>OU343225.1:96782415-96956992 GCA_910596185.1 Chrysanthemum makinoi
TAAATAACATAACTATATTTTTTTTTCAATAAGAATATAACAACTAAACATAATATCCCCCCACTTGAGATGAACAATGGGAATTCGGGGGGCTTCAATGATCTTTAAGAATATGTCATCGACGAAAGCGTGATTCCCAAACCTTTCCACTTGAACCTTGAACTTAGGCAAATGATGACTTCCAATCCAAATAAAGACTACTGTGGTAGGCTAAGGTGTATAGGTGTATTGAAACAATATATTGGGTTAACAAAATAAAAGGAATGGCTTAGATGGGTGTATCTAGGGTATTGCACTAAAGGTGAGTGCAAACAAAAGGGTTCACATGGGGTCGAAGTCGAGGTGACTAATCGATAGACACACAATGATAGGCTATTTGGGTTATAATCCTATAATACCTTCTTAAACCTAAAGTCCAAATATCGCACTAACTCAACATACCTCGTCTATGGTCTCAAATGATGCAAAGGCCAAGTTCTAAAGTTTACAAGCTACCGGCACACTCATAATTTGGTGGATTTGGGTAAAATATTGGAAACGGATAAGGCTAATCTCACCATATAATATCAAGGGTTGTATGTGCACGGCTAAGGTCTAATCTAGTTAGGTTAAGAAAACATGTCAAAATTTTAAAAATGGCATAATTTTTCAAAATAAACAAGAAAAACGAGGGCAAAATAAAGTTCAAGAGATAATTCTACCCCCCACTGAAATTGCAGTCCTTTTGTACTAAGCGCAATAGGTGAAGAGAAAAGTAGAATTAGAGCGAGAACTTCCCTGAAATTTGCTCCAAAAAAAAAGAAGGCTCACTAAAAGAGTCGCTTTCAGATAAGCATCCACGAAAGCAAACTTCAATCCTGAAATCACACTACCACAAGCATAATTCTAAAAGAAAATGAAAACAAAACCTAACTCACTTTCGAGGAATCATGTTGCATTTAGCATATGCAACAAGCTTTTAAACTAAACTTGGTGTCCCAAGTGACGAAAGTGAAGTCTTGTGAGGGTTTACAGGAACACACCACATAGTTCATTTAAAATACTAATACAAGGTTGTGTTTAATAAAAAGCAAGGTGCGAGATAAAGCTACGTAACTCATAGGAGTTACGCCTTACAAGTAGCAAAACCTCGCATACCAAGAAGAGTGTAGCTACGCGTAACTAATCGAGATGGACTTACGACGAATTATGCATTCAAAATTCTGCCGCAAGGGGTTGGTTACGCCAGAACCATTGAGATGGTACTTAACTATAGTCGATCAAGATGTTGCAGCAAATGCGATCACTCTTCGTTTCTGCAAAAATACAAAACAAAAACCCAAGTAAATGGAAATAAAACAAAAAAGGGATAATTCGGTTGTCTCCTAAAGAGAATTTTCTTTATTTACGAGTTCTAAGTTAGACTCAGAGCCTCGAGGCTTCATGGTGGCCTTTGGACTTGGCCAACTTCTTCTACTAGTAGGCGGCAATCATATTCGAAAAGCAAAATACAAAATTTCAAAACCTTCAAAAAGCAAATAGAAAAATATAAAACTTTCAAAAATCCATAAAAATATGAAAAATCTTGAAAATTAAAAAAATATTGTCATTTTTCTTATTCAAAATATCTACTAAGTTTGTTGTCATTCAAAGAATGACACGGGACTTTAGATATTGTTCGAATGTTCTTAAAAAAATAAAATAAAATAAAAAATCAAAAATATTTTTTGGGAGAAAGTGAAACTATGGTTTATTGTCATTTCAAAGTAAAGAATTTTTCAAAGAAAGAACAGCCATGCTTTATCTTGCTTTCAAAACTCATGCTTCTGGTTTTTTAAAACAATTACTTACCATCAATGAAAACTAATTGCTTGTTAAATAATCCTCAACTCTATTTTTTGAAAATATATATGGACTTAACTTTGTCAGTTAATATCTATCTCTCAATCAACAACTTATGTCATTATTTGAGGGGGAGAATGATTTCAATTAAATCAAAGGTTGTTCACATTCATTATTTTTCAAAAGATAATCATGCATGTTTAATCAATGGAGTTTAAAGTCTCAAACTCCGATCCTTGTCGCTTAAAATGTTTTCATAATCAAGTCACATTTCCCTCAAAGCCAAAATCAATTTAATAGAGATCACAACAAATCTCAAAATGATTTGAAATTTGTGATCGGGGAGAATTGGTGATTCAAACTGATTTAAACCTATAATTTGATAAATGCTCGTAAGTATTTAGCAAGCTTTCTCCCGCATGTGCCAAACGATTTCAAATTTTCTATGCACATGTTGAGGGGGAGCATCTATTTTAAACCACAAAGAATTGAAACGTGATTGATTTGTATCTAAGTGCAGATTCCTTCTAATATGTGCAAAACTCTTTCAAACTTCGAGGCACATATTGAAGGGGAGCAAATTTATGAAAACCTCATCCTTCCCAAATATGCTTTATCTACTTGATATGATCAGAAGTGATGTTGATATTTTAGAAAATGGTAATCAAAGAAGTTAATTTCCTCTTGCCTCCCGTGTACAAAATGATTTCAAATACATGAGGCACATGTTGAGGGGGAGCTCTGTTTCTAAAATATCAAAAACCATTCAGGTACAAAATGCTTTGATAATATATCACAAGTATCTTAATTGATTTTCAAATGGTTTCAATTGGTTCCAATGGCAGATGAACAATACCAAATAGACCGACCAAATTTACTTTATGAATGGTGATATAAGGATGATAAGGTTAGGTATTTGTTCCCATGATCCGCCAGAACCGGAGGGATCTACCAAAGGACAATCCACTAGATAGTGTAGAAGTCCTTAGGTTTGATGAAAAAAGGGAGAAAAGTGAGATATGGGAAGAGTGCGGATGAGACCGAGCTAGTAATCGAATAAACCCAACAAGGTTCTATATGAAGTCTCGTAAGCACTGAAGGGGTTGAAGAATGGAAAAGAAATGAAATGAGAAAAGGGTGAAAAGAAATAGCCCTCCATTTATTCAACCTTAGGGCGAAAACCGGTTCAATTCATATGCTACCGTGGTTACCAAGGTAACATCGGTATTGAAGACAAGACGCATGGACCCAAAGGACGACTGCACTACAAATTCCCAAGCTACTCAAGTTCCTCTTAAAAGGACTTGTTTCATTCTCATGGGAAACCGACATTATCTTCGACTTCCACTTTTAGAGATTGTTGATATTGAAGAAGGAGACCCTCTCCTAGTCCTCCATAGGAACCAAATGTGCACTAATGAGTCTAGAGCCACCGAGATAATCATATAAATCTCTTTAGGACACCGCATTGAAGACTCTCTGCTTCACACAATTTTGAAAGAGAGATTTTATCTTATGAGTCCTAACGCGATATCCTAGTGGTATTTCCGAACATCCAGTGATATGCAAACATATTCACAATGAAGATGGAAAGCCTTCTAGAGCCACCATCAAACAAGCTCTTGGTAGGGGGCATGTGAGATCTATCCAATAGATCAACCATGTGACAACCGAATGAAACAATGGGGCGAGTCATAATTATGATTCAACTGGTTCAGTTATGGATTGATGGATACCTTTGAAAACCGTGTTGTGCTTAAAAACTCTTTTCTTAGCACACGATCGTGGCTCAATATTTCAAAATAAAAGGTGTTTATGATTGATAATTGATTTTCATTAAAACCTTCATTTTATTGCAAAAACAATTTCTATTGTGCGGTACTGATTGTTTTCAAATCTCTTTTCATCAATCATGAATCTCAATCACGTTCACTCACTCCATGTTGTCTTCTTTGAGATGTTCCGGTTTGAGAACAAATGAGAAAAACATAAACCCTGTCAAGGAATTTCTTCGAATTATACCTAATCACAAAAGATTTGTAATCGATCAACGGGGAACAAGCAATGCGGTACCTCAATTCAACGAAAGTGATCAAAGACACTTTCGTGTGCTTTATTGCTAACCGTTGTATGCGTGTATGCCCGACGCTTGCAAAATGATCGTAATGAAGCGGTCAATCCATAGCCGCATGCTCACACATCACATTCATTTCAAAAGAAATCATGATTAGTGCATCATTGACTCATATTCTCACCATGCTTCGCTACGCCAATATCATAAATCAACGAAAGCTTCCGCTACCGATGAGAGAAGAAATCATGATCCAGAATGTGAGCATGTCGGTCCAAAATTCACAACATCACATAATACCAACACCACAAAGGATGAGTCATAGATTTATGATTGTTGATGATCTCAAAGCTGGCTCAAAACTCATTATCACTGGATCAGTTAAAGACCTCCACTTGGATTCACCAAACATGCAAAAATGAAGAATCGATGACTACGAGCCGCTGAGCAAAGAACTTTAACAAGAATCCAAGAACAATCTTATTGTAATATCTGTTAGTATTCAATGTATTTTTGAGGTGACCTCTTGGGAGATTTTAGGATTTAGTAAATCCGGTCATTAAAGAGTCGGTCACCTCAAGTATATGTAATCATTAGAAAGCTCAGAGTCGTAGATTATTTAATGTTAAGTAGTATTTAGTTAAGAAACACCGTGGAGGAGGGACGGGTCTTTACCCACAGATGCCCCGATCCAATTTCCGTAGTGGCGATTTATGTAAGACTATAAATACTCTCTACCTCCCAAGGTAGAGTTGGAGCTCATAATAATACTTTCATTTTCTCTCACTAAGTTCCCAAAAACCTCTAACTCTTTTCTCTTCTAAAACCATAGTATAATGCCATTTGATCTTTGGTTTAGTATGTTTATGAAATCCAATATCTAACAATGAGGAGGCACGCTTTTCTTTTGGCTTATCTTGTGCAAAAATGGCTTTTGCAGTGCAATGGCTTTGGCATTACCGGGTCTCAAGGTTTTAGCCATTGCCCAATTTGTGTTTCGAGGTTTTTAATTGCAGTACTTGGTTTCAAAGTTCATGTTAGTGTCTTCTTTCACCTTGACCATCCATTCCTTGAGTCTATCTCCCTTTTTTTGTAGATTCCTCGATGTGCCTACGCATTATTTCTTCAAGGTTTGGTCTAGGAGGATTGTTGTTGACTCTTGTGTAGAATCCTCGGGGACTTTTTCTCGTATATAGGCCCGTTACCATTGTATCCGTTGAAAGGGATCCCACTTCCATATTTTACTTCTTCGATTCTTTTTAACTTCCTCTATTGAGGAACATTCCTGTAAGGGGAGCTCCATTTCGTTCCACTTGAATGGAATGCTCATTTTCCTTGAGCTTCTTCATGTCTCTTCCCGAGACTTTCTAATTTGTTGTTTATTGCTGCAAGGCCTTCCATATTTCCATTCTTGCTTCTGTTGTTCTCCCATTGTGCAATTTAAGTAGTGGTGCCATCTTTTGAATAGTTTCCAAGGCCAATGTTGGAGTCATCCCGTGAATCGCCCTTGAGAATCGATCATTTGTCTTGAGGAGATGTCCGCATCTTTAAAAGACGCTCACCTTTTGTTGGTGTTGAGGTCGAGTAGGGCATTTGTATAATAATTCGTTATACCTTTCCCATGCTTGGTACAATGTTTCATCACCCTCTTGCTTGAAGTTATGGATTTCTTCTAATTGTTTAGCAGTCCTGGATGGAGGACAGTATCTATGAATGAAATACTTTTTTAGGATAGGCCAAAGGATGTTTCCGGTAATCGACAACCCACCGCTTAGCAGCAAAGTATAGAGAAATAGGGAATACCCGTAAACATGCTGACATCGTTGAGACTCTAGGAATTTTGAATAGGCTGACAATATATTCCACGTTGTCTATATGCTCATGAGCATCATCGGTAATGCTTCCAGAGAGAGATTTGCACTAATCCCTCATAAATTGAGGTTTGATTTAATTGAGCATTACTCTGCGATGGCCGGCCTAACAATCCCGGTCCTTGTTCATCTCTTTGTTAACGCTAAATATTCTCGAGAGTGAGGTTATCAATATTAACAACTTCCATGGTACCTGAAAACTTGAATAGTGATCGTGAGAATTTGAGAAATTTTAAAACAAAAATGAAAGACTTAATAGCAATCCTATTATAACTCCCGCAGCGGCCACCAAAACTTGATGCAGGTTTTACTGACCAGGTTTTAATATTTATAATGTCTAGTTATACCTATGGTCTACCCTAATGCACTAACGGCAGGTACCCTCGTGTGTAGTGTAGTATTCGATAAAACCGAGGTCGTCCCAAGAGCTATGTGTTGTTGGATTATTACTAAGTCTAGGTGTCACAGATTAATATGATTTAATTAATTAACTACCAGCGATTAAAGGCAAAGGTTGTGATCAATAAAGGAGGTGGTGTAACTAGTTATTCATCCTAGCTAGTAATGTCTACGTCTAATTACTTTCCAATTACCGTGGGTCAAAGTCGAGAGACAAAGATTTCAATTCTAACCTATCAAAGAAGATGCCACAACCGAGAAGTCGTGTCTCATATCCAGCTTGTTCCGGTCCCCTACGAAGTCATTAAGTAAATCGCTACATGCTAGACTTATAATAGTGCTAGTTCCGGCTAGCAACTTAAACACTCACCCTCTAATTTTAAGTTCATCCAAATGGTAGGTGATCGTTGGTCAAATCACACAAGTAGAAAGGGTCACGTATTGGTCATATCTTACCTTCCTGCTCGGCCCACTCACTTCTGCCTGGTCATATCTCCTAAGCAACTAGCCTCTACCGCCATTCAAAACTACCAAAGCAAGGGTAGCTACCAATAAACTATGCATGCATACACTTAGAAATATTATACGAAAGTAATGTAAACGTAAACAAAACAATTAAGGAATCATAACTAGGCTGCCACTCCAAGAGGTGCTTAGCCGTTCATATTAACCATACAAATCAATTCAATAATTAATGTTACGAAATACATGAATCGAAAGTAAAGAAAGATAAAATGCTAATGCTTATCGTAGGGGAGTGATTTCTCCCTTGGATATAGATCCGATGTTCTCTAGACTTGCCTTTGGCTTCTTCCCACGTTCTTTGGTTGTGATGTGTGGAATGGGATGCTAGTTACGCCGTAACCCTCTATTTCTTCAAACCGCACTAGACTGCGGTTACGGCAGAACCTTAGAAGTAGTTACGCCAAGATCTTCAATAATTCTTGGTTACCCGTAGTTTATGCAAGAGTTACGGCAGAGTTACTGGCGGATCCTCATTTGACCTAATATAGTTACGGCGTAATCTTTTGGGAGAGCACCGAATCTTCCGATAAGTTGGCTTTCTATGTCACGCTAGTTACTGGCGGAATGTGAGAGATGAGTTACGCCGTAATTCTTCAAAGTGAGCATACTATGATAAATTTATTATTCTCCAATTCCGTGTCTCTTTAGCTCCAATGCTCGTAATTTACCTGAAAGTGGAATATAATGGAAAACAAGCGTAAATTCATATAAATGATATAAATTGCAAGCATTATCGGGGGAAATTGACACTTAAGATTAGGGGTAATTTGATGTTATTAGGGGGATATCTTTTTTATTATTATTCTCATAAGGTCTACTTGAGGGCATGTAGAGTTCAAGTGGGGGGATATTTGATAACATCAAATAATCCTGACTTTTAAGTGTCAATTTCCCCCATTTATGCTCATATTTTATGTTATTTATATGGATATATACTATTATTCCTTTATATTTCGTTTCCAGGTAACATATGAGCATTGAAGCTTAGAGACGCGGATTTGGAGATATTCTTAACAGTTTTACCTTAGTATGCTCTTATTGAAGAAGCTACGGCGTAACTCCTACTCTCAATTACGCCGTGTGACACCCCCAAATCTCGGTACAGCGGAAGACTTAATCAAGTTTTTGGGGCATTACATTGGATTGGTATCTCACACAAGTATTGAAAACAAGATAGTCATTTATCATTCAAAACCAATCCCAAATTTAAATATTCAAAACATTAATCCCAAAATGTAAATATTAGGCCCAAACATGATCTAATAAAATAGGCCCCCATAAATTATCAGAGTTGATTATGATCCTGAACCATTGCCTCCTGCAAGCTTCCACGTAACACGACTCCAATCATCACTTAAATACCTGAGAAAAGACATGCTAAAGGTCAGCCTAACTGGTGAGTTCATAGGTTTAAAGTCAAGTTAAAAATAGTGGACTGTGGGAGTTTATTTGTTATGCGAGACGTAAGATAGATACACATCAACCACATACCAATATCACAATCACAATATCATATCCGACGTCATAGTAGGCCCCCAATGACACTGAAGCACAAGTAGCAAAGTCAGAACGATTGCTAACTGGACTAGGTCGAGGTAGAAGTTCACTTAGCTAGCAAGTGTTATAGCAATTAGGATTGCTACCCTAGACTAAGGCACGTTTTACCACATATCTATTCAACATCAAGCACAAGCAAATCAAAATAGTTTAAAGGTCCAAATTGTAGCATGATTTCACCCCAATAGTTAAAAACATAGATAAAAGTGGGGCTATGAAACTCACCTCAAGCAAGCAATGCACAAATAAACACTAGCGAAGATAACACTAATCATGGCACAACAACTATCGACTCGGCACAACCTATTAATGTAATCCAATTTTAATATATATTTCCCAAAATCAACGTTATCTACCTCAATGTATTCCTTTTCTTTATCTCCAAAAATGTCTTGTTTCACCATTTAGTCATAGTGATTCGTTTATGTAGGATTAGGGGTGTGTGTATGGATAAAACCACAATTTCGATATCAAAAATAACCACAAGAAATGATTTAAAATCCCTTTAGGAAAAAGGATAATGAATCAAAACCCGTGAGTTATAGTGATACGGATTAAACCGAATGCTTCCCCAACGAGGTGTAAATGGGCAACGTCGTTATTGGTTCGTTATTAAAATGCTCGATGTTTTGGATTTTGATTATATTAAAACTACGGGGAATGGGAAATCAATTAAGGGAAATTACACTACGGGAAATCCTAAATACGCGATTTATACTAAAACGTATTAAAAGAAACATAAATAAAAAGCAACTACGTCTAATCTAAGTCCTAAAATTAATCTAAAATTACTTTCTAACAAAAAATGATATTATAAAATTATCTAAGAATTAAAACTAATTTTTATGATTTTTCTGAAATTTATTTGAATTAAAAACTAATTTAAATTCTAAAAATTACAAATTAAACTAGGAAAAATTTGGAAAAATATTTTTTTGGTTTTTTATATTTTTCTTAATCTGGGAAAATTGAAAAATTATTTTTTGGAACTTTTTCTGATTTATTTGAATTAAATGCTATTTAAAAAGTATTAAAAACTAGTTTAAATCAAGAAAAATAGCAAACAAAGTGGGAAAATTATGAAAAATTCAGGGAAATTCTAAAATATTATCCTAATTCTATGAAAAATATCAAAATCTAGTCTAGTGCACTGAAAATGAGAGCTGTAGTGAAACTGCCAAATAAGCACTGGAATAAGCTATAAGTGTAGAATAGTACCAATTAACTACGGCTATTATCCTAAACTACTCTAAGGCAACTTATATCAGCTACTTCTAACCTCTAATCAGCATTCTACCAAGATTAAAAGCTAATAACCACTTAAAACAAACAGCTCTTAAGTACCTATAATCACAAGGCACAAGCTTATCCGAAAGCCAAATTAAAACCACAAATGGAGACCTTAAGATAACCAACCAAATAACTGCTAAACCAAATATGGGACCCTAAATAGCTAAATTGAGACTGCAAGTAAGTTTGCAATAGCCTGCTCACACTCAATTTAAATCGAGTGTGAAATAGCATTTATGCCCTGTTGAATGTACCGATGAAAATGAAATGATCTCCAAAAAATTAACTAAAATAAGATTTATAAACTTGACCAATGAGTTGTTTAATCCAAATTTCACTTGATTTGAACCGAATTGAGTCCATGAAAAATCTAGAAAGTTTTGCAAAACTGTTTGATGAGTTTTGACTTTTTGATGAATTTGTGATTTTGACCAAAATGAAATTTGAATCCAAATGATGAACTGATTTTGATGTTTTGGGTTAAAGCAACTCTAAATCAAGCAACTCTAATGATAATTGTCCCTTAATCAGCTTTTGAATTCAAAAATTCCAACAGATGCATTCATTAGAAATGATAGAAAGTGATTTTGACTTTTGGTGAACAACTGCTATAAACTCAGTTCTAAGATGACCATCTATAACCTAAATGAGCATGTATCCACTACTTTAATTGATTAACTATCCCTACACAGTTTTACAAGCAAATCCAAACACTACTTCTAGAACTGTTTTGTAAGAAATCCAATCAAGTCCTTACTAACAGTAATTTCTACCACTAGCTTATGATTAACTACTGTAAATAACACATATTCTAACAATAGCAAAGATTTAGATCAAATAGCTTTAAATGAAAGTGAGCACAGTTGAGATAATGAACTTACAAGTGGTCCTAGCCACTATGGCTTGAAATCAATGAAACAAAGCACTATACCCTATTATCAACCCAAATCAACTATTATAACCCTATTTCCATAACCATATCATCACTCCAGATAGATTCTTCAAAATAAGATCAGATTGACCTTTGTTGACCAGAATTTGATTTGAGTGTATACTGATTTAGAAAACAAATATAAGTTCACTAAAAGCTATTAGGAGCTTAAATGAACCTATATTAACAGTAGCTGAGGGTAGATCAATCCACAAAACAGATTTGATATATTTTTTATTTTTCAATTATTTATTTCTGATTTTTTTTGTATTTTTGAGCTAATGAATTAACAAGCTGAAAACTATTTGAATTACAGAAATAAGCATTAGACAAGTATAATAAGCATATTTAAAACATTAACAATGAAACAATTACTTGAGGATTAAAAATGAATTTCATTAATTGAAAACTTGAGAACAAAAGGTAAATTACAAATGTTGGAATTTAAAAACTGAATTAAAAACTTAATACAAATTACATTTAAGCTACTGAATTCAAAAGAAAAAGAAGGTGTTTTGTATTCGTTGGTGAAGGGGTCTTTTTATACTTGAGCTTGAGCTTGAGAAGAATCTAGAGAATGAAATCTGTGCTTCTTTGGAGTGTTTACAGCCTTTAGATCAAGTATACACCTCATCCCATCAGTAGCAACCCTTGGATCAACATTTCCACATTTCATCCACCAATGAGAGGACAGGGATTGGAATGTTGCACGCGGATAGCTGACCTGGCATCCCACATGTGTCAGGGGTGTCAGTGACAAATGTTATTACCCTTAATTGAAGTGATAGTGACCAATTGAAATGAAGGGTAGATTAGGGTTCTTAGGCCTGGGGATTTTGGGTATAAAATTTGGCGCGTGGATTTTATATTATTGTTTGATTATTTTGACTGGGTAATTGGGTGTTTGACTTGGGTATAAAACCGGGTTAAAATGAAACTGGGTTGGGTAATAATAGATAGGACCGGGTCTAGTATGTTGGACTTGGATGATTTTGGGCCGTGAGTTTGTATATTGGATGTGGACTAATATAATGATCCAAGATGCTTATAAGGGGCCAAACTTGTATATACTGAAATTCCAGGGACCAAAGTCAAATCTGAAATTGTCTTCCAAGGGCTGAACTTGCCATTCTTCAATAAACCAGGGACTGAATTTGCAACTTTTGAAACTTGAGGGTGTTTTTCTGTTTTCTGAAGTTCAGAGACCATTTCTGACATTTCTTCAAACTTTGATCAAATCTTCACAAATCATCCTCAGAGAGTAGAAATATTCATAAATGCAAAATTGACCTTCCTACCACTTTAGCTCTCTTAATCTCTCGTGCTCGATTTTGTCCTGATTTGGCTTCTTTTGAGTGTTTTATCATATCCGTTCCTGCACAAGCACAAACTCAAGAAAACAACAAATATTAGCAATAAACGCTCTTTTCTTGGTTATTTTTTTCAGTTTTGATAAATAAAAAATATGTGTTTAAGCACATATCAAAATACCCCAGACGAGACCATTGTCGTGTCCCCACGCAATGCAATCAACTCACGCTTCTAAAACCAAGGATTTCAATCTCTTCCTACTAAACCTATGAAGAAGTAGCAAAGATTCCTCAAAAGAGATTAAAAAGGCCTTAATTCTAAAAACGCCCCGTTTACCATTTAATTCACATGTAGATATTACGATTAAGCACATTCTGATTATGAGTGACGGTTAGTTGAACTTTCATGTCGATCAATAACTCCAACATTTTTCAATCAACACGTTAGGATCACGGAGTAGAAAACACAACACAGCGTGAAGTGACCATACGGATAGAATACATCGGCCCTGATTTTTCACAAGTCCCAAACTAAGCGTAAAATCGAAATCATTGTTACATATGACTCTAGATGCTAACACTACCCATGGAAGTTACTTGTGTAATTACCTTTTGCTCCCATTTTCCTATTTGCCTCTAGAAATTTTTATTTTTGTGAGAAATGAATTTCTTCAAATTCTCGCTTCGATAACTTTTATTCCGATAAAGATATAAAGCTAAGTCGCTAATTAGTTATCTATCTTCCCTCGAAAACCATTGCACACAAGAATGAGGTCCACGTCAAGGTCCTAATTTCACACGATTTAGGGAGAATCTCCTTTTATGGCGACGAGACAACTCATCTACGAGTCCGAGACGAAGCTTTATTTAAACATCTCCGATCCAAGTTTGGCTTAACACTATTTCAAAGACATTTGTATTTTTGCAATTTAGGCCCTTGGTCTTTTAAACTACTAACTCAACGGGATTACCGCTTTATCTGAAGTCTTATTATGACTTTGGATTTTCCTCTCTTTTATAAGTCTAAGACAACTTTTATAGCTTTGGATTTTTTAATTTTAAAACATTTGGGCTTTATTTCATGTTAATTTTGTGCCAAACTCCAAACCATACGGCTTTTATAACAATAGAAACAATAGCAAAGAACTATCGTGAATCATTGTCTATTACACCGAACACCGACAAGTATTCTCATGTGTACCCAACTCCCATGGGCAAAGATTCTCTAAAGAAGATAAAAACTAACTATCGCCAAAAACTCAACATCTCTAATTATTATTAGCAGATATGGGGTGAAACAATTTTGTGGGAACAAAAAGCCATAAGTACCTTCGATGGGCTCTAAAGAGAACCAACTACTCCACGCTTAGCATCTAAACTCATAAGTAACTCTATCATTTCTCGATCACCGCAAATTTAAAATCCCAAATAATGAGATCCGCGGATGCTTAGCCGATAATTTTAGATTATCTATGGTTAAGGGAACAAGCTAGAGCTCAACACGCCTAAGTCGTAATTCTATTCCTACTCTCACCAGCGGAAAGTCAACAAGGTGTCAAAACATATATTAACTTAGCAAATGCTTCGTCTAAATGAAATTAAGTAATGCATATTTAAAATCTCTCAAGGAAACTTGCAAAAGCCTTGGCCTTGTGAGCTAGAATTCGCTTTTTATAGCTTCTTGTCTAAGAGACTAGCAAACTTTTCAATCAAAAAGACTTAACAAAAGCTTAAAAATTTTAAAATTTTCTCATTTTTGCAAAATTTTTTCATTTTCTAAGGAAAAACGGGGTTGCAAGAGTACACGACGAAAATAAGCAAGTGCGTCAAATCAAATCAAGATTACCCTACCCCAGACTAGAACGAAACATTGTCCTCAATGTTTAAAACAAGGGTATCAACGAAAATCTAAAAGCCGCTTATTAAGTATGCTCAAAGATAAACGTTAGTCGATAAGATTTCAGATATCGGATTTCCATCAACATCGATCATGAAACTCGAGTAGAGAAAAGACAAACTTCGAGCACGAGAGTCTTCATATCGAGAAAATCCTGGACAAAACATCACAAACAACCAAACACGAGAAATCGAAGAGGCTAACCCCTTCACGTCACTTATTAGAAAATAGAAAGAAGAAAGAGATAAGCATGGGGTGCCTCCCACTAAGCGCCATCGTTTTGGTTACCGAGTCGCTAGCTTGACTCGATCCCCGAATTCAGTTGTCCTTAGGGAAAGTTTGGAGATCTGGGACAACCATAGGTGGAATGTCCCCTCCAAAATAATGTTTCACACGATGGCCATTCACTTTGAAATTGGGCCATCGCCTGAGAAAGCTCCACCGCTCCATAAGGGAAAACCCGAGCAACGGTGAATGGTCCGGACCAACGGGTTTTGAGTTTGCCCGAGAATATCTTCAATCGAGAGTTAAAAAGGAGAACTTGATCACCAACGTTGAAAACGCGGTTTTTGATTTTAGAATCAAGAATCCTCTTAGTCTTTGAAAATCAAAGAATTCTCGTAAGCCTGATCCCTAAGCTCATTTAATTCATTCAATTGAACTTTCCGGTGATCACCCGCGTCTTAAGATCAAAGTTAGCATGTTTCAAGGCCCGTAATGCCTTATGTTCGGAGCTCTATGGGCAAGTGACAAGCTTTTCCATACACCAACTTAAATGGGGTGCACCTGATGGGTGTCTTGTATGCGCGCGGAAAGCCCATAATGCATCATCTAACTTATCAGCCCATGAAGCTCGATTTTCTCCTACGGTCCTTTCTAAAATTCTTTTCAAACCACGATTGAAACTCAACTTGTCCGGCCGTTTATGGTGATACGCTGAGAAAGACAATGGGTAACTCCATATTTAGCCATAACTTTAGCAAATTGTTCATTACAAAAATGGGTACCGCGATCATCGATGATAGCACGAGGTGCTCCGGACGGGAAAACAAATTCTTCGAAACTTAACAACCACTGCGCCATTGGTGGGAGCCCGCTTCAACCCATTTAGACAAGTAGTCGACGGCCACGAGGATATACTTATTACCCTTAGATGATGGAAATGGCCCCATAAAATCGATGCCCCACACGTCAAAAATCTCACAAACTTGAATAGCATTATGTGGCATTTCATCCTTTGCGAAATTTTCCTTGACGCTGGCAAGAATCACAAGACTTAACTAAATCATGAGAATCTCGATATATGGTAGGCCAATAGAATCCGGAATCAAAAACCTTCTTAGCGGTGTAGCTTGCACCATGATGGCCACCAATGGGTCCGTTATGGCAAGCATGAAGAATATCAAGAGCCTCTGGCATGAACACACCGGATTACTTGATCCAAGACAAATCTTAAAAGTAGGGATCGCCCGTAAATAATGCTTAACATCTTTGAAAAACTTTTTCTTCTGTTGGGACGACATCCCTTTCACGAGGAAATTGCCCGCATGGTAATTTGCAAAGTCGGCAAACCATGGGGTGTTTGGGTCTTTTTAGCAATCATCCCAAGTGTCTCAAGAGGAAATGTTTCCGTGATCTCCTTTTTCTCGAGCACACTTTGATGGGGATAGTCTAGAAAGGTGATCACAGCAAGGTTCTGCTCCTTTTTGTCAAGAATAGTAACATCAAACTCTTGAAGGAGGAGAACCCACCGAAGTAATCGTGGCTTAGCATCTTGCTTTGCCAAAAGATACTTTAGGGCATAATGGTCAATATACACTATGGTCTTCGACAAGACAAGGTAGGGTCTAAATTTCTCGAAAGCATAAACAACGGCCAATAATTCCTTTTCAGTAGTCGTGTAATTGTGTTGGGCCTCGGACAATGTCTTACTCGATAGTGTATGGGTTGAAAATGTTTCGATTTACGTTGCCCCAAGACTGCCCCAATTGCGTAATCACTTGCATCATACATGAGCTCAAAGGCAAATCCCAAATGGGCAACTAAGATCGGAGCTTCAGCTTAATTTTTGAGAAAATTAAATGCTTCAACGCATTCATTGGTGAAGATAAACGGAGCATCCTTTTCAAGGATATGGGTCGGTGGCTATCTTAGAGAAATCTTGAATGAAACGGCGATAGAAACCGGCATGACCTAAAAAACTCCGAATACCTTTGACGGTAGTGGGATGAGGGAGTTTAGCTATAACGTCGACTTTAGCTCGCCGACCTCAATCCCGATTTTGAAATCTTATGGCCGAGGACAATGCCCTCTCGAACCATGAAGTGGCACTTCTCCCAATTCAAGACCAAGTTGGTGTCTTCACACCGTTTGAGCATGTGGTCTAGATGAGAGAGGCAAGAAGTGAAAGAATCTCCATAAACCGAGAAATCGTCCATAAAAACTTCCATAGACTTTTCGATCATGTCATGAAAAATAGCCATCATGCACCTTTGGAACGCACCGAGCATTGCATAAGCCAAATGGCATTCGTCGGTAAGCAAATTCCATAAGGGCATGTGAAAGTCTTTTCTCTTGATCCGCGATCAATCGGAATTTGAAAGTAACCGAAAAACCATCGAGGAAGCAATAGAACTTCCCCGCTAAACGCTCGAGCATCTGATCCATAAAGGTAGCGGAAATGATCCTTCCGTAGCATCATTCAACTTTCGATAATCAATACACACTCTCCATCCAAATCAGGCGGTGGAAATCAATTCATTCGTTCATAACAACGGTCATTCCACCTTTCTTCGGAACACAATGGATAGGGCTAACCCATGAGCTATCGGAGATTGGATAAATGATTCCGGCGTCGAGGAGTTTAAGAACTTCCTTTTTGATAACCTCATGAATTTTCGATTAACCCTACGCTTGTTGTTGAATAACGGGTTTGCAATCATCTTCCATTAAGATCTTGTGAGTACAAAAACGAGGATTTATGCCTTTTATATCGAAATTTGCTGCGATGGCACTCTTATGTTTACGAAGAATCTCCAAAGTGCGTTTTCTCCTCATCTTACAAGTTTTTAGCAATGATGACGGAAACTTGTTCGGTTCTTCAAGAAAAGCGTATTCAAGATGAGGAGGTAAATCCTTGAGCTCGGGCTCCGGAGGTTTTTCATTAGACGCTTGTACGGATTTGATTTCTTCAATCGTAATTTCTTTCTGAGGGAGTGACGGTGATGGATCTTCATTTAGCAATTGTTCAAGATAAAGAATATCTCCTCCGAATCATAAACACCATCATCAATTCCCGGTGGAATCGATTCGTCAATAGCAAGAAACTCATCGATCTCTTCCAAAAGGAAATCACCTCCCTCAAATGGAGTGAGAGAGGGAGAAGAGTCGGCAATTATAGGCTCGTAAGATGGTTCAACATTTTCGGAAGGAATGGTGGGATTGCCACCCATAAAATCAAGAAGCTTTTGAGCATACTTCTCCGTAGCAATATCGAACGCCGAATCATTAATAGAAGCATCATCATAGTTGGAGGAATATCTCGAAGGATGGTTAATGTTAAATGAGACGGTTTCCATGAGATCGTGAAAGTAATTTCTCCTTCATAAACGCCAATCATCGCACGCCCGCGTAAGAAAGGTCTCCCGAGAATAAGGCACTCGAATCGCAGATCAAAGTCAACGACAACGAAGTCGGCGAGAAAATGTAGTGGTCCTACTTTCACATAGACATCCTCGGCATTCCTTCGAATAGAGGTTGATCGGTCCGCGAAGTTCAAGAGTCATCTTAGAGTGAGATCCGGAGAGAAAGCTTGTTATAAATCGAAAGAGGCATTAAGTTAATACCGCACCAAGATCGCCAGGCGGAGCATTTCACAATTCCCAGAAACTCACAAGGGATAAGAAATTTGCTGGGGTCTCCTAACTTTTCGGAAGCTTGAGGAGCACCGCCGAGCAATTCTCATTCAACGTGTGTTTTGCAATTTCGCCAACTTTTCCTTATTACTCACTAAATTTTTGATCATGGCAAAGAAATTTCGCATGAGGAGTAAAGCGCCGGTGAAACCGATGTTAAAATTCAAGGATTGAACGATCTCAACAAATTTCTCCATTTGTTTTCGATTTTTATCAATCCTTTGATCTTGAAGTCTTAGACGATAAGGAAGTGAGGGTTTAAAAGTAGTTCGAACATCGGGTTCCGAATTGAGTCTGAATGACCGAGGTGAGACGGGTGCGTTTGCACATTCTCTTCAATAACCACGCTCGCTCGCTCCTCCCTCACCGAGTAGGAAACGATGGTTCATCATAAGCCTTACCACCCGTGGTTATAGTTTTAACTCACCTTCGTGGGAATGGTATCACTTGGATGATCCCTAACTTGAGGGTTGACTTATCTTACACAAAACAAAGATTCAACATGTTTTCAAGTTTATTTTGCGAAGCATCCAATTTGTTGTTCTGCAGTCGAATCTCATTCCTAAACTCATTGCTTTGTCTAGTCAACGAAGATTGAAACTCATTTCTCAAACTTGAAATCTGAGTTTGCATGGTTTGGATGGTAGCATTAATGTGTTGAACGTAATTGTGAATTCATTGGAGGCAAAGGTGGAGCTTGATAGCTTGAATTTTGATATCCTTGATTGTAATTGACTCCTTGATTCAGGTATTGATTTGGTGGAGCTTTGAATTGGTTTTGAACATTTGGTCCACGAACTTGATTCTGATTAAAACGAGTCTGATTGTTCGATTGAGAAAATCCCTGAGGTACCATTTGATTACTAACACGAGGTTTGGTTCAACTTTGAACGGTATTGGTTACCCTAAGCATTAGCTTCGAAAGGATTTATCGTGGCGGTACAATTGTAGTAGGCATGCTGGCCACCACAAGTAGTACAAGTCGTTTCCACCGCTTTGACTTGAGCGGGTGGAGAAGAATTAACCTTAGCGGTCTTAATCTTAACCAAAGCCTGAATCATATCCGTAAGTTTATCAATCTTAGCATCGGTGCTAGACGTATTTTCGTAAGACGAGGATGATGGTGTAACACTCACTGGCAAAGAACCGATTTGCTACGTGAGGTACTAACTTTAGATTTGTTCTCAATAATCAACAAGGCATCTCTCGTTGATCGGGACAACAAATTACCACCGCGGCGCATTGAGAGAGTCTTGATCGGGCCTCATTCAAACCGTATAAAACGTATCAAGTGTGTAATTCCAGAAACCATGATGGGGACATTGCCTAAGCAAATCTTTGAATCTGTCCCATGCCTCACTAAATGATTCATCAAATCTTTGGGTGAATTTTGTTATTTATTTTTAAACTTGTTGTTTTAGACGGTGGGAAGAATTCGTTCACAAATTTTGACACTAAATTCTCCCACGTGGTTATCGACGAGGGTAGTTTCTCGAGCCAAACCGCGCCCCTCAAGTGAAAACGGAAGTAGTAGCTTGATAGCCTCTTCCCGGGACGCTACGGTACTTGATCGTAGACGAGCTTATTGAATTGCGGATAGGATGGAGGATCGCTCTCAAATCAGTAAAATTGGCTTGACGAAACCAAGTTTATCAATCCGTTTAAGCTCAAAGTTATCGGCACGCATTGCCGGACGACGATGGCTCTCCATAACCCTCGTGGGTGCTTGAGTTGTTCTAGCATAGATCGGTTGTCCTCCGCCATTTCGACGATGGGCGGAGTCGGATTAGTTCAATCTCGGTTCACTAATGGGCACGCCTATTTCGCTTCTGAATTGTAGCGCTTCACGATTTCGGTCAGAAGTTATTAGAACGAAAGTGCGCACACTTTCAAAACCAAGGCAATTAAAACGAACGGTATTCAAAACACAATGAACTTAACCAATAATCCCAAGTGAATAAATCACCTCTATAAGACAAACGCAAGCGAAAGGAGAAGCTTTTTAGGTCGTCACAAGCTTATTAAAACCCGCTTCTTTTTAGCCGCAATTTAATGTCGCCGCCTTATACCCACCACGTTGTGTTTATCAAATAGAAATAAATCGACTCACAAGTTTACACAAAGGCAAGTTTTGATCTTTGTTCGAACTTACTAATGATAACACCTCCGTTGAGAATGTTATATAATTGATGTATTCTATTTTAGCTCAAAAACAAAAGAGAAAATCCTTTTGTATTTTTAATCTGATATATATATATACAAAAGAAAAAGGAAAATATTTTTTACTTTTTGATTTTTATAAAAAATAGTAACTTCACAAAGGAAGGATCTCGAGTCACTAATCGTCAAACCTTTAACGAAATTGTCGCGACACAACTCCCCAAGTAATAAAATTTGATTCGCTATAGGATTAGTGTGTATGGATAAAACCACAATATCGATATCAAAAATAACCACAAGGAATGATTTAAAATCCCTTTAGGAAAAGGATAATGAATCAAAACCCGTGAGTGATAGTGATACGGATTAGGAAATCCGAGTCGCTTCCCAACGAGGTGTGAATGGGCAACGTCGTTATTGGTTCGTTATTAAAATGCTCGATGTTTTGGATTTTTGATTATATTAAAACTACGGGGAATGGGAAATCAATTAAGGAAATTACACTACGGGAAATCCTAAATACGCGATTTATACTAAAACGTATTAAAAGAAACATAAATAAAAAGCAACTACGTCTAATCTAAGTCCTAAAATTAATCTAAAATTACTTTCTAACCAAAAATGATATTAGAAAATTATCTAAGAATTAAAACTAATTTTTATGATTTTTCTTGAATTTATTTGAATTAAAAACTAATTTAAACTAATTTAAATTCTAAAAATTACAAATTAAACTAGGAAAAATTTGGAAAAATATTTTTTTGGTTTTTTATATTTTTCTTAATCTGGTAAAATTGAAAAATTATTTTTTGGAACTTTTTCTGATTTATTTGAATTAAATGCTATTTAAAAAGTATTAAAAACTAGTTTAAATCAAGAAAAATAGCAAACAAAGTGGGAAAATTATGAAAAATTCAGGAAATTCTAAAAATATTATCCTAATTCTATGAAAATATCAAAATCTAGTCTAGGCACTAAAAATGAGAGTCAGAGGAAATCGCTCCTAAATAAGCACTTGAAATAAGCTATAAGTCAGAGAATAGTACCAATTAACTACGGCTATATTATCCTAAAACTACTAAGGCAACTTATATCGCCTACTTAACCTCTAATCAAAGATTCTACCAAGATTAAAAGCTAATAACCACTTAAAACAAAATGCCTTTAAGTACCTATAATCACTGCTGCACAAGCTTATCCAAAAGCCAAATTAAAAACCACAAATGGAGACTCAAGATAACCAACCAAATAATCAGCTAAACCAAATATGGGACCCTACTAGCTAATTGAGACCTCGTGCAAGTTTTGCAATAGCCCCGCCACACTCAATTAAATCGAGTGTGAATGGCATTTATGGCCCTCAAGGAATGTGATTTAGTGTCAAAATGATTCCAAAAATTTAACTAAAATAAGATTTATAAACTTGACCAACTGAAGTTGTTTAATCCAAAATTTCACTTGATTTGAACCAGAATTGAGTCCATGAAAAATCTAGAAAGTTTTGCAAAAACTGGTTTGATGAGTTTTGACTTTTTACAGAATTTGTGATTTTGACCAAAATGAAATTTGAATCCAAATGATGAACTGACTTTGATGTTTTGGGTTAAAGCAACTCTAAATCAAGCAACTCTAATGATAATTGTTCCTTAATCAAGCATTTTGAATTCAAAAATTCCAAACAGATGCATTCATGAAATGATGAAAGTGATTTTGACTTTGGTGAACAACCGCTATAAACTCAGCCTAAGATGACATCTATAACCTAAATGAGCATGTATCCACTACTCGAATTGATTAACTATCCTTCTACGTTTTACAAGCAAATCCAAACACTACTTCTAGAACTGTTTTGTAAGAAATCCAATCAAGTCCTTACTAACAAGTATTTCTACCACTAGCTTATGATTAACTAATGAATACACATATTCTAACAATAATAGCAACAGATTTAGATCAAATAGCTTTAAATGAAAGTGAGCACAGTTGAGATAATGAACTTACAAGTGGTCCTAGCCACTATGGCTTGAAATCAATGAAATACCTATACCTATTATTCAACCCAAATCAACTATTATAACCCTATTTCCATAAACCATATCATACTCCAGATAGATTCTTCAAAATAAGACTGATTGACCTTTGTTGAATTTAATTTGATTTGAGTGTATACTGATTGAAAAACAAATATAAGTTCACTAAAAGCTATTAGAGCTTAAATGAACCTATACAAAAGTATCGAGGGTAGATCAATCCACAAAAAGATTTGATATATTTTTATTTTTCAATTATTTATTTCGATTTTTTGTATTTTTGAGCTAATGAATTAACAAGCTTAAAACTATTTGAATTACGTGAGATAAGCATTAGACAAGTATAATAAGCGATTTTAAAACATTAACAATGAAACAATTACTTGAGGATTAAACTGAATTTCAAATTGAAAACTTGAGAACAAAAGGTAAATTACAAATGCCGGAATTTAAAACCTAATTAAAACTTAATACAAATTACATTTAAGCTACTGAATTCAAAAGAAAAAGAAGGTGTTTTGTATTCGTTGGTGAAGGGGTCTTTTTATACTTGAGCTTGAGCTTGAGAAGAATCTAGAGAATGAAATCTGTGCTTCTTTGGAGTGTTTACAGCCTTTAGATCAAGTATACACCTCATCCCATCAGTAGCAACCCTTGGATCAACATTTCCACATTTCATCCACCAATGAGAGGACAGGGATTGGAATGTTGCACGCGGATAGCTGACCTGGCATCCCACATGTGTCAGGGGTGTCAGTGATTGTACGTTATTACCCTTAATTGAAGTGATAGTGACCAATTGAAATGAAGGGTAGATTAGGGTTCTTAGGCCTGGGGATTTTGGGTATAAAATTTGGCGCGTGGATTTTATATTATTGTTTGATTATTTTGACTGGGTAATTGGGTGTTTGACTTGGGTATAAAACCGGGTTAAAATGAAACTGGGTTGGGTAATAATAGATAGGACCGGGTCTAGTATGTTGGACTTGGATGATTTTGGGCCGTGAGTTTGTATATTGGATGTGGACTAATATAATGATCCAAGATGCTTATAAGGGGCCAAACTTGTATATACTGAAATTCCGTGGACCAAAGTCAAATCTGAAATTGTCTTCCAAGAATAACTTGTCATTCTTCAATAAACCAGGGACTGAATTTGAAACTTTTGAAACTTGAGGGTGTTTTCTGTCATTTGCTGAAAGTTCAGAGACCATTTCTGACATTTCTTCAAACTTTGATCAAATCTTCACAAATCATCCTAAGAGAGTAGAAATCTTCATAAATGCAAAATTCTGACCTCCCGGCTCAGCTTTAGCTCTCTTAATCTCGCGTTCGATTTTCGTCGATTTGGCTTCTTTTGAGTGTTTTATCGTATCCGTACCTGCACAAGCACAAACTCAAGAAAACAACAAATATTAGCAATAAACGGCTCTTTCTTGGTTATTTTGGGTCAGTTTTGATAAATAAAAAATATGTGTTTAAGCACATATCACATAGCGTTTGGTATCATCGTGTGGGTGCATCGACTCAATATGATATCATGAATGCACTTAAATAACCACAATGCAACTCAATGCGACACAATGAGACCTCTAGTTTATAAGCTCCATAGTCCATTAAAAGTTTGGATAAATAGTAGACCTTATCGAATTGCCAACTCGATAAACTCAATTATTTATCGTGGCTTATTATCCATAAACCGGTCGCATCCTAACGAGTCATAAGGATAATTCACCCATTAAAAACGTTATCCCGCATTCTAGCTGGCCTTATTAGATTCGTCAACCTAATAAGTCCAAAATCCACGTGGATCGACGCTATTAATGTTAGGTCATCCGTAACCCATGCACACAATGTAAACAAATTAAATGCTTGAAACTAGTACTAAATGCTCATAATTGGCACATTTCGATAAACGTGCACTCGAAACATTAAATACTTATTTATTAGAAAACCTTTCCATTTTTAGTCGTTAGTTTCTATTTAAATAGTAACAAGACAAGTCTTGTTATCGATATTTTGGTATAAAAGTCTTTTATTATTTATGTTTCATAGTTTATTAACATTTTCATATATATATATTTCATCAATTTCAATATTAGTTTCATATCATTATTCGGTTCGAGTCCACAAGCACGAGTCATGACTTCTCGGCTTTTAATCAATCAATTGTCCAAATTATACTAAAGTCCATGTTACGGGGTCAAATGTCTAAAAAGTCAAAGTAACAATCGACTTGCTCGTTGACAATTTATATGTAAGTCCAAGTATTAATAGGCAGTGAACTCAATCTCAAATCAACCCAAATCAATCTCGCCAACCAATCAAACTACCAAAATATACCCGAAACCAACGTTATGACCCTAATGGTCATGACATCGTCATGGTTAAGACCACGGAACCTAACAAGCTCTAGCTTTTCTGCCCACGCTGCCTCATCCAAACACCAAAAATATCAACCAACAAGCTACCACAACAACGACTGGACTCTGGTCCATGTGGGTCACGTACACCATCACCCACTACCCATACGTGGGTTTGGTGGTTCGTACGCCCCATAAACACAACCAAACACTCCCTAAATGGCTTCTACTACAACCAAACACAATCAATCATCATCTAAACATCAAACCCAACAACTAATCTAGACCCATTTCATGAAACTAAACCTAAAATGCAAAAACCTAACAATATGATACACCACATGATACCAAATCACTAGCTACATGTTTTATTTAGTGTAAATTATTTCTAATCCCATGTTTCACCCAAAAACCCTAAAAGTCGAACCATAAACGAGCCATAAATGACCCATTCGTGGCTTCCCAAGACCAAAACAAGCTTGACCCATGTTCCATTTACCTTTTTACAACCCGATCTACAAGATTTAATGAAAACCCTAGAATCACGAATCGTATTTGTAAGATTTGGAGGTGTTAATGTAGGCTTCTATAAGAGATATATATATATATATATATATATATATATATATATATATATATATATATATATATATATATATATATATATATATATATATATATATATATATATATATATATGGATGGAAAGAGGAAAGAGAGATCTACAAAATGGTGGTGGAAGTGAGATGTCATCAAAGGAAAATAGTTGGAATTTGGGCCGAAATGAAATGCGCCAAGTGGTTTAGGGTTGGTTTTGCAGAGAGAAAGTAGTGAGAGAAAGTTGGTGTAGGTGCATTTTAGAGAGAGAAATGAAAGAGTATTATGAGGTAGGGAGGGAGTATATATAGTTGGGAAGGAGGGACTCAAAAATAAATAAAAGGTGGGGAGGAGGCCGCCTGGGGTGGAAAGAGGAGGGCCTGAAAGTGAATTTTTTATAAACTATCCCTTACCCATTCCCGAAGCTCATATATTGTCTCCTACGAGTGTCCCACAACATTCCTTCGACTTTATATTATGTTTATTTATGTTTTTCCACGAGTTTTGACTATTTATTTAGCAAGTTTCGAGTTACGGTTTGAAAGTTACATTATTTCTTGTTTTAGGCTTTTATTGTGCGAATCTAATAATGCTAACAAAAAGAGTTAAAACTCTCACAGATAACTCATCCAATAATAAAATAAATCATAAAAACCAATAAACGATATCAAATCAAGTCATGGTCGATAAAATAGTAATAAAGGCAAAAGCTCGGTTTAGTTTAACGTAATGCGGTTAGCTAAAATAGACTCCATAATTTGCCGCTTGTCACAGCTCTCCCGCCCTCTAAGAAACCCGTCCCGTGTTTCCACCCGAAGTTGTTTGGTGTCATGAAGAGTTTAGGTACTTCCTACGTATCCTCACGCTCCCAAGTGAACTCCGTCCATGTCGGAGTTCCAAATAACTTTGATAGTCGGAATACGGCTATGCTTCAGCCGTTTAATCTCACGGTCCATGATCTCTATCGGTTCCTCAACGAAATTCAATTTCTCATCTATACGGATATCTCTTAAAGGGACAATTTTGTTTTCCTCCGAAAGACACCTCTTAAGATTAATAACATGAAAGACATTGTGTACACTGCCCAATTCCGATGGTAGCTCAAGACGGTAAGCTACTGGTCCGATTCTTTCCAGGATTGGAAAGGGACCAATGTATCGGGGATTGAGTTTTCCACGCTTTCCAAAACGAATCACTCCTTTCCAAGGAGAAACCTTTAACATAACACGATCTCCAACCTGAAACTCTAAGGGTTTACGTCTCCTATCGGCATAACTCTTTTGTCTATCTCTAGCGGTTTGCAAATGGTTACGAATCAACTATCTTCTCGTGGTTTTAGGACAAGTTCGACCGTAAGTTGACTCTCGCCAACTTCAGCCCATCAAACATGAGAACGATATTTTCGGCCATACAGTACCTCAAATGGAGCGGCCTTAATGCTAACATGGTAACTATTGTTGTAGGAGAATTCGGCCAAAGGGAGGTGTCTCTCCCAGCCTTTGCCGAAATTGATAACACAGGATCTAAGCATATCCTCTAAGGTCTGAATGGTTCTTTCGCTTTGACTGTCGGTTCGAGGATGATAAGCAGTGCTCATATCCAGGTTTGTTCCTAAGGCTGACTGTAAGGATCGCTAAAAGTGGGATGTAAAACGGCTATCTCGGTCGAAAGTGATAGATATCGGTACTCCATGACGCGATACTATCTCCTTAATGTACAGCCGAGCGAGCTTGTCGAGACTATCGACCTCGCTAATGGCTAACAAGTGAGCAGACTTAGTTAAACGATCTACGATTACCCAGATAGCGTCATTGTCGCTAGCTGTTCTCGGTAATTTGGTGATAAAGTCCATGGTGATTCGCTCCTATTTCCATTATGGGAGTTCGGGTTGAACTAAGAGTCCTGGGGTTTCTGGTGTTCGGCCTTTACCTTAGAACATGTCAATCACCAACTGACATACTGAGTTATGTCGGCTTTCATGTTAGGCCACCAGTAGAGCTTCTTCAAGTCCTGATACATCTTATCGGCTCCGGGGGGAATAGAGTATTTTGACTTATGCGACTCGTGCATAATCAACTCACGGATTCCGCCATGAAATGGTATCCAACTTCTGTCTCTGAAGCATAGGGTTTCATTGGAACGCTTCAAGAAGGCGTTTTCACTTTCTACCATTCCATGTAGATTCTCGTAGGACTCTTCGCCAATGCCGCAACTTGGGCGGCTAGGATTTGAGATGGTAGAGGCGAACTAATGGTCATTCCTAGGGATCGAACGAGTAATGGTGGAATGTTCTCCTTACGGCTAAGGGCATCTGCCACTACATTGGCCTTACCGGGATGATAACGAATCTCACAGTCATAATCACTGAGCAACTCTAACCAACGACGATGTCTCATATTCAACTCCTTCTGATCTAAGATATGCTTCAAGCTCTTATGGTCGGTAAACACTACACACTTGGTTCCATACAGATAATGTCTCCGGATTCTAAGGGCAAACACTACAACACCTAACTCAAGATCATGGGTGGTGTAGTTTTTCTCATGCTTCTTAAGTTGTCGGGATGCATAAGCTATCACCTTCTCTCGTTGCATCAAAACAGCGCCTAAGCCTTTATGCGAAGCGTCGCAGTATATGACAAAATCTTCGCTTCCTTCAGGCATTGCTAGGATAGGCGCACTACACAACTTCTCCTTCAGAAGTTGGAATGATTCTTCTTCCTTTTCTCCCCATTCATACTTAACGCCCTTTATGTGTCGCTTGGTCACGACTTAGCTATTTTGGAGAATCCTCAATGAACCTCCTATAATAGCCGCTAGACCTAAAAACGGGCGGACTTCTGATGGGTTCCTAGGGCATGCCCATTCCTTAATGGCCTCAATCTTGGTTGGTCGACGTGAACTCCTCGACTATCTATCACGCGGACCTAAGAATTGCACGTCAATCCAAAATTCACACTTAGAGAATTTGGCATACAACTTCTCTTCTCTTCTCTTAACAACTCTAAAATGAGCCTCAAATGCTCTTCGTGCTCCTCTATACTCTTGGAGTATATCAAGATGTCGTCTATGAATACTATCACAAACTTATCCAGGTATGGCTTATACACTCGGTTCATGAGATCCATGAAAACCGCTGGCGCGTTGGTCAAACCAAACGACATCACTTGGAATTCATAGTGCCCATAACGAGTCCTAAACGCCGTCTTAGGGATATCCTCCTCTCGAACACTAAGCTGGTGATAACCGCATCGTAAGTCGATCTTGGAAAAGACACTAGCTCCTTGGAGTTGGTCAAATAGGTCATCTATTATAGTTAGCGGGTATCGATTCTCTACCGCCAACTTATTCAATTCCCTATAATCAATACACATCCCAAACGATCCATCCTTCTTCTTCACAAACAACACCGGTGCTCCCCACGGTGACGAACTTGGTCGAATGAATCTCTTCTCTGACAATTCTGCCAACTGTTTAGACCGCTCCTCCAATTCTCTTGGAGCAAGTCGATAGGGTGCCCGGGCTACCGGTGCAGCACCGAGTATCAACTCGATTTGGAATTCCACTTGTCGGACAGGTGGAATCCCCGCATATCATCGGAAACACATCTCGAAACTCTCTAACGACGGGTACATCATTAAGGTGTCTTTCACTCTTCTCCTCGCTTTTCGAAATTCAAGCCAAGAAAAGACAACCTCCTCTATCGATGTACTTTGGGCCTTAATACAAGAGATGATGCTCAACCGGGAAGGACTTCCACAGTCGCTCCGATCTCCTTGTATGCTCAGAATTTTTCCGCCATACGGTACACGCACGACTTCTCATCGCAGATGATGTGTGCACCGTTCTTCAACAACCAATCCATTCCGATGATGACGTCAAAACTTCCCAAGGTAACTGGCAATAGGTCTATGCTAAACGGGTGGTCTAGGAAACTTAAGGTACAACCTCGGACTACGGTGTCTATCTTCTCCCTATTACCATTAGCTAATTCCACATCGTAACTAAACCCTAGAGGTGTTTGGGAGATTCCTAGAAATGGCATAAAGTTGGTGGATACGAAACTCATATCGCACCATATCAAACAGTATGGAAGCATAGCGATTATTGAGAAGGAACGTACCCGTAATTACGTTAGGGTCCTCACCAGCTTCCTTCCCAATAGCATACACACGCGTTGTTCCCATGTCTCTCTGCTGATTCCTAGCACCTTGATTCCCTTGATTCCCTACAACCTCTCGCTTCATAGGGTTTAAGCCATTACTTCCCACACCTCGGTTAACAAATCCTCCACAATTACCGGGGTTTCCCTTCATCCACGGCTCTCGGCACTCATTCTTGTAGTGCCCTTTCTTTCCACATCCAAAACAGGTGACAGTGGCCTTCCAGTCCGCTCCTTGCGCAGTTTGAGCTGCAGCAAGTGGACGGGACCTACAGTCTTTGGCCACGTGTCCTTCCTTAGATCAATACCTACACACTATTGAGCATGGTCCATGGTGGTGTCGGTTGCAACGACCACACAAGGGCTTGCTACCTTCATAACCCTTCTTCTCTCAATTTCCTATGGCAAACACCCTGCTGTCTCTTGCCGTTTGTTGCCATTCCCTTTAACAACTTCATTCCTCTTCCTCTTATCACTCTTATCATTCTTACCCTTGTCTCCTACTTCTAATACATAAGAGTCCATCAAACGTTGAGCCACAGTAATTTCCCTCAAATTAGCTGGCTTCGCAGCGATGACATCATTCCTAGTGGCTAAAGGCAATCCATCAGTATACCTCTCAATCTTAAGGGCTACAGTGCGAACCATTTCAAAGCAAAGCAACGACAACTCTTGGAAACGACGATCGTAAGTCGTCATGTCGGTACCCTTAACCTTATGGTTCTAGAACTCAATCTCTACCTTCTTAACTTCATTCCTAGGACAGTAAGTCTTGATCAGGAGAAACTTAAACTGGGTCCAAGTCATGCTATAAGCTACATCACTTCCTACGGATCTGTGATAGTTGTTCCACCAGGTCAATGCTTCGTCCTTCAAGGTAAATGTTGCATACTTAACCTTACTATCCTCTTCACAGTTGCTAACGATAAACACAAACTCAGTTTTCTCCATCCACCTTGTTAGGTAAACCACTCCCTCGGTTCCTCCGAACTCGATGGGACCACATAATCGGAACTCTTTGTAGGTACAACCTCGAGTCTAATTAAGCTGTGGGGTTCCACCATAGGTGTTAGAGAGATTAGACTCAGCTAGCAGTTCAGCTACACGCTGCGTCACAAGCTGGTCAATGTGGGCTGGGTTCAAAGGCGGAGGGTTTTGTGGAATAGGACCATTCTCAGCATGGTCGTTCACATTCGGGTTCCCTACAGCTAGGTTATCAGTATTCTGGTTCTCAACAGGTGGAGTTGTCGGGGTCGGACGACGACCTCGACGAACAGGGTTAACCACAACAGCAGGGGCTGCTTGGTTGTTCCTAGGCGGGTTTCGTCTTGTTGCCATCATTATGAAGGCAAGAATAATAGTTTCATAAGTTCACAATTCACCCTCTAAAAGACAAGGTTGGGTTCCAAGGATAACACTATATTATAACGAAACAACTAAAGTCCGAATCATAACTAAAGGATGCACATTCTAATATCCATAACTCATAAGTTCCAAAGTGGAATACACGGGGAAATAAAAAACGATCCTAACAACGATACTAACAAGATAACTAGGATAGATCTACATCTCGAACTAGAGACTACTCAGTTTCAAGATGGTACAATGCCATGAATCTAACACAGTCTAGCCACGATCACGAATACCACTAATTGATCTCCTAACATCGTCAACCTCTCTCCACAAAGATGAAAGCTCAACACTCTGAGCGTCGCGATCACTCTTTAGATCCACGACCTCTCTCTCCAACTCACCTATCATGCGCCACATCGCCCTGTCTGCATCTCGGGCTATCGCGAACCCTCTCAACAGGTCCCCAACCTGCTCCTGGAGCTCCGACATACTGTCTCTCAAAATCGTAGTCCTCCTGACTACAGTACCCATATCTGCTCTCAAATCCTCTACACTAGCCCTCGATACTCCAACTAATCGATCTGTCAACTGACTAAGCCTAGCACCCTGAGATGTAATCCTCTCCCAAATCAGACCCGTCTCCCCATACTCCTCGGGCTCTGAAGCAATCTCTGATGGTATCTCTGAACCTAATGGGCTACCTATCTTAGGTGAGTAAGGTGGTGAGTCAATGTCTAAAGGCTGCCCAGGAGAATCAGGCTCAGGCAAAGGTAAGGGAGAGCCTGGTCCTGGAGAATGTGTAGGACTCTACAATGGAGGAGTACCCCCTTCTAGGATATCCTCATCATCCTCCTCCTGAGGATCCTCATCCTCATCTACATATTCCTGCTCAATCTCATGCTCCTCCTCGCCCTCATCTTTAGAGGGAGAGTCCATGAGTCGGCGTCTCTGTGTGGGTGAATCATGAGGTGGTACAGTAGGGGATCTAGGTCTTCTAAGACATGGTGATTCTGGTGGTGATGATGACGAAGAAAGTGGGCTGCTAGGTGAATAGGTGATGATGGTGGTCGCACGGACATGCGGGCGCATACTCACGAGTAAGTCTAGGAGTCTGGGCTCGTGCTAAGACCTGATGCAAAGTGAGCTGCCTAGATGAGCTAGGGAGATCTGATGATGATGATGAACTAGAGTGACGGGTAATCACATAGGGATCACCCTGTGCAACAGTCATGAGTGTCAATGCTGGGGAACTAGTAGCAGCAAGGACATCCTCAGACACATCATAAGCTAGTGAAGGCATAGTTTGTGACAACGTCATAGGGTAGGTATAAGTGTTTGAAAAGAACTAATTCTAATAAGCGCATCAACTCATCCAAAACATATATCACATAATGAAAAATTTAAAATAGAGATACCACATTACTCAAAATATGCCTTTAAATAAACCACACAAGTTCTGTTCTATCACATAATCCACGCATCATATAATCCCAAATCAAATCAATTATATAATCAAGCTCAAAATCCCAAAATCATAACATATCAATAATCAATTCACAATTCATAATATATCATAAATCAAATTGTAGTTCATATCATAATCAAATGAGAAGCTTCAGCATGGCAGGCGGGCATGCGTCGGTCGAGGATCAATTTTCTTAAAAAGTGGTTATAGTTTAGGTTTTATTAAATACCTATTTCTCTATAACCTTGGCTCTGGTACCAATCTGTAATACCCCCAAATCTCGGTACAACGGAAGACTTAATCAAGTTTTCGGGGCGTTACATTGGATTGGTATCTCACACAAGTATAGCAAACAAGATAGTCATTTGTCATTCAAAACCAATCCCAAATTTAAATATTCAAAACATTAATCCCAAAATGTAAATATTAGGCCCAAACATGATCTAATAAAATAGGCCCCCAAAAATTATCAGAGTTGATTATGATCCTTGAACCATTGCCTCCTTGCCAAGCTTCCACAGAACACGCACTTCAATCATCACTTAAATACCTGAGAAAGACATGTTAAAAGGTCAGCTAACGCTGGTGAGTTCATAGGTTTAAAGTCAAGTTTAAAAATAGTGGACCTGTGGGAGTTTATTTGTTATGCGAGACGTAAGATAGATACACATCAACCACATACCAATATCACAATCACAATATCATATCCGACGTCATAGTGGGCCCCTAGCGACACTAGCTAGCACAGTTGTAGCAAAGTCTAGAACGATTGCTAACCCTGGACTTGGTCGAGGTAGAAGTCTATACTTAGCTAGGCAAGTGTTATAGCAATTAGGATTGCTACCCTAGACTAAGGCAACAGCTACCACATATCTATCTAAATAGTCAAGCACATAAGCAAATCAAAATAGTTTAAAAGGTCCAAAAATAGTAGCATGATTCTCACCCAAAATTAGTTAAAAACATAGATAAAAGTAGGGTTATTAAACTCACCTCAAGCAAGCAACGCACAAATAAACACTAGCAGAAGATAACAGCTAATCACGGCACAGCAACTATCGACTCAGCACAACCTATTAATGTAAACCAATTTTAATATATATTTCCCAAAATCAACGTTATCTACCTCAATGTATTCCTTTTCTTTATCTCCAAAAATGTCTTGTTTCACCATTTAGTCATAGCGTTTGGTATCATCGTGTGGGTGCATCGACTCAAGATGATATCATGAATGCACTTAAATAACCACAATGCAACTCAATGCGACGCAATGAGACCTCTAAGCGATAAGCTCCATAGTCCAATAAGTTTTGGAATAAATAGTAGACCTTATCGAATTTGTCAACTCGATAAACTCAATTATTTATTCGTGTCGCTTATTATCACATAAACCGGTCGCATCCTAATGAGTCATAAGGATAATTCACCCATTAATAACGTTATCCTACGTACCTAGCGGGCTCTTATTAGATTCGTCAACCTAATAAGTCCGCTATCCACGTGGATCGACGCTATTAATGTTAGGTCATCCGTAACCCATGCACACAACGTAAACAAACTAAATACTTGAAACTAGTATTAAATGCTCATAACTGGCACATTTCGATAAACGTGCACTCGAAACATTAAATACTTATTTATTAGAAAACCTTTCCATTTTTAGTCGTTAGTTTCCATTTAAAATAGTAAATAACAAGACAAGTCTTGTTATCAATATTTTTGGTATAAAAGCCTTTTTATTATTTATGTTTCATAGTTTATTAACATTTTCATATATATATATATATATATATATATATATATTTTGTCAATTTCAATATTAGTTTCATATCGTTATTCGTTTCAAGTCCAAATTATACTAAAGTCCATGCTACGGCGTTGTCGGGGTCAACAATGACTCAAAAGTCAAAGTAACACCGACGTTGCTCAAAGTTGACAATTTATATATAAGTCCAAGTAATTAACGAAAATAGCGCAACTCAATCTCAAATCAACCCAAATCAATCTCGCCAACCAATCAAACTACCAAAATATACCTGAAACCAATGTTATGACCCTAATGGTCATGACACGGTCACGGTTAAGACCACGTGAACCAAACAAGCTCTAGAAGCTTTTCGGCTCCACGCGTCTCATCCGGACACCAACAATATGAACCAACAAGCTACCACAACAACCCGACCCAGACCCGTGGTCCATGTAGGTCACGTACACCATCACCCACGACCCATACGTGGGTTTGGTGGTTCGTACGCCCCCATAAACACAACCAAACACTCCCTAAATGGCTTCTACTACAACCAAACACAATCAATCAACCTCCAAACATCAAACCCAACAACTAATCTAGATCCATTTCATGAAACTAAACCTAAAATGCAAAAACACAACAATATGATACACCACATAATACCAAATCGCTAGCTACATGTTTTATTTAGTGTAAATTAGTTTTAATCCCATGCTTCACCTAAAAACCCTAAAAGTCGAACCATAAACGAGCCGTAAATGACCCATTCGTGGCTTCCCAAGACCAAAACAATCTTGACCCATGTTCCATTTATCTTTTTACAACCTGATCTACAAGATTTAATGAAAACCCTAGAATCACGAATCGTATTTGTAAGATTTGGAGGTGTTAATGTAGGCTTCTATAAGAGATATATATATATATATATGGATGGAAAGAGGAAAGAGAGATCTACAAAATGGTGGTGGAGGTGAGATGTCACTCACCAAAAAATGGCCAGAATTTGGCCGGAAATGGGCGGCGGTGGTTTAGGGTTAGGGTTTTTAGAGAGAGAAAGTAGTGAGAGAAAGTTGGTGTAGGTGCATTTTAGAGAGAGAAATGAAAGAGTATTATGAGGTAGGGAGGGAGTATATATAGTTGGGAAGGAGGGACTCAAAAATAAATAAAAGGTGGGGAGGAGGGCGCCGGCCTAGGGGAAAGAGGAGGGGTCAGAGCCGTAATTTTTCATAAACTATCCCGTTTATCCATTCCCAAGCTCATATATTGTCCTACGAGTGTCCCACAACGTTCCTTCGACTTTCTATTATGTTTATTTATGTTTTTCCACGAGTTTTGATTATTTATTTGTCAAGTTTCGAGTTACGGTTTGAAAGTTACATTATTTCTTGTTTTAGACTTTTATTGTGCCGAATCGAATAGTGCCTAACAAAAAGAATTAAAACTCACATGATAACTCATCCAATAATAAAATAAATCATAAAAACCAATAAACGATATCAAATCAAGTCAGGGTCGATAAAATAGTTATAAAGGCAAAAGCTCGGTTTAGTTTAACGTAATGCGGTTACCTAAAATAGACTTCTTAATTTGCCAGTTGTCACACGCCGTAGCTGGGATTATGATACGAAGACCAAGTCAACAGCAGTTACAGCGTAACTCTCAACTTAAGTTACGTCGTAACCATCTAGGTCATGTGAAATTTCGCGCCTCCATCAACTACGCTGTAACCTCCAACCTAGCATTATGACGTAACCATCACTACGAGACTTTAGTTTGAAGGATAATTAAGTTACCGCGTAGTCCTCTATTAATTTATGGCTGTAGTTACGGCGTAACTATTCATTGAAGTTACGCCGTAATCACCACTACGAGAGTTCTGTTTGGAGGATAATTAAGTTACAGCGTAACCACATTATTAGGTTACGATGTAACTATGATCGTGCCTATAAATACAAACCCTAAAATCTGTATTTGACATCATTTACTCACCACACAAAGGCAGAAAACGTGAAGAGGGTTTCAAGGGCAGATCATACGGAGCCATCTCCAAGGGAAAAATCACACTACATTGATAAGCTTTAGCGATTACTACTTCTTTACACTTTAATTCATGGATTCATTCATTATGTTAAACATTGAATTGATTGTGTCTTTTAATATGATCGGCTAAGCACCTTTGGTGCTATCGTAATTATGATTCCTTGATTGTATTATTTATGTTTTCATTCTTCTATAATTGTTTCTAGTGTATGCATGCATAGTTCGTTGGTAGTCACCCTCGCTTCGGTAGTTTTGAGTTGCGGTCGTATTTATTTACTTAGGAGAATTGACCAAAGGACCCTAGGTAAGTAGGTAGAGAGGGTTGGTAAGAATTGACCAAAGGACTACCAATCCAAGAAGTTAGGTATGTGTGTCTAAGATGCTAGCGCCTGGACACACATTGTTTCGAATCTTGCATGTAGGGTACTTAATGACTTCGCTTAGGTTGCTTGAGACCCTCGACTCCCCAAAGGGTAGGCCTTTGACGTCGGGTAGGAACCTTTGTTGATAGGCTATGACAAATTGACCAAATGTTGTCTAGTGACTTGAACCCCCACTTGAATCAATAAGAAGTAATTAGAAAACATAGACATAACATGATAGGATGAATAATTAGGTTATCACACTTTCTCACTATTGTTCACAATCTCAATTTATTTTCCGCATTTTATTTCATGTTTACTAGTTTAATTAATCATTTCAACTTAAAACCTTTTAAAACAGTGACATTAGACTTAATTAGGATCCTCGTCTACATAAGTCTTGGGAACGACCTCGGCTTTACCACTTTCTATACTACGCACGATCGAGTTCACTGCTCGTTAGTGCAATAGGTAGACGAGACTTATAAATATTAAATCCTGGTAGAAAAACCGGCATCAAGTTCTACCAGCCTTGATACGACGTATCCCATTTTGGGGATACAACGTATTTATGGATGAAGGTGATACAGCGTATCCCAGGTTAGGGATACGACGAATCTATGGATATGTAGGGATACGACGTATCCATGAAAATGGATACGGCGTATCTGCCTAGAAATGAGCAGAATGATCAAAATGCCCTTTTTGTTGAGTCACCACTTGTCTAGTATATCTCAGTTTCTGGATAATTCCACACTACTCCTTTGTATTTTGAGTGGTACGAGCTAAGAAAGAAAAGAGAGGAAAAAGGGATGAGCTTGAAGTAATTATGTGATGGTTTAAGATTTGCAATTCGATAGATTGATCCTTACTAATGATTTGTTACAGGTAAGTAACCTTTGTTGGATCGATGTACTCTAACCAAACTAACTTAAATAGTTTGTTTAAGGTTTAACAACCTTGGATAAATCCTAAGTTATTAACAAAGAAACACTGAACAAACTCTATTAAGTATGCGGAATTTACTTAACAAAGCTAAGAAGAATAACCTTTATTATTAACTCTAAATCTGCTTATTATGCAGATACTTTAACAATTCTAAGAATATCAAACTTCTCTAAAACTCTAAATAATAACTTGTAAGCAATCGTAAACTCTAAGACTTATGAACTCGTACGTCTAATGCCAATCTAGGGGTCCTTTTATAGGCTCAAGGATAACCCTAGTCGGTTTACAATTTGTATCCTTGTACGACAAGTAATCTAGAATATTCTAAAGTTACAATACTTTCTATAAACGAATATAACAGTTCTTTGTTCTTGCAGTACTTTGACTTTATCTTTAGCAGTACTTTGACTCTTTGAGTTTTTCCAGTACTTTGTAGTTTACAGTACTTTTATCAATCTTCAGTATTTTGTCAATCTTCAGCACTTTCATATCCCAACAATCCTCCCCTAACTTGAATTCTACTAGCTTGACTTCAAGTTCCTTTGTGAATTTATCTTTAACAGCTTTATCTTTGAGAACAGATTGTTTCTTAGTCTTGGGATTGTATCTCTGTAGTGTCTGTGCTTGTCAAAGTATCTCTAGAATTTTTCTTTTACAAAGATCATCCAGAAGCTTCATCTTTTCAAAGAACAGCAACATATGACAATTTTGTACATTAATTCAGTTTAAAGTTGCATACTATTCTCATCACTTCCGGATGTGTTAACTCCGTGAGAGGTGAATCATTGAAAATTTTAATGGATTTAGATCTCTTTACCAAAGCCATTAACTCTGGAGTAGCCAAATGTTTTTGTGTGTAAGACCATGGTACATTGATAACCATATGATTTTTAGCAAATCATCAGCTATCAACAGATTTGATTGGTCTTTACCAAAAGTCGTACCCTTCGGACTAGTTAGTTCTTTTATCTAATGGTGAACTAATTACCAATAATGGTTTTTCCACTACCTTTACCACAAGCCATTTTCTTGTGGGCTAGCCAACTCTTCACATTAACCGATATGGTGAGTTGATTACCATACAACTTATTAGCAAGTTGTCAACTAAAACGGATTTGAAATATCTTTACCAGAGCCGTTTGCTCATGGATTAGCCAATCCCTTTGTAACCATGGTGGATTGATAACCTATTGATGTTACCATCTCAAAAACCAGTTATTTTATTCAACCTTTGTCTCAAAAATTTGTTACTTAACAAAAAGGTTTCTTTCAAAAATCACTTAACTAGTTTAAAAGCTGCAAGCAGTACTTTGATGAAAGTACTGTTTGATCAGCAGTACTTTGAATAAAGTACTGAAAAATAAAAATAATTTATTCAAATAAGATTCACACCAGTTATTCATCCTCATCAGCAATAGTAGTCCAGTTAATAAACAGATTGATGACCATGCAAGCAGTTTCATTATCCTCTTCTACTTCCATTCCATGCTCTAGCATCCTCCTCATAAGCTCAACTGTAAGAGGGTATCTTCTATTTGCAAACATGTGTATCATTGTACCATTTTCCAGCTCTAGAACATGAACACCAGATTCTTCAAAGAATCTCCAGCTAACAATTTCTCAATTCTCTTGATTCTTCCAGATGTCATCAGTGCTTTGCTCTTCAGTTTCCCATTCAGTTGTAAGATCTCCAAGTAGAACTAAACCAATTCCTTCTAATGGATTATGTTCAAAGTAAGCTCGTACCACATGATATAAATAGAATAGATCCACTCTATCTATGATGTGCAATAAATCCCATAATCTGTTGAATACTCTGAAACTTTCATCTTCTTTATGAAATATCAGATAACTTCCTTCTTTGATTTCACAACTTCAAAAGCACTAATCTGAGATCTGTTCATCTTCATGTCAGCATCTTCTTTGGAATATTCAAAATCTACTATTCTGAGATAATTTCTTAGTTCATCCCTAGTCTCAGATCTTAATTCAACTTTTTCTTTCTTTGAGAACTGTACATCTTCAACTTCAGTTTTCCTTTTTTTTTTAAACTTTTCTTTCTTTCTGCCTCACCAAGTAGCTTCATCTCTAAAATCTTTGATACTTTCAACATGTTTCTTATAAGCTTCCCTAGCAAAGATCATACAATCTTTTCATTTCAACATAATTTAACCTCTGCAATCCTTTAAACCCTTGACTTTTTAAATAAGCCATCATTGCATTTCTGTCTTTAGCTAGATTAGGTCTTCTTGGCATAAATCTAACAGGAGTAGGTGACTGTAATGGTTCAAAGAAATTCAGCATCCAATTCCTCTTGCAACTTCTTAGTTGCTTCTCTACTCTGAGCTTCTTCAGCTTCCTGAGCTTCTCTATCTTTAGCATTTAATTCCTCTTGAAGCTTTCTAGCTACTTGTTCATTCAAAGCTTCTTGAGCAGCTCTTATCTGTGCTAAAGTTAGTTTCTTCTTCTTGACTTCTACCAAAACACCTTTTCCTTTATCCTTAGGATCAATTGCAGGTTGAGAAGTTCTTTGTTGTTCCTCTTCTTGCACTCCTGGAATATTAACACCACCCCTTGGTTGTGATAAATCTTGCAAAATTACAGCAATGAACTCATCATCACTTGCAGTATGGATGGGTTTGGGTGTAGTTTCTTCTTCTTGTATAACAGTAGAAGGACCAACAACTTCTTCATGTACAGTTGTAGAAGGACCAGCTTCTTCTTCAAAGTCCAACAACCTTGGAGAAATCAATTCTGTAGAAAACTATAAGGGGGGTTGAATAGTTTACCAATTAAAAACTTTGTTTTGAAACTTATTGTAAAGATCAATTGATATTGATCTTAGATATGTTAATGAAATATGCAAGCAATATGTAAGAAGTAAATAAGGAAAGAAATGATCAAACCACAACAAGTTGTTTATAGTGGTTCGGTCTACAAGGACTCTTTTTCCTTGCCCTACTCCACTCCTCGAGTCTCACACTCGAGAGTTTAACTTCACTAGTCAACAAGCTCCTTTCACCGGCGGAGAAAACCTTTACACTTCGCTTACACTATTTCCGACACTAAGCTAGATATCGAGTTCTTTCCAAGGGTACAACCACTCCCACACACAATGTATTTTGAGGACTAAAATACTAACCACTCACACTCACAAGATTATGATGGTTTGATACAACAATGAAGTATGAATCAACACTAGATCATACAACACTAAACAAACAAGACTTCCAACTTCTCGTTGAAGCTTGAATATGACTTGATCTTCTTTGCTACAAAAGAGATCACTAATATGATATGAAACTGAGTTAGAAAGGTTGGAGAGAAGATATGTATGAGAGTATGTTAGAAAGGGATGAGAAACTACTTGACTTGGCATTGCTATTTATAGCCAAAGTGGATAGGAGCGTCCACGGACCGCGGAACCCTTAAAAGGGTTCCGCCCGTGTACCATTTTGGTACCGCCGTCCGACATCAAGATATCAAATCTTTGCTAAAGTCAACTCTATCTAAGTGAGATTGTGTAAGACATGAAGAGTACAAATCCACACAAAATATCTTAATGAAATCTTCTAATGATTTCCATGATGCATTACATGATGTCATAAGTTGTATTTCTATTTTTAGAAATATGCAAGTACATAAGTAGTGTTTGGTTTTAAGAACCTAACACATTCTAAAAACTACTATCATACATAATGATTAGAGTCATATCAAGATGTTACTAATCATAAATGTAAATGCTTTGAATGATGAATATATTGTTTGGAAAAGCTTGTTTTAATATCTATTAAACTTGACAAGCTTTAAGCTTTTATACAAATTAAATTTACTTTTGTCGTTAACAAAACTTAGGTAAAGATCAAAAATATAAATAACGTTTAATGACGATATTTGTATTAACAAATTCTTATCTGTAAGATCCTTGTTGTTGAAAAGCAGTACTTTGATCTTCAGTACCTTGATCATCAGTACTTTGAACTTGAACTTGCTCCTCAGTATCTTGAATGACCTGTTCTTCAGTCTTTTTAGTTTCTTCAGGTTCATTCTCCTTAACAACATCTTCTTTCAAATTTTCTTCTTCTAAATTCCTCCCCAATTGGACAGAAGATTGTTGGTTAACCTTTTGGCGTTTGCTTTTCTTAGACTTCCTTTGCTCCTTCTTCTTTGATTTGACCCATATACGATGATGTTGAACCAAAGGCCAAACAAAATTCTTGAGCCTTCTAAACTTGAGCTTCAATTTCTTAATCTGCTTAGCTTGAGCTTCAGTAGTCTTTTTCAACTTAACTAACTCCCTTGTCAAAAAATAATTATCCAATGTCATTTCTTCAGGGGGTATAGTATGGGAATCATCTCCTTGAATTGGTGAATGTTCCTCTGATTGAGAAGCAAGAACAGATCTTTGTGGAGATGGAGAAGGTGAAACTGCAACATCTTCTTGAACTTCAAGACTTGGAGAAGCAGTACCTTGAGATGCAGACTCTTCGGAGATGCAAGACTTGCGATGCAGTACTTTCACTAGCTTCATCTTCTTCAAAGCATCACTCTAAAACAGCTTGAACAACTTCCATCATAGAAGTAGTTAAGGGAGTATCCCTTCCAGTGAATTGATCACTCTTCCTAGCCATAAAGGTGAATATTTTGGCTTGTTGAACCACAAGAGGTAAAAGATTTGTTGGCTTAGGAATATCTGAAAGTTGTTTATTGAGGAATACTTGAACAAACCTTGGATACATCAGCCATTTTGAACCATGAGTGATGTGGGAAAGCATTCCATCAAGAATGAGCCTTGAAAAATTAAAAACACGATCTGTAGCCAAACCCACAATAGCAGATGCTATATTTGACCTAAATTGTTCCCATGAAGTACTTTTTGAACTAATACAATGAAGCAACACATGCACTAAAAACTTCCATTGAGGGCAAAAGAGTTGTTTCCTAAATGTTTGTTCATTTAAAGACCCTTCATAACCAATATGTCCAAAAGTATCCCAAATCAACTGTTTATCAAACCGAATAGCCCCATCTTCATCATTAAACAATAAGTCTTCTCGAATAGAGGCTTCAGTAATCTTCACAGCTCTTCCAAACTGTAGCTCTAATATAAAATTCATCATTCTCCATATTTTCCCCGAGTAGCCCAAAATTCTTGAAGCCTGTGGCTCAATTATATCCGGCTCCACTAAAAGAGCATAACTGATTGGCGATCCAATAAGATAATCAATGATATCATGAAAAAGTGCATTCGCTTCAGTCTTATCTAAATTAGCCACCATATTGTGCTTTGAAACAGTAGGACGATTCGCCATTGTTGAGGATGTGAGCACAATGAGATATAATCGAATAATATAGAGGTGATGAGAGAAATATGGAAAAGATTCTAAAGTATCAATATGAGAGGGAAAATCGGAGAGTAGTTATTTATAGGTGAGATTTTAAAAAATCACAGCCATAAATACCAAAGTTACCGTTAGGAATAATTACCACTCAATATTACCGTTGGAACAGTACTTTAATAAGACAAACAGTACTTTCCACGATGCAGACTTTCCCAAAGACTTTCACAAAAAACAAGACTTTTCCAAAGTCTTCAGATAAACTAAGTATACATAAATATCCTCCCTCAAGCAATGCACAGGACTATACTAATACTAAATAGTCCTCCCCTTAAATGTAGCTCGGTAGTTAATCATGCCAATGCTCACCACCAAGTGATTGAATCTTGAAACATCAAAGCCTTTGGTGAGTAAGTCAACTACATTATCATCTGTGTGAACCTTAACCACATTAATGAGCCGGTGCTCATAGCAATCTCGATAAAGTGATGCCTAATCTGTATGTGCTTGGTCTTGGAATGATAAACTGGATTCTTCACAATACAAATGGTACTCTCATTATCAATATTGATAGGAGTATTCTTGAAATTGAACCCATAGTCCAAGAGTTGATTCTTCATTCACAAAACTTGTCCAACAGCTTGCATCGCTACATATTCAGCTTCAGTAGAGGATGTTGCTGCAATTGTTTGTTTCTTACATTGCCAGGAGACTAATCTTCTTCCAAGATATTGGCATCCACCAGTTGTAGATCTTCTATCATAGTTATCACCTACATAATAACTATCTGAAAAAGCTTCTAAGTGAAAAGGTGACTCTTTTGGATACCACAACCCCAACTTAGGTTGTTGTTTCAAATAACAGAAAATTCGCTTCACTGCATTCATATGAGAGATTGATCTGTGCTAAACCGTCAAGCTATCTCACACAAGCTAGCCACTTGTGAATGGCTAACCGTAAGAAGCTTAAAACTGCTAAAACACAAATACAATGAAGTCCTGGAGAATAGAATGAATTCCCGGGTCGTTAAGTCCCACGGAGACTCAATGGTGTGCCAAAACTAACTCAGATGATAGAGTGATCACTAAGGATAGTGATCAGTAAAGGTTTTGGATGAATTATTACACTACTGATTGATTGGAATGAGATTGGAAACAGAATTAGAAAGCACAACAATCAGACACAACAAATGCAAATACGTAAGTTTAAAAACTACGTATACGTACAAAATAAAAAGTGAGATCTAAAAAATAAAATACCTAAAAATATGAAAATGACATTTTTAGAATCCTAAAAATAAAAGAAAATTATTAGAAAAATAAAATTATTTTTACCACTATTTAATTAATTATTATTAATTAAAAACTATTTTAAACTATTTAAAAATAACCTAAAATAAAAGAAAATATGAAATAAGGCTAGAAAAATAAGATTATGATTCAGAAAAATCTAAAATATTATAAAACTAATTTTAAAATTAAAAATATATTTTTCACACTTTTTATATATTTATTACTAATTAATTATTATTTAAAATACACTTAAATACTAGAAAATATCAAATAAACCTGGAAAAATGAAATTTCAACTTGGAAAAATCTAAAATATGATAAAACTAATTTTAAAACTGAAAAGATATTTTTTATGCTTTTTAATTATTTATTACTAATTATTTAAGACTTTTAACTATTAAAAATTCTAATAAATACTAAAAAGATAGAGAAAAATATGAAACTTTTTCTAAAAATAACTTAAGGTGACAGAAAACTAAGAAAAATATAAAAACAATATTTGCTTATTAATAAGATGAAAAGAAAAATCAAAAAGCTAAAACCTATTAAATAAACACTATCACTGTTTTAAAAATGAAGTTTTTCTGGATTTTCTTTTTGAAAACTGTTTAACTACTTAAAATATGAAACTTTTATAAAAACAAAAATTTTACAAACTACAAATAAGCTGTTTGACAAGCTTATGGACTTAACAGATTTGTTTATGAGCTTATTTGATGAATTAAGCTTGAACAAGCTCACAAACTGAAACAAAAGTTAGAATAAGATAAAATAAGCTACAAGCTACTTATATGAAGCTAAAAGACACAAAGATTAACACTGAAAAGCTAAGAAAAAGCTAATAAGCACTTATGCTAAACACAGGAATGGGACAAGATTAGAGCTTATTGCAGCCCTAGCAAACAAGCTAGAAAATGAAAAAGTAAACTTGGAACCTCAAGATGGCTAGGTTGGCTCTCCAAAGAACCCAGTATCACAAGCTTAGACCAACAAATAAGCTCTGTGCAAGCTTATCAAGTTGGACCACCCAACTGTGCACAGGGCACCATTTCAGAACAGGTACTCACAATAAGCTAATTAAAAAGCACTTAAAAAGCTTATTAACAGAGAACTAGTATTTTTCTAATTTAGTTTAGCAACTAAACTTTGATAACCCAAAAGATTTTAAGCTAAATCTAACTATTAAGCTTACACTAAAAATATCTTTTTTAATCAAAAACGACCAAATGCAAATTTTGACTTTTTAAGAAAAACTAAAAGTTTGACCAAGATGAACTTTGAATCACTACTACTCACTGATTAGGTTGTGTTAAGGTGTAATAAGACTTATTTGAGCAATGTTAACAACTTATGAGTCCAAAATCATGATCTTGAATCATAAAAATCCAACAGTGGAAACAAAAGATTAGATCAAAGATTATTTTGACTTTTCAAGAATAAGGACTGTGTTTCTTGGTTTCTTTGAGTTAATTAGACCAAGTGTGATACAAAGCAATAACAAACAACCACTCAAACAACCTTTAAGACAGTTTAACTCACAAATCCAAACAAGACTTTACTTAACTGTTTGGAAGATTTTCAAAGCTAAACACAAATTACAACCATGAAACTGATTACAGACATCATATTATCACTTATTAGGACTAATTAAGCATTAAACAACAACCATTACAACATTAAACTAAGAACTGATGATGATGCAATTTTAACTGTTAAAACTAAATTTTTATAAACTACAACTTTAAAAGAACAACCAACTGATTTTAATGGTTAGATACACTTAACTATATCTAATGAACATAAAGAAACAGAAATTCAAGCTAATGAATAACTATAACAGTAAAATTCCAAAATGATCAAAAGTGCTTACAAATGGCTATCCAACTGAAAACCAAGAACTAGGAACCAAGAACACTCCTATAGGCTTACCACTAAGCCACTAACCCAAGGCCATCAAAAATTCACCCTGCTCCAGCTGTGAACACCATTTCCATGGGATTTTTGATTTTTCACTAATTATTTGGTATTTTTGTGATTTTCTTGTTTTTGATTCTAAACTGGTTTTTAATGTTTCTAAAAGCTTGAAGAAGCTTTCTAGGAGCTTATGTGATCTATTTCAGTCCATACAAACAACTAAAAACAATATTTGAAGCCTATGAGATTTTTTAAGGAAAAATTGCATAAACTGAATTGGACTTTAAAACTTGAAATTGCTTATTAAGAGAGATTCACAATACACTGAAAAACTTAAACACAATGCTTGAAAGCTTTAAAATACACTGAAAATTGAAAAGTACTTAAAACGACATAAGAAAACTAATTTTACACTAGATAGCTTGATACAATGCATCTCTCCACTCCTTTATAGACTTTTTGAACTCTGATGACATCTCTGATTGTTTCCCACCAATTTCCAGCCATTGGATCTCTCTAATTCATCATATCCGTCCAAGTGGATTTTGGCGCCAATTTTTTCTTGAGCAGGTTTTAGTCAATTAAAGCTTTTGGGTGCTAGTGGGGGTGAAGGGGACAAGGTATACAAGTTGGAAGACAGGTGGAAGGGGTGGATAGAGAAAATCAAGGAAAACTATGGTGGTAACTGGTTTTGGCGGGTAAACGAGGTAAGGGATGCACAGTAGCCGGTTTTGACTTCTTTGACCGTTGGGTATTAATATGAGAGGGGGTTCACAATTGGTTTTGACTGGGGTCAAGTGGATATTGGCCTGGGGCTCAAGGGTCAAGATGGATTGGGCTTGGATATAACATGTTGGGTCAGCTGGTATATGGATTGGATTTGGGCTTTGATATTAAAAAGGTGTCCGTTTGGTATATGTTAACACAAGGACTAGGTTTGCAATTTATCCAAACTTCAAGGACTGAAACTGACACTTTTCCAAACTTATCACAAGGACCAAACTTGACAAACTTTGATAGTACAAGGACCCTTTTTGCATAAATTCCATTTTTATAAGTCCAATGACTAATTTTGACATTTTTCAAAGTTTAAGGACCTTTTTCTCATTTGACCAAAGAATCATTCAAGGACCATTTTAACAACTTAGAATATTTCAGGGACCTTGAATGATAAAATTCCACATTTTTGGATTCCAGGGACTAGATTTGACAACTTTTAAAACTTGGGGGACTAAAACTGCCAATTTTGCAAACTTGATACATTTTTCATCTGATTTTGATCTTTTGCATTTAAAACACATAAAACACTGATTTGTGATATTTTCATCATTTTGATGTATTTTTGAGTGTTTTCGATGATTTTGCAGTTTAGATTGTACAAAAATGATGAGTATTTAGACACTCATCAATCCCCACACTAAGATATTGCTAGTCCCTAGCAATGATTTAGATCTTTAATGGATTTTAAAACTCTTTACCAAAAGCCATCACTTCTGGAGTAGCCAATTGTTTTGATTCAAGTAAGAACCTTGGTACAACGATATCCAAATGATTTTGAGCAAATCATAAGTCGAACGGATTTGATTTGTCTTTACCAGCCGTTGCTCTGGACTAGCCAACTCTTAGATAAATTATCAGTATTATCTTTGGTGAGTTGAATACCAATTATGGATTTTCCACTGCCTTTACCACAAGCCATAAACTTGCGGGCTAGCCAACTCTTCACTTTTAGGATATGGTGAGTTGAATACCATACAATTTTGGGCAAATTGCAAGCCATAAACGGATTTGAGAAATCTTTACCAAGAGCCGTTTGCTTCTGGATTAGCCAATCCTTTTGTTTTTAGACATGGCGGACTGATTACCATATGATGAATAAGTGAAAAACACTTATTCCAAAAAAAAATTTGGCCAAAACGGGAATTGGGGGATAATACATGATAAAATTCGTGAGAATTCCCCCAACACTTAGAAATGAATATTGCCCTCAATATTCAAAGTACCGGCGGTTATGCCGAGACTGAGAACGTAAAAGGGAAATACTACGGCCATTATTTGGAAATGATTTTTGAAAAACTTATATACAACAGTGTGGGGCAACCCCCCCACACTAGGGTGGTAGAACAGAGAAAGAAGACAGAAATATGGGTGAAAACCCATATGGTGTGTGCTACTGTTTTTGATTACCGAGTCATTAGCTTGACTCGATCCCCGCATTCATTGGTTCATGGGGAAAGTTTGTAGATCCGGGACAACCACATGGGGAATGTCCTCTCCAAAATAATGCTTCACTCGATGACCATTCACTTTAAAATTAGGACCATCAGGTTGAGATAACTCAATGGTACCATAAGGATAAACCTTAGCGATAGTAAATGGACCGCACCAACGGATTTGAGCTTCCGAGAAAATCTTCAATCTTGAATTGAAAAGAAGGACTCGATCACCAACGTTGAAAACGCGGTTCTTGATTTTAGAGTCATGAATCTTCTTTGTCTTTTGCTTATAGATCAAAGAGTTTTCGTATGCTTGATCACGAAGTTCATTTAATTCATTCATTTGAACTTTTCTGTGATCACCACCGTCTCAGATATCGAAGTTTGCATGCTTTAAGGCCCAGTATGCCTTGTGCTCTAGCTCAATCGGAAGATGACATGCCTTTCTGTATACAAGCTTGTATGGACTACACCCGATGGGTGTTTTGTAAGCTGTACGGAAGGCCCAGAGTGCGTCATCCAGTTTATCCCACCAGATGCACGATTTTCGCCCTCCTCTCCGAATTCTTTTAATACCACGGTTGGAAACTTCCACCTGCCCACTTGTTTGGGGGTGGTATGCAGGAGAGAGACGGTGGGTAACACCATACTTTTGCATGACACGATCAAATTGGTCATTACAACAATGTGTACCACGATCACGATTATCGCTTCGGGAGTTCCAAACCGGCAAAAGAGATTTCAAAAATTTCACAACAACTCGGGCATCATTGGTAGGTAAAGCTTTCGCTTCAACCCATTTTGACAAATAGTCAACAGCTACGAGTATGTACTTGTTACCGCGAGACGAAGGAAATGGCCCCATAAAGTCAATACCCCAGATGTCAAATATCTCACAAACTTGAATGGCATTTTGTGGCATTTCATTTCTTTGAGATATATTTCCGTGACGTTGACAAGCGTCACAGGCTTTGACAAATTCGTGGGCATCCTTATAGATTGTGGGCCAATAAAACCTGGAATCAAATACCTTTTTGGCGGTGTAATTTGGACTATGATGGCCCCGGTGGGTCCAGCATGGCAAGCTTTGAGAATGTCAAGAGCTTCTTGTCCATAAACACACTGTCGGATGACTTGATACGCATTGATTTTGAATAAGAAGGGGTCGTCCCAGAAATAATGTCTAATATCCTTGAAGAATTTGTTCTTCTGTTGGGTTGACATCCCTTTCACTATGAAGTTACCCGCATGGTAATTTGCGAAGTCAGCAAACCATGGGGTGGTAGAATTTCCACGAAAAGAAACCGCATTGAGTGTCTCAAGAGGAAATGTTTCATTTATTTCCTTTTTCTCGAAAACATCTTGGTGAGGGTTTTCTAATCTGGACAGATGATCAGCAGCTAGATTCTCCGCTCCTTTTTTATCACGTATGATGATATCAAATTCTTGCAGGAGGAGAATCCAACGAAGCAATCTCGCTTTGCATCTTGTTTTGCAAAGAGATATTTGAGAGCCGAGTGATCCGTATACACCACGCATTTGGTCAAGATTAAGTATGGCCGAAACTTCTCAAATGCATACACCACGGCTAATAGCTCTTTTTCCGTGGTGGTGTAATGAGTTTGAGCTTCAGTCATAGTTTTGCTTGCGTAGTGGATAGGCTGGAAATGCTTGTTTCTACGCTGCCCTAAGATCGCACCGATAGCAAAATCACTTGCATCGCACATGAGCTCAAAAGGCAAGTCCCAGTCCGGAGCAACGAGAATGGGTGCTTCAGTAAGCTTTTTCTTCAATGTTTCAAAAGCTTCAATGCACTCAGGTGAAAAGATAAAAGGAGCATCTTTTTCAAGAAGATGGGTCATAGGCCAGGCGATTTTGGAAAAATCTTGTATGAATCTACGATAGAAACCGAATGACCTAAAAACTCCTAATACCCTTGACGGTAGTAGGATGAGGTAATTTAGCAATAACATCGACTTTTGCTCTATCTACCTCAATCCCATTTTTGAAATCTTATGGCCAAGGACTATGCCTTCTTTGACCATAAAGTGGCTTTTCTCCCAATTTAGACAAAGATTGGTGTCTTCACACCGTTTGAGCATTTTATCTAAATGAGAGAGACATGTTTGAAATGAATCCCCAATGACCGAGAAGTCATCCATAAACACCTCCATTGTTTACCCGATCATGTCGTGGAATATGGCCATCATACATCGTTGGAACGTGCCAGGAGCATTACATAAGCCAAAAGGCATACGCTTGTAGGCAAAAGTTCCGTATGGCAGGTGAATGTGTGCTTCTCTTGATCCTGTGGATCAATGGGGATCTGAAAATATCCCGAGAAACCATCAAGGAAACAATAGTACTCGTTCCCTGCTAATCTCTCAAGCATTTGGTCCATGAAGGGTAGAGGAAAATGGTCTTTACGGGTAGCGTCATTCAACTTACGATAGTCAATGCACACACGCCATCCCGTCACCAATCGAGTTGGAATTAACTCGTTATCTTCATTTGTGACAACAGTAATGCCACCCTTTTTCGGAACACAATGAATTGGGCTAACTCAAGGACTATCTGAGATCGGTAAATCAATCTGCATCAAGAAGTTTGATAACCTCTTGTTTGATAACATCATGGATTTTTGGATTTACTCTTCTCTGATGTTGAACTGCTGGTTTGAAATCATCCTCCATCAAGATTTTGTGAGTACAAAACTCAAGGTTGATACCCTTAATGTCGGAGAGTTTCCAAGCAATTGCTTGCTTGTGTGACTTCAAGATTTTTATGAGAGCAGCTTTTTCATCTTTACTCAAATCTCGGGCAATAATGACGGGTAATTTATCATCACCCTCAAGGAATGCATACTCGAGATGAGGTGGTAAGTCCTTAAGCTCAACCTCAAGAAATTCTTCAGTTTTCTCAACTGACTTGACTTCCTTGTTATGAAGCTCGACGGGAGGGAGAGGAGGAGAAGTGTCCTGATTTAACAACTTCTTTGGAAGAATATCTCCCTCCAGATTAATCTCATTTTGATTAATCTCATCTGGGATTGAATCACTAGGGTGAGGGGTTGATGATGGATCATCATTAAGCAACTTCTCAATAAGAAGTATGTCCCCCTCAATGTCAATTGGAGCATGATCAATTTCCCACGGAACAGAATCACTAGCCAAGTATGCTTCAATCTCTTCCAAGATGAAGTCTCTTCCCTCAAAAGGAGTAATAGAAGGAGTAGAATTGGCTATGATAGGTTGAGAAGATGTGGTGGGATCCCCACTCACAGAATTATGAGAGTAACCAAGAACTTCTTGAGAGTACTCTTCAGTAGCAACATCAATGATATCTATTCGGTTAACCGTCTCAGAATCATAGTTTGAGTACCTCAAGTTTGATCAAGGTTAAAAGTAACAGCTTCATTACCAACACGTAATGTGATTTCTTGCTCAAATACATCTATGAGAGCACGGCCCGTTCTCCGGAATCCTCGACCAACAATGAGAGGAACCCGATGATCGGCATCAAAATCAACAACCACGAAGTCATCTGGGAAATGGAACTTTCCTACTTTCACAAATACGTCCTCCGCAATGCCAAGAGGACGGGATATGGAACGATCTGCAAGCTCGAGAGTCATGCATGTAGGAGTAAGTTCCGAAGAGAAAGTTTCTTCCACACTGAATAAGGCATCAGGTTGATGCTTGCACCAAGATCTGCTAGGGCAAAGCATTCAACCATTCCTGGAAATACACAAGGTAAGAGAAATTTTCCAGGATCTCCAAGCTTTTCTAGAAGCTTCTTCAGAATAACTGCAGAGCAGTTCTCGTTAAGAGGAGTTTTTGCCATTTCAAACAACTTTTCCTTATTGCTTAACATGTGTTTGAGAGTTGATGCAAACTTGGGCATCAGCATGATAGCATCCGCAAAGCTTATGTCAAAATGTAACTCTTGGAAAATTTGGAAAAATTTGTCCATTTGATGACTGGCTTTTTTGCGGAGCTTTTGCTCATTCAAATGTGATGGGTAAGGAATAGAAGATTTGGATTTCTGGTTTTCAACAGGAGCTACAGGAGGTTCAAAAACAACTCCTGGATTTGACTTGGGTTTCTGGACAACTTGAGGTTGGACTACCGAAGGTAGGACGTGCGCGGTACTTCGTGGGCTTGAATAATGCACCTTGTCCGTTGTATCCTTGGTAACTTGACTCATTTCTCCTAGTGGAGGAGGCATTGGAGTCGTAGGTCCATTGTGTGTCCTAGGTTCACTTTCCACTACCTTTGGGAGAGAAGAAGAGGTAGTAGGAACAGCAGGTCCAGTATATGAAACACCACTTCTGGTTGTGATCGCTTTTGCACGCCCTCGGTTAGCGATCGTGTTGCTCGGAAGTTTTCCTGAGCCCGAGGGTTGATCATTTAAAGACTTCTTAAGATCAGCAATCTGACTGACCAACAACCTGTTCATTTCATCTTGGGATTTCATGAATTTCTTCAACAACTCATCGATGATGGTCCCGGAGGAACAATGGCGGAGGAGTGGAGGGATAATTTGAGGCCGTATGTTTTGATTATAGCCAAAATTCCCTTGATTAGGGTTCATATTCCCATGAAATTGATTCCCTCGATTGAAATTGTTTTGATTAAGGTTCCTTGATGTTGGAAACCTTGATTTGGTGCAGGATAGAAATTACCTTGGTTTTGATAACCTTGGTTCATTCTAGGTTGGTTATGATTCCGGTTTTGCATGTTATGATTCTGGTTAAAACCGGTGGTGCTGATTAGTGTTAGCACGGTAGTGTGGTTCATTTTGAGGACGGTATTGATTACCTCCCTGATGTGCAGTACCGGCTAGAGCATTGGCTTCAAATGGACTACCATCGGTGGCAGTACAATTGTAGTATGCATGAGGACCACCACAAGTAACACAACTCTCAACTTTCTTCACTTCACCATGTGTTGGTGTCTGAGTGAAGGTCACTTTCTTCTGGCTAGCAAGAACCAAAGCTCTGAACAATATCGTGAGTTTGTCAATCTTAGCATCGGTGCTAGATGTACTCACTGAAGATGAAGAAGAAGAAGGTCCAAAGATGAGACCGATATGTCTTTGCTCGGAAAGGGCGGACCTGAGATTTGTTCTCAATGATTTGCAAGGCTTCTTTGGTAGTCTTGCTCCGGAAATTACCTCCCGCGGAGGCATTCAAAGAGTCTTGATTAGTCTGGTTGAGACCATTATAGAAAGTATCCATTTGCATTAACTCGGTAAAACCGTGATGCGGACACTTGCGAAGCAACTCTTTGTAACGATCCCATGCCTCCCCGAATGGTTCATCAAATCTCTGAGAAAATTTCATTATCTCATTCTTAAGACTTATGGTTCGGGATGGAGGATAGAACTCGTTAACGAACTTGGTGACTAGATCTTCCCATGTCTCAATGGAACGAGGGGTTGTTTCTCAAGCCAATTCCGGGCTTGTCCCTCTAGAGAAAATGGGAACCGAAGAAGCTTGATAGCTTCATGTGGGACATTCTTGTACTTGATGGTAGATGCAATCTTGTTAAACCATCGAATGTGTGCATGAGGATCATCCCGCTCAAAACCATAGAATTGGCTTTGGGTTACTAGATTAAGCAACCCGGTTTTGAGCTCGAAAGTGTCAGCCACGATGGTTGGGACAACAATAGCATCTCCGTAACCCTCGATGGGTGCTTGGAGAAGCTCATTCATGGGCTTGTCTTCTGCCATTACGACAGGTGGTGGTGGTGGTAGACGTTCTCGTCCACGGCTGAAGGAGCTGAACGTCCTCACGTCTACGAGGAATCTTTCCAAGTTCTGAAAGTGGACTTGTAGAACTGGAAGAACGAGTTCGCATGCACTAAGTATAAAAATCAATTTTCAAAACAAATGCGAGGCAAAACGACAAGTGAACTTAACCAATAATCACAAATGAAATGGCTTCTTTGAAAAAGGTACACCAAATCACAAGGACACAAAGGCAAGTTTTAAATCTGTGGTTCGGGAACTTATTATGGTCACACCCCCAGTTAGTAGGTGTAATGCCTTGATTTGCGGTGGTTGATTTTTATGTATATATTAAGTACCACTGAAAAGACGTAGGTATAGATTTGTGCAAAGGGGTTTAAAAACTTTTGGATCGTCTCGTTTATCCAAATCGTATCTCTTTAAGAATCACCTCAAAGAAAATACAAGATAGAAAACGTTCCGATTGTTTTGTTGTTTTATATTGTTTTTGGGTTTGTTAACACTTTAGGAAAAGTGCTAATGAACTTTTTGATTTTCTTATAACTTTACAAAAAACTTTTTACAAAATTTGGGATATGTGCAAGAATGGGTCTGAAAATGGCTTAACACACGCTAAAGCCTCCCCGGCAGCGGCGCCAAAATTTGATCTGTGCTAAACCGTCAAGCTATCTCACACAAGCTAGCCACTTGTGAATGGCTAACCGTAAGAAGCTTAAAACCGCTTAAAACACAAATACAATGAAGTCCTGGAGAATAGAATGAATTCCCTGGTCGTTAAGTCCCACGGAGACTCAATGGTGTGCCAAAACTAACTCAGATGATAGAGTGATCACTAAGGATAGTGATCAGTAAAGGTTTTGGATGAATTATTACAATACTGATTGATTGGAATGAGATTGGAAACAGAATTAGAAAGCACAACAATCAGATAACAAATGCAAATACGTAAGTTTAAAACTACGATAATGACAAAATAAAAAGTGAGATCTAAAAAATAAAATACCTAAAAATATGAAAATGACATTTTTGGAATCCTAAAAATAAAAGAAAATTATTAGAAAAAGAAAATTATTTTTACCACTATTTAATTAATTATTATTAATTAAAAACTATTTTAAACTATTTAAAAATAACCTAAAATAAAAGAAAATATGAAATAAGGCTATAAAAATAAGATTATGATTCAAAAAAATCTAAAATATTATAAAACTAATTTTAAAATTAAAAATATATTTTTCACACTTTTTATATATTTATTACTAATTAATTATTATTTAAAATATACTTAAATACTAGAAAATATCAAATAAACCTGGAAAAATGAAATTTCAACTTGGAAGAATCTAAAATATGATAAAACTAATTTTAAAACTGAAAAGATATTTTTTATGCTTTTTAATTATTTATTACTAATTATTTAAGACTTTTAACTATTAAAAATTCTAATAAATACTAAAAAGATAGAGAAAAATATGAAACTTTTTCTAAAAATAACTTAAGGTGACAGAAAACTAAGAAAAATATAAAAACAATATTTGCTTATTAATAAGATGAAAAGAAAAATCAAAAAGCTAAAACCTATTAAATAAACACTATCACTGTTTTAAAAATGAAGTTTTTCTGAATTTTCTTTTTGAAAACTGTTTAACTACTTAAAATATGAAACTTTTATAAAAACAAAAATTTTACAAACTACAAATAAGTGCTTGACAAGCTTATGGGCTTAACAAATTTGTTTATGAGCTTATTTGATGAATTAAGCTTGAACAAGCTCACAAACTGAAACAAAAGTTAGAATAAGATAAAATAAGCTACAAGCTACTTATATGAAGCTAAAAGACACAAAGATTAACACTGAAAAGCTAAGAAAAAGCTAATAAGCACTTATGCTAAACACAGAAATGGGACAAGATTAGAGCTTATTGCAGCCCTAGCAAACAAGCTAGAAAATGAAAAAGTAAACTTGGAACCTCAAGATGGCTAGGTTGGCTCTCCAAAGAACCCAATATCACAAGCTTAGACCAACAAATAAGCTCTGTGCAAGCTTATCAAGTTGGACCACCCAACTGTGCACAGGGCACCATTTCAGAACAGGCACTCACAATAAGCTAATTAAAAAGCACTTAAAAAGCTTATTAACAGAGAACTAGTATTTTTCTAATTTAGTTTAGCAACTAAACTTTGATAACCCAAAAGCTTTTAAGCTAAATCTAACTATTAAGCTTACACTAAAAATATCTTTTTTAATCAAAAACGACCAAATGCAAATTTTGACTTTTTAAGAAAAACTAAAAGTTTGACCAAGATGAACTTTGAATCACTACTACTCACTGATTAGGTTGTGTTAAGGTGTAATAAGACTTATTTGAGCAATGTTAACAACTTATGAGTACAAAATCATGATCTTGAATCATAAAAATCCAACAGTGGAAACAAAAGATTAGATCAAAGATTATTTTGACTTTTCAAGAATAAGGACTGTGTTTCTTGGTTTCTTTGAGTTAATTAGACCAAGTGTGATACAAAGCAATAGCAAACAACCACTCAAACAACCTTTAAGACAGTTTAACTCACAAATCCAAACAAGGCTTTACTTAACTGTTTGGAAGATTTTCAAAGCTAAACACAAATTACAACCATGAAACTGATTACAGACATCATATTATCACTTATTAGGACTAATTAAGCATTAAACAACAACCATTACAACATTAAACTAAGAACTGATGATGATGCAATTTTAACTGTTAAAACTAAATTTTTATAAACTACAACTTTAAAAGAACAACCAACTGATTTTAATGGTTAGATACACTTAACTATATCTAATGAACATAAAGAAACATAAATTCAAGCTAATGAATAACTATAACAGTAAAATTCCAAAATGATCAAAAGTGCTTACAAATGGCTATCCAACTGAAAACCAAGAACTAGGAACCAAGAACACTCCTATAGGCTTACCACTAAGCCACTAACCCAAGGCCATCCAAAATTCACCCTGCTCCAGCTGTGAACACCATTTCCATGGGATTTTTGATTTTTCACTAATTATTTGGTATTTTTGTGATTTTCTTGTTTTTGATTCTAAACTGGTTTTTAATGTTTCTAAAAGCTTGAAGAAGCTTTCTAGGAGCTTATGTGATCTATTTCAGTCCATACAAACAACTAAAAACAATATTTGAAGCCTATGAGATTTTTTAAGGAAAAATTGCATAAACTGAATTGGACTTTAAAACTTGAAATTGCTTATTAAGAGAGATTCACAATACACTAAAAAACTTAAACACAATGCTTGAAAGCTTTAAAATACACTGAAAATTGAAAAGTACTTAAAACGACATAAGAAAACTAATTTTACACTAGATAGCTTGATACAATGCATCTCTCCACTCCTTTATAGACTTTTTGAACTCTGATGACATCTCTGATTGTTTCCCACCAATTTCCAGCCATTGGATCTCTCTAATTCATCATATCCGTCCAAGTGGATTTTGGCGCCAATTTTTTCTTGAGCAGGTTTTAGTCAATTAAAGCTTTTGGGTGCTAGTGGGGGTGAAGGGGACAAGGTATACAAGTTGGAAGACAGGTGGAAGGGGTGGATAGAGCAAATCAAGGAAAACTATGGTGGTAACTGGTTTTGGCGGGTAAACGAGGTGGGATGCACGTTTTGACTTCTTTGACCGCGGTATTAATATGAGAGGGTTCACAATTGGTTTTGACTGGGGTCAAGTGGATATTGGCACGGGCTCAAGGGTCAAGATGGATTGGGCTTGGATATAACATGTTGGGTCAGCTGGTATATGGATTGGATTTGGGCTTTGATATTAAAAAGGTGTCCGTTTGGTATATGTTAACACAAGGACTAGGTTTGCAATTTATCCAAACTTCAAGGACTGAAACTGACACTTTTCCAAACTTATCACAAGGACCAAACTTGACAAACTTTGATAGTACAAGGACCCTTTTTGCATAAATTCCATTTTTATAAGTCCAAGGACTAATTTTGACATTTTTCAAAGTTTAAGGACCTTTTCTGCCATTTGACCAAAGAATCATTCAAGGACCATTTTTAACAACTTAGAATATTTCAGGGACCTTGAATGATAAAACTCCACATTTTGGATTCCAGGGACTAGATTTGACAACTTTTGAAACTTGGGGACTAAAACTGCCAATTTTGCAAACTTGATACATTTTTCATCTGATTTTGATCTTTTGCATTTAAAACACATAAAACACTGATTTGTGATATTTTCATCATTTTGATGCATTTTTAAGTGTTTTCAAATGATTTTGCAGTTTAGATTGTACAAAATGATGAGTATTTAGACACTCATCGAGATCTTTGTGAGACTTGATATCTTGCACATAGACAAACCGCAAACATGATATCGTGCCTTGATGCAGAAGATACATAAGAGAGCCAATCATTGATCGTATAACTTGACTTCAACAGTTGTCCATCTTCATCTTGCCCAATGAATTGATAGACTTAATAGGTGTAGTAAATCTTCATATCATCAAAATTGAACTTCTTAAGTATGTCCGAACATACTTGTCTTGACTTATGAAATGCCTTCCTTTGATGCTTTAACTTGAAGTCCCAAAAAGAATGTTAACTCTCCCATTGAACTCATTTGAAATTCCTTCAGCATGCTCAAACTCCTTGACCATGGACTGTTTGGTAGCCCCAAAGATGATATCATCAACATAGACTTGAACTAACATGATATCCTTCTTGTCTCTCTTGATAAACAAAGTCTTGTCAATAGCTCCCCTTCTGTAGCCATGTAGCAATAAGAATGTAGAGAGTCTCTCATACCAAGCTCTAGGTGCCAGATGAAGGCCATAAAGAGCCTTAATCACCTTGTAGACTTTTTTTTGGATGTTTAGGATCTTCAAAACCAGGAGGTTGTTTGACATAAACTCAATGTTTTGAAACCCGGGTTTGTGATCTACCCGGCCAAGACACCGGGTCACCGGGTCAACCGGTTCAACCGCCGGGTCAACCCGGTTAGACCCGGTTTTATGAATATGTCCAAACATCTATTTCTAATTGTCCAAACATAATGTTCAAACACTAGTTTTGCAGTGAAAAAAAAGCAAAGAACCATTTTTCATGCTCTAAACAACAAATCAAAGGTGGACAAGGATATAAACTTGCATAATTTTCTAAACAACCATAAATGCTACGGGATTACATGTTTCATACTTCAAAAGGCATAAATCCTACGAGATTACAAGTTTCATACTTCTAAAGACATGCATCTTACGAGATCTACAAGTTTATTTTTTTCAAAAAAAAATTAAAAATGATAAAACCAAACCCGCCGGGTTTCAAAACCCGGTTGACCCGGTCGCTTAAACCCGCCGGGTCTAAACGGTTGACCGTTTTTAAAACCCGGTTTTTGACCCGCTTTTTGTCCGAACCGTCCAACCGGTTAACCCGACCGGGTCGACCCGGGTTTCAAAACATTGCATAAACTTTCTCTGTAATCTTGCCATATAAAAAGGCACTTTTGACATCCATCCGTAAACCCGAAATCCCATATAAGCAAAAAGCAAGAAAAATTCTAATAGCTTCTATCCTTGCTACAGGAGCAAATACTTCATCATAGTCTACTCCTTCTTCTTGTATGTAGCCTTGAGCTACTAACCTTGCTTTATTCTTGATAACATTACCTCTTTCATCTCTTTTGACTCAAAACCCATCGGTTCCAATAACTCTTCCCATCTGGAAGATAACATAAAACCCAAACCTCTTGAAGTTTAAATTGAAGAAGTTCTTCCCTGATAGCTTCAACCCAGCTTTCTTTAGTCAAAGCTTGAGCAATATTCTTGGGTTCCTCTTGAGAGATAAAACAAGTAAATAGGCAAGTTTGATGGTCCTTATGATTCAACCTGTTTTGTTTATACACAAAGCTAAGTAAAGCATTGTGAGGTGTTGAGAAAGTCTTAGCTCTGTGTCTAGTCATCACTCCAGAAGAAGAAGGACCAATGATTTGATCCGAAGGATGATTCTTATGAATTCTTAAGCTTGGAGACTGTGGAACTCCATAAGTATCTTCCAAATTAGTAAAATCAAGATCTTCATTGAAATCGAGAAAATTCCTTCACTTCAAATTCATCATCATTTCTTCTAATCCGGCATGGTAGGATCATCTAAATCATCTAAAGTAATGGTAATCGGTGCAGCATTTTGTTCAAACGGTTGTCCAAAGTACCGTAAGAGTACTCTGCAGACTTGTTCTTCTTCTTTGCCTCTTCATAAGCTCTTCTCTGTTCATCAGTGTAAGAATGTGCTAAAACATCTTGAAGAAGCAACCGATTAAGTTCTTCTTGAATAGATTGATCCTCAGCAGACAATGAGGATTTAGGTTCATCAACTTTGTTTTGAAGCATCAAGACTTTGCTTTGGAGCATCAGATTTGCTTTGGACTAACAGAGCTTCATCGGGTACACCATCGGTCTAAGATGAACTCCATGAACAACATATTGTAAGACTTCTCCATCATGCATAGGTTGATTTTCTTTCTAACAGTACATAGTTCATAGAAGGAGTTAAAACTTCAAGATCAAACATCCAATCAGGACCTTTACCTTTCTCATTATCTTGATCTTCTAAAAACTCAACATGAAGACAATCTTAAACCTTCTTAGTGACTCTGTTGTACACTCTAAAGCCCATCGTTGGTACAATAACCCAATAAATATCCTTCTTCCGACTTGCCATCAAACTTTCCCAGATTATCAATTGTGTTTAAAATAGTAAGAGGGCATCCAAAAGGCTTCATAAAACTAATGTTGGGTTTGTTGCCCATCAGCAACTCATAAGGTGTCTTCAACTGTGGTTTGGTGACCGAGACTCTGTTATACATAGCAAGCATTTACGCAAATTCACCGAATTAAATAGGTAGTTGGGAATCTGCTAGCATTGTTCTTGCTGCTTCAATCAAAGTCCTATTCTTCCTCTCTGCAACACCATTCTGTTGTGGTGTTTTTGCAATGCTGAATGATTCGAAAACAGTCAAGCTAAATCACTCAAGCCTGCCACTTGTGAATGGCAGACCGTAATAAGCTTAAAACTGCCTAAGCACGAATGCAATGAAGATCTGAGGAGTATAGTGTTTTCCCGGGTCGTTATGTCCCACGGAGACTCAATGGTGTGTAAACACTAATTCAGATGGTAGAGTGATCACTAAGGATAGTGATCAGAAAGGATTTGGATTGAATATTACACTACTGAAAAAGTTTATAAATTAAAGAGACTTAAATACAAATTAAGAAGATTAAAAGATAAAATATATTAAATAAACGCTATCACTATATTTAAAATTGATGAACGTTTAAAACCTAAAACATACGTTTAAAAAATAAAATTACGTAAACGCATAAAAATAAAACGTAAAAAATAAAGAAGGAAAATACCTACTGATATGAAAAATACATTTTTACAATCCTAAATATAAAATAAAATTATTAGAAAAATAAAATTATTTTTAAAACTATTTAATTAATTATTACTAATTAAAAACTATTTTTAATTAATAAATAATAGCTTATAATACAAGAAAATATGAAATAAAGCTAGAAAAATAAAATTAAGACTTAGAAAAATCTAAAATATCATAAAACTAATTTTAAAACTGAAAATATATTTTTTATACTTTTTATGTATTTATTATTAATTTAAAAATATTTAAAACTAATTAAAATGCTAGAAAATACTAATTAAACCAAGAAAATTATGGAAAAATATTTTTTTTGGCTTTTTATATTTATCTAAACTTAAGAAAAATGAAAAATTATTTTTTTGAAACTTTTCTTAATTTTTTGTATTAAATGCTAATTAAAAAGTGCTAAAAACTAATTTAAATTAAGAAAAATAGCAAACAAGCTTAGAAAAATCTGAAAATTTCAGGAAAAGCTTAAAATAATATTAGGAAGCTAGGAAAAATAGAAAAATAGGGGCTTGTGTGGAGGAAATAGGAACTGAAGTGCAAGTGCTTATTGAAATAAGCACTTAAATAAGCAAATGGAGTCCAAAAGCCACCAAACCAAAACAGAAGCTTAAATAAGCTAAAATTTACCAAATGCAACTAAAATCAACAAGCTACAACCACTGATATGCAAGTTTGATCAGATTTGAAGATTTGAGCTTTATAGCTAAAACAGAAAGGGTGCCTACTTGCCTACTAATAAGCTACTAGATAAGCTGGAAACTACAAACCAATTGCTGGAAACTAAGCTAGACCTGGGTGGCTAAGCATAAGCCAAAAATCAGACCTAGATAAGCTAGACTAAGCCCTGTGCAAGGGCTGCAAAACCTGCCAAGCTCAATGCTCAATGCCTCATTGGCATTTAGCACCATTTTGATAAGCTCTTTTGAAGCTTCTAAAAATTTGATAAAAATCTGAAAAATTGCTAATAAGAAACAAGACCAATGAAGATATTAAAACCATAAGTTTCATTGATTTTGACCCAGAAATGAATCCAAGAAAATTCACCCTATTTGATCCCAAAATCGAAGTTTATGCAGCATTTGACTTTTTAGCAAAACCTAATAGTTGACTATATTGAACTTTGAATCAAATTTAAAGGACTTATATTGGTGTATTAAGATGAAATAATACTGAAATAAGCTTGTCCTAAGATTTCTAAGCACAAGACAAGATTTTGTATTTACAAAACTCAACAAAGGAAGATTTAAGGACAGTGGGTATGTGATTATGACTATAACAGGTTACAAGCACATAAGTAAGACAGATATGAGTATATAATAACTAAACAAGCATAGAGTAACAAGTCTCAACCACTGAATATACCTCTAAAACAGTTAAAGCAACAAATCCAAACAACCCTTAATGAGGCAGTTTTGAAGCTTTTCACACTTAAACAAGTTTTTAAACCAAACAAGCTACTGATTAACTTATATTATCTATATTAAAACAGATTTCAACTAGAATTAACACTATTTAAACAGTTGAACTAAGAAATGCAAAGTTTAAGGAAATGCCTTACAAAATGAGTCCAATGCTCAAAACAGAGAACCAAAGTATGAGATTACACCCTATTGCTTCCCAAGAAGCTCTAGACCAGAATCAATCCAAGCTTAGCTCTGCTTCAATGTCTTGATCACCATTCCCATGATTTTTTTTTTATTTTTTTATTTTTTTGCTAATTTCTTGATATTTTTGGAAATTTTTGGATTTCAACTCTAAAATGGATTTTAAGATTTCTCATAGCTTACAGAAGCTTTATAAGAGCTTATATGAACTTAAGAGTCCAAAACATTAACTTCTAACAACATTTGACTCATCATAAAATTTTTAAACTTGAAATTTTGCATAAACTGGAAATGAATCTTAATAATCAAATTTATTATTGAAAAGGATTAGCATACACTGAAATTGATAACAACAGTACTTGGAAGATTAAAATTACACGAGAAAATGAAATTACACTAAAACGACAATCTACACTACTCTAAAAATTAACTCTCTCTTTCTTGCTTCTCTTTCTTCATTTTATACCCTAAATGCGCTTCCCACTAGCCTTCTCAAGATATCCCACCTTTTTCCTTAGCCATTGGATGAGTCAAGTGTATATTGGCGCTTGATTGAATTTGGCGGGAAAAATGGTATTAGCAGTTGTGGATTGAGTGAGGGGGAGAATGAGCATTTAATGGTTTTGTTTTATGTTGAGGTGGAGGGACAAAGAGTGGTTTTGGTGAGGAGTGGGGATGGGAGGTGAGTGATTGTTGCACAGTTGGGGAGGAAGGAGACGGGTTTGGCGGGATTGTGTTTGTTTTGACCAAGTGGGTTGACCGGGTATAATAATAGGGTAGACAGGTTGGGTCGGGTTAAAGGGTATTGGATTGGGCTTTGGGTTTGGGCCAAGGTAGTAACTAAGGTCCGCTTGGTTGTAGTAATAACACAAGGACCATTCATGTAAATTCGAAACTCCAAGGACTAAAGCGATTTCTAAATATTACCCAATGGCCAAACTTGTCATTCTCAAATAATTAAAGGACCATATTTGCCATTTTCTAAAATTTGAAGGACTAAACATGACAATTTTCAAAGTTTAAGGACCAAAGTTGTAATTTTGCAAATTTTACATTTCAAAGGTTTGTTTTGACAACTTTTGAATCCCATGGACCTTAAATGACATTTTTCTTGATTTAGATATACCAGGACCGCTTTTTGACAACTTTTGAAACTTGGGGGACTAAAACTGCCAATTTTGCAAATTTGATACGTTTTTCATCTGATTTTGATATTTTTGCATTTAAAACACATAAAACACTGATTTGTGATATTTTCATCATTTTGATGCATTTTTGAGTGTTTTCAGATGATTTTGCAGTTTAGATTGTACAAAAATGATGAGTATTTAGACACTCATCACTGAACTCCCTCTTGATGCCTTTGTTTGCACAAAATTCATCCATAAGCTTGTTCTTGAATTCAGTCCCATTATCACATCTAATACCTCTAACCTTGAGTCTCAATTGGTTTTCAAGTGCTATTATGAGAGTCTGAATAGCATCAAAAGTATCATCTTTAAAACCCAAGAAAAATACCCAACTGAATCTACCACAATCATCTGTTACAACTAAGCATTCTTTTTCTTGTTTAAACTTGTCACAGACAGTCCAAAAATCCATATGTAACAGCTCCAAAGGTTCTCTAATAGTCCTCTCCTCAATCTTCTTGCATGAAGCTTTGTGTTGTTTACCCTTCTTGCATGCCAAGCATGAATGATCATTCTTGTAAGTCTTTGAAGGTAAACCTCTAACTAAATTTCCTTTGACCAGTTTGTTGATATTCTTGAAATTAACATGGCCCAATCGTCTATGCCATTTATGTGCCTCTTCAGTTGTTGCTTTAGCCACCAAACATGTGGCTCTCCCATAAGAATGTAGACTCTTCATGTCTAAGCTATACACATCATTTGTTCTGGGTACTCTAAGAACTACCAAGTTATCATCAACAAAGCTTGAAGTCGTGGGAAAGGATGAGACATTCTGTTGAATAACACAGATGCTTTTATCACTGATTTGAGAGACTGACAATAAGTTGAACTTAAGCTCCTTCACATATCTAACATTCTCAAAATCTATACGCCCTGCTTTGATAGTTCCTTTGCCGAATCCTTCCTCCATTGGGATCATTCCCAAATGCAACTCTTCCTCCACTAATAGATCTAAAATCGCATGAATCTCCTTGTCTCCTGTCATACTTCCAGAGCAACCACTATCTACAATCAGATGATCTTTAAGCTCCTCTTCCGGGTTGCCCGCACAAAGATAAAAGAGTTAGTGATTTTTAGGAACCCAAGCCATTACTGACTTGTGTTCCCTTGTGGAGTTACAAACTCAAATTCTTTGAGTATGTAATTTCCACTATATTTCAAAACATGATCCGTAATTATTTTTGCATTTTAGCATGTGGATTTTCAAAACTTTCTCGATTTTTTAAGAATTCTCTTTACAAGTTCATTCTCTTTTCTTGTATCACAAAACATCCGATTCACTTTTGTTGAAAGTACCGATTGTCCCTCACAGATACTTTCCCTCTTAACCCATTCTGGTTTAACACTTGGTTCCTGTGATCTAGATCCCTATGTGAATTATAATACCTTCTAGGTTGATAGTGATGAGATCTCCTGGGATTCCTATTCCAAAGAGTGTGATCAAGACCTTGTTTTGTCTCGAGCAAGACTTTGAGAAAGTATTGGTCCAGTAATTAACAAGACTTTGGAAAGTACCGTGAGATAACTCAAGGTTTTGAAAAAGGTCTTCTCGGTATGGGTATCTATGATCCGGTGAGAAATTTCTGTGATTGACCCTATTTGAATTATTCCGATCGGTTTGTGCTCTCTAGGTTTCTCGGGTTGGTCCGTTCTTTGGGAATTTTCTAAGATATTTTGAGTGATGTTCACAATCCTTGATTAAATGATTAGGACTAAAACACACAAAACATAGTTTTTGACCCATACTTCCAAAGTGACTTCTTCTATGTCTATGACCAAAACTATTTTGCCTTATAGGTGAATGATTAAACTTGTTTTGACCAAAGTTATCCCAAAAGGTTTAGCAAGATCGTTTTGAAAAGGTTTTCCTAAAGGTACGCCTTGGAGCGACTTTGAGTTGAAGGTACCGCTTGACTTTGAACATTGTTTTCAGAGTTTCTTTGGGGTTTTCAGCACCTAGATTGACCAAGTAGTTTTTTTCTAAACTCTAGACTGCCTACTCCAAAACGAGAAACATCGGCCTAGGGGTTGATGACTTCAAGTGGGATGGGGAACTGCATGATAACCATTATCTTTCTTATACCAGAGGCGGTTCACTAATTGAACCCTCATTACTAGATGTGTCTACATAATTAATGAGTTCATCATCACTAGTGGTTATATCCTCTAGGTCATCATTAGCTTGATTCTCTTCTATGTTATCAAAGTCCATTCCAAAACCTAAGCCACTTTTAATGTAAGCTCTTCTCTGCTTTTTGAACATAAGTAACATGTACGCACTGCACTCACCCCAACAGCAAACTTAGCTAACAAATCATCTCTTTCCTTAGTCGGCTTCTCTATTTCGTAAATTTTACGCTTTAATTTCCATTCACTTAGTTTTAACTGATAATCCTGTTGAGCATATTTTCCAGCCCAAGCTACTTCATTATTTTCATGTGTTAAGATTTTAGCTTCCATAGATTCTAAGGTGATTTGGTAACCAGCCTACCTCGATCTAGCCCTAACACAATTATCTCTTTCAATCACATAATCACAAGTAATTTGTGATAAAAATCATGACAATTTGAGCATACCTCAGATATAGGGTGAACTTGGTGAAGTAGCCACCATTGCAAGTTGAACAGTATCATCTTCACTTTCCATGCTCCAATCAAATTCTCCTAGACAATCTCGATTCCAAATCAAGATGTTCAGTTCCTCATCAAAAGCAAGGCTCCACCAATTCTTTCTCCGACTCTTCACTACTTCTTCCATCGCTACCATACAATAAGTCACCTGGTTCATCATCAAACTCTTCACTCCAACTCGATAATCTTCTCTTGAGCAACCAAAGCCTTTGTTTCAAGAATTGGAATTTCTTTGAGCTCAAGCTTTGGTTTCTCGATGTCCTGTTGCTTGATACTTAGCAAACCTGCACTCCCTTGCAAAGTGTCCAATCTTTTGACAATTGAAGCATTCAATTTTGGATTTGTCAAAAGTTATTCCCTGTGTTGGTTTGAAATCAATGCTTTTTCCCTGCCTTCTTCATATATTTCTTAATCCTAGCAGTGATCATAGCAACTTGCCACCTGATATCAATTTCTTCAAGTGCATCTTCTTTAATCTGTGCTAGATCTTCTTCATAAGTAACAGGTAAACTAGTTTGTTGTGCAAAGAAGGAGCGCATAACTTCATCTGAGTGCATAGTAGTAGTTGGTGGGGCTTGCGAGCATAGTGTAAAAAGCAGTACTTTGAGCAACTTGAGACTTTGAGGAGAAGAAGTACTTTTGGTTGAATCTTGCGCCTTCTTTCGTGATGACAGAAAGCAATAATGTGTGATTTGGAACTAGTTTGACCATTCATCTCATGCTCATACACCTTTAGATGATTGTAGAGATCATCAAAGTCCATGACATCTAAACCGGTTGTCCTCGATCATTGTAGTAATCACATGCTATGTAGATAGACTCTTAGAAACTTCAGATTAGCATCTTCAACTGATACTTACGCCTTGTATAACTCCAACATGTTGAGTAGATTTTGGAACCTATCATATGCAGATCAAGACTCTCTTTCAACTGTGAAAGTTTCAAACTGTTGCTTCAGAAAATTTCTGTGCATCTTTTTAGAAGCTTCATTCCTCCAAATCGGTCTTGAGAGCGCCAGAGTCGCTTAGCATCTTTAGCATCATGAAATTTGAGAAGATGACCATCTGAATGGCGCATAAGAGAATGTTGAGTGCCTTCTCTTGATTCCTTAAGGTTCTTCTGCCGGTAAGACCGCCTTAGGTGCTTTGGGTTGTCGAGAGGAACATCAATGGGTTCTGGAACTACTTCATTACCATTAACAATTACATTTCATAGAGCATGGTCTCACAGAATGGCAATGTATCGCTCATCTTCATACACCATAGATCATATTCGCTTCTTGATGACAGAATCCTCATTGAGGTGATGGAAGGTGGTGGAGCACGTAATCGTCGACATCTTTAGATTTTGTTGTAGTAGGGTTTCTTCCTAGCTAGAGTTTCCACACAAGCTCTGATACCACTTGTTGGATCGATGTACTCTAACCAAACTAACTTAAATAGCTTGTTTAAGGTTTAACAACCTTGGATAAATCCTAAGTTATTAACAAAGAAACACCGAACAAACTCTATTAAGTATGCGGAATTTACTTAACAAAGCTAAGAAGAATAACTTTTTTTATTAACTCTAAATCGCTATTATGCACACTTTTAACAATTCTAAGAATATCAAACTTCTCTAAAACTCTAAATAATAACTTGTAAGCAATCGTAAACTCTAAGACTTATGAACTCAGACGCCTAATGCCAATCTAGGGGTCCTTTTATAGGCTCAAGGATAACCCTAGTCGGTTTACAATTTGTATCCTTGTACGACAAGTAATCAAGAATATTCTAAAGTTACAATACTTTCTATAAATGAATATAACAGTTCTTTGTTCTTGCAAGATTTTGACTTTATCTTTAGCAGATTTTGACTCTTTGACTTTTTCCAAGTACTTTGTAGTTTACAGACTTTATCAATCTTCAAGACTTTGTCAATCTTCAAGACTTTCATATCCCAACAACCTTAATTGGTGTTTACTTACTACTTAGAAATTAGGGTTCATGAACCCTAATTTGGGGAAATTGGGTAAAGATGTTTTAAGCCAATTAATAAGGTGATAGTGATTATGAGCAAAGTTTGTATGGTTTTAAAGTTAGTATTTTTATGGGATTAATTGTCCTATGATCAACATACGATTATATGATAATTAGAGGTGTTTATGGTGAGCTAATGGTTGTATAAACCATTGTTATAGTTATTTGATTGTGTATTAAGTGTTTATGCTTATAATGATTTTTTCCTAGATTACAAGTATGGAGAATGATGATGTTGATGGTGAAATTATGATGATAACTGGAGCTAAGGTAAGTAACTTGGTTACTATGTGCTTAATATGGAAGTTATTGTATCATGTGATTATAAGTGCTAGTGTTAAGGTTGGTTATATTTGCTTAGAAGGTGTAATAAACCAAGAGACTTGATTAGTGTGATGTTATAGAACTAGTGTTGTTCCGCCAGAATATAGCTAAACAGCGATTTATAAAGAAAGTGTGAATCATGACTGAAGTAAAGCACATAAAGATAAGTTTTAACAAGATAAAACACAGAGTAATTTTCAACGTTTATATTCTTTAATAAAAGCGAATAAAAAGAAATACATTACCCAAATACTGGAATAGTACTTGGGATTGAAATGACAAGTATGGTGTAACTCTCTCTGCTTAGGCTAAGTCTAACAACAACTATTCAGTGCACTCGAGCTATCTCGTGGACGAGTCGATTTGGAGGAGTAAAAGATGCTTGTGTGTGTTTTCCACAATTAGTGCACAAGCTTAAATCTTTCACTCCTACCTTATGGCTATTTATACAAGTATGTTTTTAACTCTATCCTAGAGGACAACCGACAAGGAAGAAGACAAAATACTTGATGTATTTTGTCTCTGCTAATAATGGCTATATTGAGTAAGTGACAAGGTCGCTTTCTTCTTTGTCAATGGATGACACCCGGCCACGGTTGTTAGCGTTTGAGGAAAGTTTAACACTTTGGGTTGATAAGGACTTGCCTTATACGCTCAAACTTATCCCTTGTGTCCCCCTCATTCTTCATCTTCATAGCCTTCGGCCTTGTCTTAGGTGATAGTAGTTGGTAAGAGTTTGGGATTCAGTGAGTTATTGTCATCACTGTTTGAATCCACCATCTTCTTGACTGTTCTTCACCCTTGAGTTTCAGCCACCGAGTGGAAGACTTTACTTCTTTGTCTCGCACGAGTATCATGAAGATAGCTCACCGAGTGGCTGTGCGCTGATGACTTGGTAGTGTTTAAGGTTATAAACACTTAAGGTATTTTCTATTCAAATCCTAGAATTAAGGGGTTTGGGTATTCACCGAACCCAACAGTCTCCCCCTATTTGGATATACAAATAGCCTAAGTGTTTTGATCAGTGTAACTGAGCAAGAGGCTTCTTTTTACCAATGTACTAATAAACATAATAAGTGAACACCGATATTTATCAAAAAATACATCGCTTATTCATAAGACATTACAAGTTCCTAACTAGTACAAAAAGAAGTAATGATAGATGTTTAATTGATGTCAATCAATGTGGATTCCTGGGCTCAAGCTTCTGGGCTTAGACAGAAGTTGCTTTGTCGATGATCTCTTACTTTGGCATTTAGGTTGACACAAAACTCGATGTTTCGCGGTGACCTAATTGAGAGGCCCATTTGTCGAAATTCAATTGACATCATACGCCATGGCTGATCAATGTTGCTCCATCTTTGGAATGCCTGGTTTCCATAAACATCAATGAAGAAGAGTCCTCTTCAGGGCTCCTCTATGACCAAGCGCTTAACAAACATCACCCCTTCAAGTAGCTCTGCATTGCCAAAACTCAGGACCTTGGCTTTGTGCTCGATTCAACTCTACTTCTTTTTTTCTTTGTGATGACCGAGGTTGAATGCCTTGAGCTTTGGGAGAGCAAATTGATTCAAGCCGAAGGCGCATCCTCGCTCTTTCATATCTTTTGCTAAGAGCTTTCATCAAATCCTTAACTACGATTTTCTTCTTCTCAATGATGGGACCAAGTTCATCAAGTTCAGTGATCCCAAAGTCGGTGAACTTCAGGGGATCATGAACCTCAAAGTCCCTTTGTCTTCTCCCTTGGACGTTCATTTGTGAGGGCTTGGATTTGAGGATGATGTAAACATCGCTGATTTTCGGGGCTCTCCCTGCTGGTCATGGTCCTTGCCTTTCTTATCTCAGCAGTCTTCTTATTCTTTTCATCCCTTTTCTTTCTAAGGGTACGCCATCTCAAAGATCCCTGGGCTACTTTGAACTTCAGGCGAGCTTGTCCTTTTTCAATCTGCTTAGGATCGATCCCCAACTTCTCAGCCTTCTTCAAGAACTACCTTGACCAAGCGGCTTTACTTTCTTTGTTCTTCCACCATTTTGCTTTCTTGAGTCTGTCTTCTTTCTCAAGATATGCGTTATTTATTACGGGTAGCGGATACTTCTTGTTGCCAATCATAAAAGAAATTTTGACCGGCTCAGGTGTTAGAATTATGCTCTTGCCCTTGTCCTGAGGAGGAACTGATGAAGCAGTGGATGTTGTTGTCACTAGTATTGTTGTTTATTGTTGTTGCTTATTGTTGTTGTTGTTGTTGTTATTGATAAAGTGAAGATTGAGTGTTGATGTTGGGTGGGATTGAGGAGATGGGCATTGGGCCACCGGTCCTTCTTTGGAGTTGGCTCCCCTCTGATGTGAGAAGGAGTCTCTTTCGTGGATCTCTCCCTCAACCGTTGGCCGGGCTGTCGGTGAAAGCAAGAGTTGTTGGAGGTTGTTGAAGCGGCAGCCCGACCCCTTAAAAGCTGGCATGCATTTTAGAAACCATAGATTTGATTTCTGAGGTGTCTTGTTGAAGATTTGTGACTTTCTCCCCAAGAGTTGCCTGAGTTGATTCCAGCGCAGTCATTCTAGGCCCGAGATTCCCGGCCATAGAAGAAGATGATTTAGCCACTTATTAGGACTAATTAAGCATTAAACAACAACCATTACAACATTAAACTAAGAACTGATGATGATGCAATTTTAACTGTTAAAACTAAATTTTTATAAACTACAACTTTAAAAGAACAACCAACTGATTTTAATGGTTAGATACACTTAACTATATCTAATGAACATAAAGAAACATAAATTCAAGCTAATGAATAACTATAGCAAGAAAATTCCAAAATGATCAAAAGTGCTTACAAATGGCTATCCAATGAAAACCAAGAACTAGGAACCAAGAACACTCCTATAGGCTTACCACTAAGCCACTAACCCAAGGCCATCCAAAATTCACCCTACTCCGGTGGAACACCATTTCCATGGGATTTTGATTTTCACTAATTATTTGGTATTTTTGTGATTTTCTTGTTTTTGATTCTAAACTGGTTTTTAATGTTTCTAAAAGCTTGACTAAGCTTTCTAGGAGCTTATGTGATCTATTTCAGTCCATACAAACAACTAAAAACAATATTTGAAGCCTATGAGATTTTTAAGGAAAATTGCATAAAATGAATTGGACTTTAAAACTTGAAATTGCTTATTAAGAGAGATTCACAATACACCTTAAAAACTTAAACACAATGCTTGAAAGCTTTAAAATACACCTAAAATTGAAAAGTACTTAAAACGACATAAGAAAACTAATTTTACACTAGATAGCTTGATACAATGCATCTCTCCACTCAACTTTATAGACTTTTGAACTCGATGACATCTCTGATTGTTTCCACCAATTTCCACCATTGGATCTCTAATTCATCATATCCGCCCAAGTGGATTTTAGCCAATTTTTTCTTGGCAGGTGTTTTAGTCAATTAAAGCTTTTGGGTGCTAGTGGGGGTGAAGGGGACAAGGTATACAAGTTGGAAAGAGCAGTGGAAGGGGTGGATAGAAAATCAAGAAAACTATGGTGGTAACCGGTTTTGGCGGGTAAACAGGTGAGGGATGCAATGATGGCGGTTTTGACTTCTTTGACGTTGGGTATTAATACGGAGATGGGTTCACAATTGGTTTTGACGGCAGGGTGATGGATATTGGCAGGGGCTCAAGGGTCAAGATGGATTGGGCTTGGATATAACATGTTGGGTCACCGGTATATGGATTGGATTTGGGCTTTGATATTAAAAAGGTGTCCGTTTGGTATATGTTAACACAAGGACTAAGTTTGCAATTTATCCAAACTTCAAGGATCAAACCTGAAACCGACACTTTTCCAAACTTATCAAAAGGACCAAACTTGACAAACTTTGATAGTACAAGGACCCCCTTTTGCATAAATTCCATTTTTATAAGTCCAAGGACTAATTTTGACATTTTTCAAAGTTTAAGGACCTTTTCTGCCATTTGACCAAAGAATCATTCAAGGACCATTTTTAACAACTTAGAATATTTCAGTGGACCTGAATGATAAAATTCCCACATTTTTGGATTCCAGTGGACTAGATTTGACAACTTTTAAAACTTGGGGACTAAAGCGCCAATTTTGCAAACTTGATACATTTTCATCCGATTTTGATCTTTTGCATTTAAAACACATAAAACACTGATTTGTGATATTTTCATCATTTTGATGCATTTTTAAGTGTTTTCAGATGATTTTGCAGTTTAGATTGTACAAAAATGATGAGTATTTAGACACTCATCAGAGATCTTTGGTGAGACTTGATATCTTGCACATAGACAAACTGCAAACATGATATCAGGCCTTGATGCAGGAAGATACATAAGAGAGCCAATCATTGATCTGTATAACTTGACTTCAACAGGTTGTCCATCTTCATCTTTGCCCAATGAATTGATAGACTTAATAGGTGTAGTAACAGTCTTCATATCATCAAAGTTGAACTTTAAGTATGTATGCATAACATACTTGTCTTGACTTATGAAAATGCCTTCCTTTGACCTGCTTAACTTGAAGTCCCAAAAGAATGTTAACTCTCCCATTGAACTCATTTGAAATTCATACGCTCATTTTCCAACTCCTCGACCATGGACTGCTTGGTTGCCCCAAAGATAATATCATCAACATAGACTTGAACTAACATGATATCCTTCTTGTCTCTCTTGATAAAAAATGTCTTGTCAATAGCTCGCCATGTAGCATTAGTAAGAATGTAGAGAGTCTCTCATACCAAGCTCTAGGTGCGGATGAAGGCCATAAAGAGCCTTAATCACCTTGTAGACTTTTTTTTGGATGTTTAGGATCTTCAAAACCAGGAGGTTGTTTGACATAAACTCAATGTTTTGAAACCCGGGTTTGTGATCTACCGGCCAAGACACAGGTCACCGAACCGGGTCAACCGTTCAACCGGAGTCAACCCTGTTAGACCCGGTTTATGCATATGTCCAAACATCTATTTCTAATTGTCCAAACATAATGTTCAAACACTAGTTTTGCAATTGAAAAAAAGCAAAGAACCATTTTTCATGCTCTAAACAACAAATCAAAGGTGGACAAGGATATAAACTTGCATAATTTTCTAAACAACCATAAATGCTACGCAGTTACATGTTTCATACTTCAAAAGGCATAAATCCTACGAGATTACAAGTTTCATACTTCTAAAGACATGCATCTTACGAGATTTACAAGTTTATTTAAAAAAAAATAAAAAATGATAAAACCAAACCCGTAGGGTTTCAAAACCCGGTGACCCTGTCGCTTAAAACTCACGGGAATCTAAACGGTTGACCGCTTTTTAAAACCCGGTTTTTACCCGCTTTTTGTCCGAACGGTCCAACCGGTTAACCAGCCGGTTCGATTTCCGGGTTTCAAAACATTGCATAAACTTTCTCTCGTAATCTTGCCATATAAAAGGCACTTTTGACATCCATCCGTAAACACGAAATCCCATATAAGCAAAAGCAAGAAAAATTCTAATAGCTTCTATCCTTTTGCTGAGAGCAAATACTTCATCATAGTCTACTCCTTCCTTGTATGCAGCCTTGAGCTACTAACCTTGCTTTATTCTTGATAACATTACCTCTTTCATCTCTTTTAACTCAGAAAACCCATCCGTTCCAATAACTCTCTTCCCGAAATACGGAATCACATTCTTATACACTTGAAGTTTAAATTGAAGAAGTTCTTCCCCTGATAGCTTCAACCCAAATTTCTTTAGTCAAAGCTTGAGCAATATTCGTGGGTTCCTCTTGAGAGATAAAACAAGTAAATGAGGTTTGATGGTCCTTATGATTCAACCTGTTTTGTTTATACACAAAGCTAAGTAAAGCATTATGAGGTGTTGAGAAAGTCTTAGCTCTGTGTCTAGTCATCACCCGAAGAGAAGGACCAATGATTTGATCGGAAGGATGATTCTTATGAATTCTTAAGTTTGGAGACCGTGGAACTCCATAAGTATCTTCCAAATTAGTAAAATCAGATCTTCATTGAAATCAGAAAATTCCTTCAGACTTCAAATTCATCATCGGTTTCTTCTAATCCGTGCATGGTAGGATCATCTAAATCATCTAAAGTCTGGTAATCGGTACAAGAAGTACTTTGTTCAAACGTGTTGTCCAAAGTCTTGTAAAAGTACTCGCTGAGACTTGTTCTTCTTCTTTGCCTCTTCATAAGCTCTTCTTGTTCATCGCTGTAAGAATGTGCTAAAACATCTTGAAGAAGCAACTGATTAAGTTCTTCTTGAATAGATTGATCCTCAGCAGACAATGAGGATTTAGGTTCATCAGTACTTTGTTTTGAAGCATCGACTTTGCTTTGGAGCATCAAGATTTGCTTTGGACTAACAGGAGCTTCATCAGTACACCATCGAGGTCTAAGATGAACTCCATGAACAACATATTGTAAGTCTTCTCCATCATGCATAGGTTGATTTTCTTCTCTACTTACTTCATAGTTCATAGAAGGAGTTAAAACTTCAAGATCAAACATCCAATCAGGACCTTTACCTTTCTCATTGTCTTGATCTTCTAAAACTCAACATGAAGACAATCTTGAACCTTCTTAGTGACTCTGTTGTACACTCTAAAGCCCTACTCGTTGGTACAATAACCCAATAAATATCCTTCTTCCGACTTGCCATCAAACTTTCCCAGATTATCAATTGTGTTTAAAATAGTAAGAGGGCATCCAAAAGGCTTCATAAAACGAATGTTGGGTTTGTTGCCCATCAGTAACTCATAAGGTGTCTTCATCGTGGTTTTGGTGATGAGACTCAGTAAGTACATAGCGATTTCACAGCTTATTGAATTAAATAGGTAGTTGGGAATCAGCTAGCATTGTTCTTGCTGCTTCAATCAAAGTCCTATTCTTCCTCTCTGCAACACCATTCTCGTTGTGGTGTTTTGCAATGTCGAATGATTCAGGTCTTTGAAATGATCAAGCTAAATCACTCAAGCACGCCACTTGTGAATGGCGTATCGTAATAAGCTTAAACTGCCTAAGCACGAATGCAATGAAGATCGAGGAGTATAGTGTTTTCCCCGAATGCGTTATGTCCCACGGAGACTCAATGGTGTGTAAACACTAATTCGAGATAGTAGAGTGATCACCAGGATAGTGATCGAGAAAGGATTTGGATTGAATATTACACTCTTGAAAAAGTTTATAAATTAAAGCGACTTAAATACAAATTAAGAAAATTAAAAAGATAAAATATATTAAATAAACGCTATCACTATATTTAAAGTGATGAACGTTTAAAACCTAAAACATACGTTTAAAAAAATAAAATTACATAACGCATACAAAATAAAACGAAAAATAAAGAAGGAAAATACCTACTGATATGAAAAATACATTTTTACAATCCTAAATATAAAAGAAAATTATTAGAAAAAATAAAATTATTTTTAAAACTATTTAATTAATTATTATTAATTAAAAACTAATTTTAATTAATAAATAATAGCTTATAATACAAGAAAATATGAAATAAAGCTAGAAAAATAAAATTAAGACTTAGAAAAATCTAAAATATCATAAAACTAATTTTAAAACTGAAAATATATTTTTTATACTTTTTATGTATTTATTATTAATTTAAAACTATTTAAAACTAATTAAAATGCTAGAAAATACTAATTAAACCAAGAAAATTATGGAAAAATATTTTTTTGGCTTTTTATATTTATCTAAACTTAATAAAAATGAAAAATTATTTTTTTGAAACTTTTCTTAATTTTTTGTATTAAATGCTAATTAAAAAGTGCTAAAAACTAATTTAAATTAAGAAAAATAGCAAACAAGCTTAGAAAAATCTGAAAATTTCAGGAAAAGCTTAAAATAATATTAGGAAGCTAGGAAAAATAGAAAAATAGGGGCTTGTGTGGAGGAAATAGGAACTGAAGTGCAAGTGCTTATTGAAATAAGCACTTAAATAAGCAAATGGAGTCCAAAAGCCACCAAACCAAAACAGAAGCTTAAATAAGCTAAAATTTACCAAATGCAACTAGAATCAACAAGCTACAACCACTGATATGCAAGTTTGATCAGATTTGAAGATTTGAGCTTTATAGCTAAAACAGATGAAAGGGTGCCTACTTGCGACCTACTAATAAGCTACTAGATAAGCTGGAAACTACAAACCAATTGCTGGAAACTAAGCTAGACCTGGGTGGCTAAGCATAAGCCAAAAATCAGACCTATATAAGCTAGACTAAGCCCTATGCAAGGGTGCAAAAAAGCTACTTTCAGTAGCCCTCGCAATGCCCTCGATGCCACGGTGGCATTTAGCACCATTTTGATAAGCTCTTTTGAAGCTTCTAAAAATTTGATAAAAATCTGAAAAATTGCTAATAAGAAACAATTGGCTGAAGATTTTAAAACCATAAGTTTCATTGATTTTGACCCAGAAATGAATCCAAGAAAATTCACTCTATTTGATCCCAAAGGAGTTTATGCAGTTTGACTTTTAGCAAAACTAATAGTTGACTATATTGAACTTTGAATCAAATTTAAAGGACTTATATTGGTGTATTAAGATGAAATATCTGAAATAAGCTATTCCTAAGATTTCTAAGCACAAGACAAGATTTTGTATTTACAAAAACTCAACAAAGGAAGATTTAAGGACAGTGGGTATGTGATTATGACTATAACAGGTTACAAGCACATAAGTAAGACAGATATGAGTATATAATAACTAAACAAGCATAGAGTAACAAGTCTCAACCACTGAATATACCTCTAAAACAGTTAAAGCAACAAATCCAAACAACCCTTAATGAGGCAGTTTTGAAGCTTTTCACACTTAAACAAGTTTTAAACCAAACAAGCTCTCTTGATTAACTTATATTATCTATATTAAAACAGATTTCAACTAGAATTAACACTATTTAAACAGTTGAACTAAGAAATGCAAAGTTTAAGGAAATGCCTTACAAAATGAGTCCAATGCTCAAAACAGAGAACCAAAGTATGAGATTACACCCTATTGCTTCCCAAGAAGCTCTAGACGTAATCAATCCAAGCTTAGCTCTGCTTCAATGTCTTGATCACCATTCCCATGAATTTTTTTTTATTTTTTTTTTTGCTAATTTCTTGATATTTTTGGAAATTTTTGGATTTCAACTCTAAAATGGATTTTAAGATTTCTCATAGCTTACAGAAGCTTTATAAGAGCTTATATGAACTTAAGAGTCCAAAACATTAACTTCTAACAACATTTGACTCATCATAAAATTTTTAAACTTGAAATTTTGCATAAACCGAAATGAATCTAATATCTTGAAATTTATTATTGAAAAAGGATTAGCATACACTGAAATTGATAACAACAGTACTTGGAAGATTAAAATTACACTAGAAAATGAAATTACACTAAAACGACAATCTACACTACTCTAAAAATTAACTCTCCCTTTCTTGCTTCTCTTTCTTCATTTTTATACCCAAATGCGCTTTCCCACTAGCTTTCTCAAAGCATATCCCACCTTTTCCTTAGCCATTGGATGAGTCAAGTGTATATTGGCCGTTTGATTGAATTTGGCCGGGGAAAAAAGTGGTATTAGCGCCTGTTGTTAAGGTTGAGTGAGGGGAGAATGAGCATTTAATGGTTTTTGTTTTATGTTGAGGTGGAGGGGACAAAGAGTGGTTTTGGTGAGGAGGAGGGATGGGAGGTGAGTGATTGTTGCAGAACGGAGTGGGAGGAAGGAGGCAGTTTAAGCGGGATTGTGTTTGTTTTGACCAAGTGGGTTGACCGGGTATAATAATAGGGTAGACAGGTTGGGTCGGGTTAAAGGGTATTGGATTGGGCTTTGGGTTTGGGCGAGTAGTAACTAAGGTCCGTTTGGTTGTAGTAATAACACAAGGACCATTCATGTAAATTCGAAACTCCAAGGACTAAAGGGCATGATTTACGAAATATTACCCAATGGCCAAACTTGTCATTCTCAAATAATTAAAGGACCATATTTGCCATTTTCTGAAATTTGAAGGACTAAACATGACAATTTTCAAAGTTTAAGGACCAAAGTTGTAATTTTGCAAATTTTACATTTCAAAGGTTTTTTTTGACAACTTTTGAATCCCATGGACCTTAAATGACATTTTTCTTTATTTTGATATACCAGGGACTATTTTTGACAACTTTTGAAACTGGGGACTAAAAGCGCAATTTTGCAAATTTGATACGTTTTCATCCGAGTTTTGATATTTTTGCATTTTAAAACACATAAAACACTGATTTGTGATATTTTCATCATTTTGATGCCTTTTTGAGTGTTTTCAGATGATTTTGTAGTTTAGATTGTACAAAAATGATGAGTATTTAGACACTCATCACTGAACTCCCTCTTGATGCCTTTGTTTGCACAAAATTCATCCATAAGCTTGTTCTTGAATTCAATCCCATTATCACATCTAATACCTCTAACCTTGAGTCTCAATTGGTTTTCAAGTGCTATTATGAGAGTTTGAATAGCATCAAAAGTATCATCTTTAAAACCCAAGAAAAATACCCAACTGAATCTACTGCAATCATATGTTACAACTAAGCAGTAATTTTTCTTGTTTAAACTTGTCACAGAGACAGGTCTAAAAAAATCCATATGTAACAGCTCCAAAGGTTCTCTAATAGTCCTCTCCTCAATCTTCTTGCATGAAGCTTTGTGTTGTTTACCCTTCTTGCATGCCAAGCATGAATGATCATTCTTGTAAGTCTTTGAAGGTAAACCTCTAACTAAATTTCCTTTGACCAGTTTGTTGATATTCTTGAAATTAACATGGCCCAATCGTCTATGCCATTTATGTGCCTCTTCAGTTGTTGCTTTAGCCACCAAACATGTGGCTCTCCCATAAGAATGTAGACTCTTCATGTCTAAGCTATACACATCATTTGTTCTGGGTACTCTAAGAACTACCAAGTTATCATCAACAGGCTTGAAGTCAGGGGAAAGGATGAGACATTCTGTGTCGCTGAATAACACAGATGCTTTTATCACATTTGAGAGACTAACAATAAGTTGAACTTAAGCTCCTTCACATATCTAACATTCTCAAAATCTATAAGCCTTGCTTTGATAGTTCCTTTTGCGTAATCCTTCCTCCATTGGGATCATTCCTAAATGCAACTCTTCCTCTACTAATAGATCTAAAATCGCATGCAGAATCTCCTTGTCTCCTGTCATACTTCCGAGCAACCACTATCTACAATCGATGATCTTTAAGCTCCTCTTCTGGGTTGCCCTGCACAAAGATAAAAGAGTTAGTGATTTTTAGGAACCCAAGCCATTAATGACTTGTGTTCCCCTTGTGGAGTTACAAACTCAAATTCTTTGAGTATGTAATTTCTGCTGTTTTTCAAAACATGATCCGAATTATTTTTGCATTTTAGCATGTGGATTTTCAAAACTTTCTCGGATTTTCGAAGAATTCTCTTTTACAAGTTCATTCTCTTTTTCTTGTATCACAAAAACATCTTATTTACTTTTTGTTGAAAGTCTTGATTGTCCCTCAGTAGATTTTTCCCTCTTAACCTATTCTCGGTTTAACACTTGGTTCTGTGATCTAGATCCCCTATGTGAATTATAATACCTTCTAGGTTGATAGTGATGAGATCTCCCCGGATTCCTATTCCAAAGAGTGTGATCAACCTTGTTTTGTCCGAGCAATACTTTGAGAAAGTATTGGTCCAGAATTAACAAGACTTTGGAAAGTACTGTGAGATAATCTGAAGGTTTTGAAAAAGGTCTTCTCACGGTATGGGTATCTATGATCTGGTGAGAAATTTCTGTGATTGACCCTATTTGAATTATTCTAGACTTGTTTGTGCTCTCTAGGTTTCGGCATCCCGTTCTTTGGGAATTTTCTAAGATATTTAAAGTGATGTTCACAATCCTTGATTAAATGATTAGGACTAAAACACACAAAACATAGTTTTTGACCCATACTTCCAAAGTGACTTCTTCTATGTCTATGACCAAAACTATTTTGCCTTCTAGGTGAATGATTAAACTTGTTTTGACCAAAGTTATCCCAAAAGGTTTAGCAAGATCTTGTTTTGAAAAGGTTTTCCTAAAGGTACTGCTTGTGGAGCAATACTTTGAGTTGAAGGTACTGCTTGACTTTGAACATTGTTTTCAGTAGTTTCTTTGGGGTTTTCAGACCTAGATTGACCAAGTAGTTTTTTTTCTAAACTCTAGACTGTCTACTCCAAAACGAGAAACATCAGGCCTAGGGGGGTTGATGACTTCCGATGGGATGGGGAACGCATGATAACCATTATCTTTCTTATACTCAGGAGGCGGTTCACTAATTGAACCCTCATTACTAGATGTGTCTACATAATTAATGAGTTCATCATCACTAGTGGGTATATCCTCTAGGTCATCATCAACTTGATTCTCTTCTATGTTATCAAAGTCCATTCCAAAACCTAAGCCATTTTAATGTAAGCTCTTCTCTGTTTTTGAACATAAGTAACATGTGAATGACCAGACTCACCCCAAGCAGACAAACTTAGCTAACAAATCATCTCTTTCCTTAGTCATTTCTCTATTTTAGAAATTTTACTGTTTAATTTCCATTCACTTAGTTTTAAGCGATAATCTGTTGAGCATATTTTTCACCCAAGCTACTTCATTATTTTCATGTGTTAAGATTTTAGCTTCCATAGATTCTAAGGTTATTTGGTAACCGGCTACCTCGAGACCTAGCCCTAACACAATTATCTCTTTCAATCACATAACTGCCAAGTAATTTGTGATAAAAATCATGACAATTTGAGCATACCTCAGAGATAGGGGTGAACTTGGTGAAGTAGCCACCATTGCAAGTTGAACAGGATCATCTTCACTTTCCATGCTCCAATCAAATTCTCCTAGACAATCTCTGGATTCCAAATCAGCATGTGCAGGTTCCTCATCAAATGCGGTGCTCCATTCAATTCTTCTACCTGACTCTTCACTACTTCTTCCACTGCTACCATACAGTAAGTCACCGGTTCATCATCAAACTCTTCACTCCAGTCAACTTCTGATAACTTCTCTTGAGCAACCAAAGCCTTTGTTTCAATAATTGGAATTTCTTTGAGCTCAAGCTTTGGTTTCTCGATGTCTGTTTGCTTGATACTTAGCAAACCTGCACTCCCTTTTGAAAAGTGTCCATCTTTTGACAATTGAAGCATTCAATTTTGGATTTGTCAAAAGTTATTCCCTGTTTTGGTTTGAAATCAATGCTTTTTCATGTCTTCTTCATATATTTCTTAATCCTAGCAGTGATCATAGCAACTTGCCACCCGATATCAATTTCTTCAAGTGCATCTTCTTCAATCTGTGCTAGATCTTCTTCATAAGTAACAGGTAAACTAGTTTGTTGTGCAAAGAAGGAGCGCATAACTTCATCTGAGTGCATAGTAGTAGTTGGTGGGGCTTGCTGAGCATAGGTGGGGTGTAAACAAAGCAAGATACTTTGAGCAACCAGTACTTTGAGGAGAAGAAGTACTTTTGGTTGAAGTACTGCCCTTCTTTTCAGATGACAGGAAAGCAATAATGTGTGATTTGGAACTAGTTTGACCATTCATCTCATGCTCATACACCTTTAGATGATTGTAGAGATCATCAAAGTCCATGACATCTAAACCTGGTTGTCCTCTGATCATTGTAGTAATCACATGCTATGTAGATGGCAGACTCCTTAGAAACTTCAGATTAGCATCTTCAAGCGATATACGCCTTGTATAACTCCAACATGTTGAGTAGATTTTGGAACCTATCATATGCAGCATCAAGACTCTCTCTTTCACCAACTGTGAAAGTTTCAAAGTTGCTTGAGATTTCGTGCATCTTCTTAGAAGCTTCATTCCCTCCAAATCGGTCTTGAGAGCGCCCGAGTGCTTAGCATCTTTAGCATCATGAAATTTGAGAAGATGACCATCTGGAATGGCAGACAAGAGAATGTTGAGTGCCTTCTCTGGATTCCTTAAGGTTGCCTGGTAAGACGCCTTAGGTGCTTTGGGTTGTCCAGAACATCAATGGGTTCGAACTTCTTCATTACCATTAACAATTACATTCCATAGAGCATGGTCTCGTAATGGCAATGTCTTGCCTCATCTTCATACACCATAGATCATATTCGCCTTTCTTGATGACAGGAATCCTCATTGAGGTGATGGAAGGTGGTGGAACAGAATCTGTCGACATCTTTAGATTTTGTTGTAGTAGGGTTTCTTCCTAGCCAGAGTTTCCACACAAGCTCTGATACCACTTGTTGGATCGATGTACTCTAACCAAACTAACTTAAATAGCTTGTTTAAGGTTTAACAACCTTGGATAAATCCTAAGTTATTAACAAAGAAACACTGAACAAACTCTATTAAGTATGCGGAATTTACTTAACAAAGCTAAGAAGAATAACCTTTATTATTAACTCTAAATCTGCTTATTATGCAGACACTTTAACAATTCTAAGAATATCAAACTTCTCTAAAACTCTAAATAATAACTTGTAAGCAATCGTAAACTCTAAGACTTATGAACTCGTACGTCTAATGCCAATCTAGGGGTCCTTTTATAGGCTCAAGGATAACCCTAGTCGGTTTACAATTTGTATCCTTGTACGACAAGTAATCAAGAATATTCTAAAGTTACAATACTTTCTATAAATGAATATAACAGTTCTTTGTTCTTGCAGTACTTTGACTTTATCTTTAGCAGTACTTTGACTCTTTGACTTTTTCCAGTACTTTGTAGTTTACAGTACTTTTATCAATCTTCAGTACTTTGTCAATCTTCAGCACTTTCATATCCCAACAACCTTAATTGGTGTTTACTTACTACTTAGAAATTAGGGTTCATGAACCCTAATTTGGGGAAATTGGGTAAAGATGTTTTTAAGCTAATTAATAAGGTGATAGTGATTATGAGCAAAGTTTGTATGGTTTTAAAGTTAGTATTTTTATGGGATTAATTGTCCTATGATCAACATACGATTATATGATAATTAGAGGTGTTTAAGGGTGAGCTAATGGTTGTATAAACCATTGTTATAGTTATTTGATTGTGTATTAAGTGTTTATGCTTATAATGATTTTTTCCTAGATTACAAGTATGGAGAATGATGATGTTGATGGTGAAATTATGATGATAACTGGAGCTAAGGTAAGTAACTTGGTTACTATGTGCTTAATATGGAAGTTATTGTATCATGTGATTATAAGTGCTAGTGTTAAGGTTGGTTATATTTGCTTAGAAGGTGTAATAAACCAAGAGACTTGATTAGTGTGATGTTATAGAACTAGTGTTGTTCCCGTTTCACAGATAGCTAAAACAGTTATAAAGAAAGTGTGAATCATGACTGAAGTAAAGCACATAAAGATAAGTTTTAACAAGATAAAACACAGAGTAATTTTCAACGTTTATATTCTTTAATAAAACGAATAAAAAAGAATACATTACCCAAATACTTGCGGAATAGTACTTGGGATTGAAATGACAAGTATGGTGTAACTCCTCACGAAGCTTAGGCTAAGTCTAACAACAACTATTCAGGTACCACTGAGCTATCTCAGGGACGTAGTCGTATTTGGAGGAGTAAAAGATGCTTGTGTGTGTTTTCCACAATTAGTGCACAAGCTTAAATCTTTCACTCCTACCTTATGGCTATTTATACAAGTATGTTTTTAACTCTATCCTAGAGGACAAACTGACAAGGTTACAGAAGACAAAATACTGATGTATTTTGTCTCTCGCATTTAATGGCTATATTGAGTAAGTGACAAGGTCGCTTTCTTCTTGTCAATGATGACACTGCCCCGGTTGTTAGCGTTTGGGGAAAGTTTAACTTTGGGTTGATAAGGACTTCGTCTTATCTGTTCAAACTTATCCCGCCTTGTCCCCCTCATTCTTAGGTCTTCATAGCCTTGATCTTGTCTTCAGTGATAGTAGTTGGTAAGGAGTTTTGGGATTGATGAGTTATTGTCATCACTCACTGAATCCACCATCTTCTTCTTGACTCAGTCTTCACCCCTTGAGTTTCGCCTCCTTTGAGTGGAGAGAGACTTTACTTCTTTGTCTCGTACCGAGTATCATGAAGATAGCTCACTGAGTGGCTATGCGCTCAGTGACTTGTTAGTGTTTAAGGTTATAAACACTTAGGGTATTTTCTATTCAAATCCTAGAATTAAGGGGTTTGAGTATTCACTGAACCCAACAGTCTCCCCCTATTTGGATATACAAATAGCCTAAGTGTTTTGATCAGTGTAAGTAAGCAAGAGGCTTCTTTTTACACTGAATGTACTAATAAACATAATAAGGAACACTGATATTTATCAAAAAAATACATCGTTTATTCATAAGACATTACAAGTTCCTAACTAGTACAAAAGAAGTAATGATAGATGTTTCAGTGATGTCAATCAATGTGGATTCCCAGGGCTTCAAGCTTTGGCTTCTTAGACAGGAGAGTTGCTTTGTCAGGATGATCTCTTACTTTGGCATTTAGGTCGACAAAACCCGATGTTTTGCAGGAGACTGAATTTGAGAGGCCACTTTGTCAAGTAATTCAAAGATCGTAGCCACGCCAGCCTGATCAATGTTGCTCCATCTTTGGAATGCCTGGTTTCCATAAACATCAATGAAGAAGAGTCCTCTTTCAGGCTCCTCTATGACCAAGCAGTTAACAAACATCACCCCTTCAAGTAGCTCTCTGTTGCAGTCAAAACCTGGGACCTTGGCTTCAGGCTCAGATTCAACTCTATTTCTTTTTCTTTGTGATGACTGAGGTTGAATGCCTTGAGCTTTAGGGAGAGCAAATTGGATTCCAGGCTGAGCGGGCGCATCCCTCAGTCTTTCATATCTTTTGCTAAGAGCTTTCATCAAATCCTTAACTACCTGATTTTTCTTCTTCTCAATGATGGGACCAAGTTCATCAAGTTCAGTGATCCCAAAGTCGGTGAACTTCAGGGGATCATGAACCTCAAAGTCCCTTTTTGTCTTCTCCCTTGTAGACGTTCATTGCAACAGGCTTGGATTTGAGGATGATGTAAACATCAGTGATTTGCTCAGGGGCTCTCCTGCTGGTCATGGTCCTTGCCTTTCTTATCTCAGCAGTCTTCTTATTCTTTTCATCCCTTTTCTTTCTAAGGGCTGCCATCTCAGCATCCTGGGCTACTTTGAACTTCAGGCGAGCTTGTCCTTTTTCAATCTGCTTAGGATCGATCCCCAACTTCTCAGCTTCTTCAGTAACTACCTTGACCAAGGAAGCTTTACTTCTTTGTTCTTCCTCAGCCTGTTTCTTGAGTCTGTCTTCTTTCTCAAGATATGCAGTTAGCTGTTCTGGACTGAGCAGATACTTCTTGTTGCCAATCATAAAAGGAATTTTGACTGGCTTTGGTGTTATCATTATGCTCTTGCCCTTGTCCTGAGGAGGGACTGATGAAGAAGTTGATGTTGTTGTCACTAGTGTTGTTGTTGTTGTTGTTGTTGTTGTTGTTGTTGTTATTGATGAAGTGAAGATTGGTGTTGATGTTGGTGGGATTGAGGAGATGGGCATTTCAGTCACTGCTGGAGTTGGCTCCCCCTCAGTGTGAGAGGGAGTCTCTTTAGTGGATCTCTCCCCCTCAACTTTTGTCGGAGCGTCAGTGAGAGCAAGAGTTGTTGGAGCTGTTGAAGCAGCAGTCTGACCCTTAAAAGCCTGGCAGATTTCAGAAACCATAGATTTGATTTCTGAGGTGTCTTGTTGAAGATTTGTGACTTTCTCCCCAAGAGTTGCCTGAGTTGATTCCAGCGCAGTCATTCTAGGCCCGAGATTCCTGGCCATAGAAGAAGATGATTTAGCCAGATCAGTAACCTTTATATCCAAAGAGCCCATAGTGGACTGAATAGCCTGAACTGAAGTGGCAAGACCCTGAACATTGGAGTTGTTAAGCATTGTGATCAATTCAGTGAGGCTGGAAGTGTTCTTCATCTAAGTTTCCGTAGCCTCAAGCACTTTAGTGTTTAGTGTAGGGTCTTCCTTGACTGATTCCTTGATGTCATCAAGCTTGGTATGAGCATCCTGAAAGGTTTTGAGAAATTTCTTTAGGTGATCATCCAGCTTGTGAAGATGGTCATAAATGAGATCCATGTGCTCATCATTATTTTCATAAGTAGCAACCACTTCAGCTTTGAGATCAGTGTAGCTTGCAGCAGCTTCAACATGCTGATCCCATAGGCTATCAGTAACACCAGAATAAAACTTCTGTGTAGCCCTTTTTAACAACATCACAAGTTGTCTTTCGAGGGAAGAACGTTGTCATACTTCTTCAATTCCTCGGCGTGGAAGATGTAGAAGAGTCTGAAGAGTCAGATGAGTCTTCTTCAGGTTGGAAGGGTGACTCTTCATGCTTTGTTGTATCAGGCTGATGTTCTTGTACTTGTGGTTGAACATCGCCCATTTCCTCTCCAACGAAAAAATTTCCTCCTCATTTGTCAAGCATTCATCTCTTCATCGAGAAAACAAAATATCATGAACCTCAGAACACTCGAAGACCATGGGGGTTATGGGTTCCATATCACGGCCAGTGGTTTTTGTCCCCCGAGTCTTTGTCCCCAGGACCCCTCGGACACGATGGGTGTTTCCCAGTGTCTTCTCTGGAGTCAAGATTGGTTGTGATTTCCATATCAGCGGGTTGCTTCTTTCCCTCTGAGTCTTTGTCCCTCGTTGCTCCTTCAAGCACTGGTGGGAGTTTCCCAGTGCTATCCTTAGAAGCAGTGGCAGTAAGATTCCTATCAGTGGGTTGTTTGTTTCCCCCTGAGTCTTTGGAATCGGTAGTTGTGCCCTCGGACAAAAGCTTTGATTGGCGAATGTCCTCATCAGGCTTGGTGGAAGGCGATCCCCTACCAACGGGTTGTGTGTTTCCCTCTGGATCTTGGGGAGTGTTCTGTGGGACCAAGGGAACTGATTGTGAGGTATCAGTATCCTTCGTTGTCACCGGGGTGGATGTTGCTTGGTCTCCCTTGGGTGGCTTGTCAGTCTGGGGCTTTTTGTGCCTTTTAAATTGTATTCCAGAAGCCTCGGGGCCCTAAGACTTGGGTTTAGTCTTAGTCTCAGTCTGAGACTTCCCCTTTCTCTTTTTGGGAGCAGGGTTTGGAGACACTGAGTCCCTCTGGTTGTTTACACCAACCATATGGGCCGTCAATTCAATTTCAGTGACCAGGGATGGGTTCTTGTGAAAATTAGATTGATTCAGGGTGGCTGGTAAAGCGACAAATTTGAAATCCTGAGTATAGTTGCAACCTAGTAACACTTGTAAAGCACAAGAGACAAACCTAGGGAATGAAACGTATTTCACCCTAGTTTTGCTATGTAGCTTGGTTACGAGATCACTGTAAATGATCTCCCCTATGTCGACATTAGTTCCAGTCATTAAGCAGTAGGCCATCATCAACTGAATAGAATTGATCTGTTTAGTGGATGAGTGGTTCCCGCCGAGAACCTGAATCACAAAAGTGAACAGGATCTTCCAAGCCACGGGAAAGGAGTTCTTGGTGACTGGGGCTTTGTCCAAAAGTTTTGGATCTAAAGCAATTTTACCTAACTCAACCTTAACAATGGTTGGGTCATGGCGAGCAACATAATTTCCCTGAATCACAAAAGTGAACAAGATCTTCCAAGCCATGGGAAAGGGGTTCTTGGTGACTGGGGTTTTGTCCAAAAGTTTTGGATCTAAAGCAATTTTACCTAACTCAACCTTAACAATGGTTGGGTCAGGGTGACCAACATAATTTCCCTAATTGTAGTCAAGCCCTGTTGAAGAGCAAAAGGTTTTATAGTCCAGAGTGACTATTTGTTCCCCATTTAAAATTGAGAATCTGATGAGAAACTCCCTGAGGGGTCTAAGGTCAGTCTCATCAAGGACGTTGTCGGTCATAGGCCATCTAGTTGCCCAAAACTCCCCTGAGGAAGTTATGGTACAAGATAGATGGGGAATTTGTACGTGCCTTTTCAAGGCGTTTAGTAAAAATTTCATGATTCCCTTATAGGCTGGGACATCATGTGGGTATTCAAAGTTGCCTATAACATTGTTTGTTTTAAATTCAACATTCTCAAGACCTCCTACCCACTGTGGTGCAAACTGAAGGCTTTGAGTTCTTGCCATTGCCATTCAGGAAAAAAGATTTAGGTTTTTTTATTTTTGACAAGAACAATCAAAGAAGGTAATTCCTTTTGGAAGTTTGTGGTGAAAAAAAATTTTGTATATTGTTTGCAAAGATGAATTTTTTGCTTAAACTGGTTTTAAAACAAAGAACACACAATTTTTTTTTGATTTTGAAAGTATTTTGACAGAGTTTGTTTGCAGAAATCAATTTGTGTGTGTGTTTTTGAGTTTCTGAGAGGGGTATTTATAGAGTGGTGAAGGGGTAATTTTTGCACATGTGAGGATTTGTAAAGTCATTTTTGAAAATGTTTCATTTACCTCATTTAATGCAGCCACTCCATTACCCGCAGTTTTCTCCCGTTTTTCAAAGGAATAGTTGCAGTGCACAGTAAAAGTGCATTTGCAGGTTTAAAATATCCTAAGGATATTTGTTGTGAGAGAGGGCATTTAATGCCAAGTGGGATGAGGTAAGGTTGATTGGGACCCATGACATGGATGACAGAAGGGTTTTGAGACATATATTCCTATATTAAATTGGTGTGTTTACCAACCTAGGACATTAAGTAACTGAAATACTTAGAGCATTTAGTTACTCATTCAATGCTCTTTATCCAATGTCAGGGACCCTGAATGAGTCTTACTCATTCAGTGAGAAGATGATTTTGGGGTTTTATTCAGGGATCAGGGACCTTTCTAGAGAGAACTGCTGAGATCAAGATTGGTTATTAGGTTGCTGACTTTCAATGTCAAGCATTCCCAATTCGGCTTTCAGTCTCCTGTAGGTAGGTTCATCCAAAGGTTTGGTGAAGATATCAGCAAGTTGATATTCAGTATGGATGAAATGGAGTTCTATGTCTCATTTCATGATGTGGTCCCTGATAAAATGATATCTGATATCAATGTGTTTGGTTCTTTGGTGAAGGACAGGGTTGTTGGAGATTGCAATAGCACTGGTGTTATCAGAGAAGATGGGTACCATCTTGTAATGGATGTCATAGTCACTGAGTTGACTTTCCATCCATAGCACATTGGCACAGCACCCTGCAACTGCCACGTATTCAGCTTCAGTTGAAGACATAACCACTGATTGTTGCTTCTTAGTACTCCAACAAACCAGTTTTCCTCCAAGAAATTGACAGGACCCTGAGGTACTTTTTCTGTCCATGTTACAGCCAGCATAGTCTGAGTCAGAATACCCTTTGAGGTCAAAGCCTAAACATTTAGGATAATAAAGTCCAAGACTTGGGGTACCCTTCAGGTATCTGAGGATTCTTTTGGTTACAGTGAGATGAGATTCCTTAGGATTAGTCTGATATCTTGCAATCAGGCATACTGAGAATTGTAAGTCTGGTCTAGAAGCAGTTAGATACATCAGTGATCCTACAATCCCTCTGAAATGTGTTTGATTGATTGATTTGCCAGTAAGATCTGGTCCAAGGTTATTTGGAGGGACCATTGGAGTCTTTACTGAGGCACAATCAAAGATTTCATATTTCTTTAAGAGATTCATGGCATATTTCTCTTGACTGATGGTGATCCCTTTATCAGTTTCCCTGATTTGTAGTCCAAGGAAGTATGTGAGTTCACCCATCATGCTCATTTCAAATTTCTTTGTCATCAGTTTTTCAAACTGTTTGCAAAGAGTATAATTTTTTGAGCCAAATATGATGTCATCAACATACACTTGGACTAGTATCACATCTTGTTTTGTCCTATAGATAAACATGGTGTTGTCTATCTTTCCTCTGACAAACTTGTTTTAGATTAGGAAGGCCGAGAGAGTTTCATACCATGCTCTGGGAGCTTGTTTCATTCCATATAGGGCTTTGTCAAGCTTGCATACATAGTCAGGGTATTCACTACTCTCAAAGCCTGGGGGTTGCTGAACATAAACATCCTCTTTAAGTTCACCATTTAGGAAGGCACTTTTCACATCCATTTGGTAAACCTTGAAGTTCATGTATGTTGCATAAGCAAGGAAGATCCTGATGGCTTCCATTCTGGCAACATGAGCAAATGTCTCATCATAGTACAAGAAAAACTGGTATTTGGGAGGGTTGAAAACCATGCCAAATACTCAAAAAACTGTGCCAAATGCTATTTGGCACGGCTTTGGCACGCTTTTGACTCTGTCCTAAATATGAGGGTGCCAAATACATTTGGTTCGGGTTGAAACCATGCTAAATAGTATTTGGCACGGATTATGGGACGGTTTAACTTTGTGGTGCCATGGGTGAGGTATTTGGTACGACTGACAATATTCCGTTACAAATTAGCATTCGTCACACCTTTATATCTCGTGCCAAATGCATATTTGGTAGCAATTCATTTCCCGAGTCGAATGCTTATTTGGTACACTTTTTATTTTATCGTTCCAAAATTAACTAGGACGGTTTTACTTACCGTGACAAACGTATTTGGCACGGGTTCTCATTTTGTGCAAAACATATTTGGCACATTATTATCTGCCTTGATCGAAAAACACTTGGCACACTTTTGTGCTCATTATAAAAATCATTTGGCACGGTTTTACATTCCTCAATTAATTATTTGGCACGATTTTCTTAATCATTGCTAAAGTGGATTACAACCATTTTCCATTATAAACAAATTTTAGTTACAAACAAGTTTTGGTACACCATCGTATCAATGAATAATCTCAAATATGCAAAAATATAATTCAATCAAAGCCAAAAATAAATTGAACTCAAATTTTATTAATCATCCATAAAATCAAGTCAACATGGTCACTTAAATATCTTAAAGTAAAAAGCAATACACCCAATATCCTTGTAAACCATGGTATTTAGAATCACAAAATCATAACTATAACTCAACATAAATCACTATGACCATTTACTACTAACGGAAAAGAATAAAGCTCATCGGATCACATCTCATCATAAACCATGCATAATACAATATTACAATATTAAAAATATGTATGAAACAAGAAAAAATATTAATATACAAAATAACTATAGAAAAGATAAACGGGTCAAAACTTTCAAACTCAAAATCGAGCCGGGTCTAATGGGTTCAATATCATGATAATGATTTTAGCCTCATTTAAAACATGTTAAATGGGTTGAAACTTTTTGTTAGATTAATGGAAAACCAAAAATGATTTTAAATTACTGAAATAGAACAAATATTTAAGACCATACATCAAACATGATACAACTTGTGAAATACAGTATGTTGATTACCGAAACGAAACAAAAATAAAAGGTACAAGTAATACCTCGAGTTCCATCATAGCAACATACTTGTGCAATGAAACATCATAACTACGGATATTTTGCATCAGCTTCTTCTCCTGATGAGTCATAACACAAAATATATCTTACGTAACATGTTCAATCCAAATAAATTTTAAGCATCCATACAAGGATTTTGTAACAAACGCAAACCTGAAGCTCCTGAGTCAAAATACACGGAGGCAACAGACCGCGCAAGTAATGTGCATCTCTTTCCCTCTCGGTAAACACAAGCCCCTTGTTATGGTGTGGATCCCTCAGCAAAGTGTATCCACTATAAACAACAATAATCTTTCACGGTTACAACAAAATTCGACACGATCACCAAACTAACTGATCTAATCATCAGAAACTTTACCAAATTAAAAAGAAATAAATCTATGGATCATCAATCTGTCATTCAGTCCAAAATTCAACATCAATAAAAGATAATCCGATCAAATCGATAGAAAGTATAAAAATCGATTCCAGACTACTCATAGAGTGATGCATATTACACACTTGAAAAGCTTTCTATAGAAAACAAGCTCACTAAACAAACAAAAAACATCCTTGAAGCTTAAATTCAAGCAATAAGCAATAACATAACAATAATAACCCATTTCTTAACAACAAAAATGGAACACATGGGTGTTTGGCATAACCATTTCTTAACAGCAGAACTGGAACACACGGCTGTTTTGCATAACCATTTCTTAATAGCAGAACACCAACACTGACAGTAAGATTTTATTAAAAAGCACATAACCATTAGCGAAATACTAATTGCAATTTTTTTGTCAATTAAATGCTTAATTAAAAATATTAGAATGCAAAGACATAACAAAACCCAACTACTAACAACATAAGAAATCAAATGATAACCACCTACAGATGGTCAACAATGTCAATATTTAAAAACCATAGACGTATCCTAAACCCATTTTCGTGTGTAATATGATTTTAATACAAAACTACGCAACAAACCCTAGTAATAATCAAATAATAACATTATTAATAACTAAATTGAATCATGATTGGTTGTATCAAACAAAAGGTAGATAAAAAGTTATGTTCACCTGACCAAATGGATGATGGAGATAGTCATTAAAGTTAAGAAAACCCCTCTTATTGGGATAACTTTGAGCTGTAAATGAGATGTGGACGCTCGAAATTAGGAACAGTTATTGAGAATAATAGAATTAATTTAGGGTTTATACTTTTAAGAATCAGAGGGAATTAATTAAGAAAAGGCCGCTCTTTTTAATTGTGAAAAGTAGGTGCGAAAACGAGCCGAGCCACTCGGAATTGGATCGGTAAAAAGCTCGAATGAGTCGAGCCTAAATGAGTTAGAGGCTAAACAAGCCCTAAAAATATTTTCGTATTTATATTTTCAATACATATAACCATGTATAAACGAGCTTAAAAAAATAAACGAGATCGAGCCTAGTGTGATTAATGAGTTTACGAGCTTTATTTCATTCAACATCTTATATAAGTTAGTCGAGCTCGAGCTTTTAAAAATTTTCACGAGTCGGGCTCGAGCTCGAGCTCTAGCAGGCTCGGGCTCAGCTCGGCTCGTTTCCACCCTTAGTGAAAGGGCCGCATGATTTCTTGTTGGTAATCAGCGACACATATAAAAAAAATAGTAGGGTTGGATCAGTTGGAAAATTATCCTTTTTGAATGAAAAAGTTAACCGTTCGATCCTTGCCCCCTGCAAAAAGGCCAGAATTCCTCTGGAAGCAGTCTCTCTATCTTCAGATAGAGGTAAGGTTGTCTACATCTCACCTCCTCCATTACCCCGTGAAAGACGGGATTGGATAACGTTGATAAACTATAGTAACTGTTAATAGCATAATATTTGGGTGTATCACAAATTACTGGACTTTCAATAACATACTTATTTTTGTGCCACTATTGACCGGGTATAGTGGTGGCAAATGCCACTAAAGATACAAAAAAAAGTATTAGTAGCACATAGAATATGTCACTAAAAACGCAATATAGTGTAAATTTGTCATAAAAATGTGTGCCACTAAATTACTTTTTCTATAGTGACTCATTAACAAGAACTATCTTTGTTTTTGTCTTGTTTAGTACTTATAGTTTACACTCGTGTTCGAGCTTTCACAATTTCACTTCTCGAACTATGAAGGAGTATTAGGCGAAAAATAAGTATTAGTGGGCTCGGTTCAATTGTGCAATGAGCCGATACCAATTAGGGTCTACTTTTAATGTCTCATGTAATCTATTTATAGTTGATTAATAATATTGAATAAAATACGAAGGTCAAATCATTCTAACACGTACATCTGAGTCAAAGACACGCCCTGCCACGTAACCTGAACATAGATGACCTGATCAATCATTTGTTTATCTGTTTTTGTATATATATATATATATAATACTAATACTTTTAACTTGACCTTAAAGGACAAAAAATTATTTAAGAAACAACAAAGTTAACTCACCAAAAATTAGAAGGCGGCGCGTTTTAAGTAATATGATAGATACTAATTCTATATATAGATTAATTATAGAGATTAAAAGTTAATGACGTAGGGCTATTGGATATTAGAGTAAATTAGTAAAATAGATTATAAATGTAATTAATAAAATCGATAACAAATTTAATTTGATGCCCAAAATAATAAAAGCATAAAATAGTCAACACGTGCGGCAAAAAATTGTAAATTGGGTCAGTTTTTTAAAGATGTTCTAAATACATAGGAAATAAAAACAATTTATAAAAATTGCCCCAAATACATTTGTATTTTTCACAACCTATAAAAACCGTTCCAAAGATATACATATTTGGCACAAGCATTAGATAATGTTTCAAATACATATAGGTATTTGGCACCATTCGCACCAACCATTTCAGATACATGAGTATTTGGCACCAACAGTAGATAGCGTTCTAAATACATATACAAATTTGGCACTGGTGGTACCAACCGTCCCAAATACACAAATATTTGGCACTGGTAACTCAAAATGTTCCAAATACACATGTATTTGGCACCATTATTAGAAAGTGTTCCAAACGCATACGTATTTGGAACAATTTCTTAATAGCCGTCTCAAATACCTACTTTTTTGTTACGGTGATCCCAAAAGTGCCAAATACATGTATTTGGCATGATTCTTTGATCGTTCCAAAAAGTTTCGTCCCAAAAACACCCTTTTCTTGTAGTGAATGCCTTCTTGTTGACTGTAACCTTTGGCTACAAGTCTGGCTTTGTTTTTAATGACAGTGTCGTGTTCATCAGTTTTGTTTCTGAAAACCCACTTCATTACTATGACAATGACATCCTGAGGATATTTGATCAAGGTCATGACTTTATTTCTATCAAACTGTTGAAGTTCTTCTTGCATGGCCTGAACCCAGCTAGGGTGTTTTAGAGCCTCAGTGACACTTTTGGGTTCAACTTCTGAGAGAAAGTCTACATATAGACACTCATTAGCTGAAGCTGCTGATAACTTAGCAGCCATGCTCCTTGTGAGCATGCCTTCAGTGGGTTCACCAATGATATTCACAAGCTCAATGTCTTGAGATCTAGTCCACTTATTTTGTGGTCTAGGATCTGAGCTTGATGAGGTCACTGGGAGCTCAGGAATTGGTTTAGGGATTGGAGCAACAGAAACATGAGGATCATTTGATGAGGTGGTTTGTTGTTCAGGTTGGGGTTCATGAATTACAGGTTCCTGAACATTTGGTTTAGTATTACCTATCCCAGTATGGACTGATGGAGTATCAATGAATTCACTGATGGTGGGTTGAGGAAGGTTGTGAGGCAAAATGTAGTATGAGATGTCAGCATCAGCTTGATATGAGGAATTGTTTTCAGAGTTGAACTCATCAGAAGGGTATCTAGAAGAGTCATCAATTCCTATTTCTTCCACTGAAGTATTGGTGAACCTGATGCTTTCAGAGCTCTCATCAAAGGTGACATGAAAGGTTTCCTCAACTTGTTGTCTTCTGGTGTTAAACACCCTGAAGGCTTTAGATATCAGTGAGTAACCTAAGAAATATCCATCATCTGCTTTTGCATCAAATTTTCCTAAGTGATCCTTGTGATTGTGAATGAACACAAGACACCCAAACACATGAAAGTAGCTGATATCAGGAAGTCTTCCTTTGAAGATCTCATACGGGGTTTTGTTATGCTTTTGACAATGATTGATCTGTTTTGAGTGTAACAGGCTGTTTTAACAGCTTCAGTCCAGAAGTGCTTTGAGAGTACTGAGCCATTTAACATGGTTCTAGCAGCCTCAATGAGAGTTCTATTTTTCCTTTCAGCTACCCCATTTTGTTCAGGGGTATAAGGGGATGAGAAATTTTGGGAAATTTCTTTCTCATCACAGAAACTCTCAAGCTCTTGATTTCTGAACTCAGTACCATTGTCGAGTTCGATTTGTTTAACTGTAATGTCATTCTGGTTTTCAATCTTTCTTATGAATGACATTATGGTTTCAGCTGCCTGACTCTTTTTTAAAAGAAATTATACCCAAGTGTATCTTGAGAACTCATCAACAATGACAAGTGTATACTTCTCATGCTGAATTGATCTTGGACTGACAGGTCCAAATAGATCCATATGCAGGAGGTGAAGGCAGCTTTTGATGGAGAAATTTTGTTTTGTTTTGAATGATGCTCTGTGATGTTTGCCTTTTTCATAGGCTGAGCATGGTTTATCTTTTGCAAAAACCAGTGATGGTAAACCAAGGACTTTGTTTTGTTTTGCCAAGTTGTTTATATTTTTGAAGTTCAAGTGAGAGAGTCTCTTGTGCCATAGCCAGTTGACAGTTTCAGTGGCTTTGGCAAAGAGACATGTTCCATTCTGAGAGAGAGTTGACATGTCAAGAACATATACATCATCTCTCCTAGGATCTATAAGAACAACTACTTTGTTGGCATTGAAAATAGTACCTTGTTTATCATTGAACTGCACTATGTATTTTGCATCACACAACTGACTGACACTGATAAGATTGTACTTCAGACCATTGACATAAGCTATTCTAGAGAAAACAATTCCATTACAGTTTACTGAACCATAACCTTCAGTGGGACATGATGAGTTATCACCAAATACTACATTGGGTCTTGGTTCCTTTACATACTTGTGCATATACTCCTCACACCAGTCATGCTCCTTGAACATCCACTATCTAGATGCCAAATAGGCTCCCTGGCGTGTCTTTGCATAAATAGTAAACTGAGTTAGTTTCTCTTGCTGACCCACTTACTAGTGGGCTTGGGTCTGATGGTATGCTTAAACTTAGCAATGGATTCATGGTCAGTGGTTGAGTAAAGTGTGCTTCCACAGGTTTTGCATTTGCTTACTGAGGAAGACTCAGTGATGCGTGGTTGTTTTGAACTTCTTTTTGCTTGAATGACCCTATCATGCTGAGATGTCTCATGAGCTGGATTTCCACATATTTCACAGCAAGAGTTCATGAGACAGTCATCAGGATGATGATCATTGAAGCCATAGTGTGGGCAAGGAGGAAAAGGTTTTGCTTTATGCCTTTGAGCCTGCTTTGAGGATGAAGCAAACTGATGACCAAGATTGGTATGACTTGCTTCACTGAATGATCTTACATATTGTAAGTGATCAGAAGTTCTGTGGTCTTCCTTTTTGTAGATCATGAAAAAAAGGATTCTGTAGAAATTATCAGTGGTATGGCTTGTATAATGGCACAAATCACACTTCTGTTTGGGCTTGGAGTTGCCTTTAGACTTGGAGGAACTTGAGATTGACTTTGGTTCATTGACTTTTGAATCAGGAACCTTCTCAGTTGAGTTCATCTTTTCACTCAACTTCCTCACAAGTTCAATTAACTACTTGATTTGGCCTTCTTCAGTCGGAACTGAAGATGTGGAAGTCTCAGTGGGGACTGAATCTTCTTGGGTTGGTTTTGCTGGTCTTTTCAAAATTGTTCTACCAAGACCTGACCTTTATTTTGGAAAGTGAGGGTTGAATTGTATAGGAGTAAGCTCAGAGCTAGGTGCAGCACCCTGAAGAGATTTCAGAGGTGGAAGCGGTGCTTGAGATTTAGCTTCAGACTCAGAGATGTGTTCAGTACTATTGGGTACATCAGGGAGTCCAAGCATGCTCTTGAGAGCCTGACTTTTAGGCTTAAGTATCCTTCCAATATCGAAATTTGGAAGCTTACTCTCAGGGTTTACCCTTTCAACCCAATCACTGGATTTAGGCAACAACTCCTTTTTGGAGAGCATACCAGTAGACACAAAAGGTTTGGGACTTTGATCTTCACTGAGAGTATCAGTGAGTTGATCTTCACCTATTATTCTCTTTTTGCTACTGGAGGCTTGAACAGTATCAAAGACTCTAGGGTTCTTGGCAGTCTAGCTTTTAATGATTTGTTTTTCCTTATTGAGTTCTTCCTGAAGAGCTTGATTACGTTTTACTAATTCAGTGTTTTGAATTTGTAGTGTAACAGCCTCAAGTTTGGCTTGTTTTAAAATAAGCAATTCATCCATACACTTATTTAATTCAAAACTTAACTTGTTATACTTAGAAAACAGATTCAATCGTTGCTCTTCTACGAACTTAAGGTCAACATTAATATAATTCATGAAAGACTGCCAATCAGAATAATCATCCATAGAAAGTAAAATGTTTACCTTCTTCATTGTGATGTTAACTCATTCACCATTCCTAGCATGATTCTTTCCAACAGCTAGCTTGTCCTCTTCTGACTTGCACCATTTCATCGTTTGAGGAGACTGACTCTTCATCCCAGTCAAAGACTTCAGCTACCAGGCCCTTGTTTTTACCCTACACAGATTTAACATTTTGTGTTGTTTCTGAGGGAGTGGCCTCAATAATTGCTAGTTTAGCCTTGGCTTTCCTATACTTAGCTTCAAAATCAACAACTTTGTTTTGATCAGATTTGTTTTGGAAATTTTGATGAGACTGATAGGCTTTTGGTTGAAATTTGCTAAAACCTAAGGACTGGTTTGACCCTGAGGGTTTGTAAGAGGGTTCAGAAATAGTTTTTGAAAAATTGTCTTTATCAAAATGACCCTTTTTGTGACACTTAAAACACTAAGTGTCCTCATTAGCTTTAGCATTAGAAAAACTTTTGTTCCTTCGTATAAACCTTTTAGAGTTAGCAAGGAGTGCCCTTTCCTGAAACTCAATGTTCAAGTCATTCAGGTACTCCTCGCTTGTTCTCTCATCAGCGTCATCGTCTGAATTTTCCTGAAAATCCTGAACCACACTGTTTGAATAAAAGGCAGTAGAAATTGGTGTTGAAGTGGTTGTCAGGGACCTTTTGAATTCCTGAGACTTTTTCAAGTCAGGGTATCGTCTGTTGATGAGGTTATCCTCATAGACAAATTTCCCGTAGATTTCAGGAAGTTCAAGATTCTGAATATGATTTGCATTTCTAAGTCCTTGAGAAAAATTCAACCACTTCTCAGGGAGACTGTTAACAAAACCAACATTGATTTCATGTTTGGACAACATGACACCATCATTTGATAATTCATTTAATAAAGTTTTATAACGGGTGTAAGTTTGAGAGAGGGTTTCTGAGTCTTTAGCCCTGAAGGTATTATACTCAAGTTTCAGGTCCATAATCCTGTTTTTCTTGGTATCTGAGGGACCTTCATAGCTGTGGACCAGGTCATTACAGGTTTGTTTGGCTGTACTACAGCTTATGACAGACTTTATTACATCATCAGAAAGACAAGATATGATGATGCTTTTGAGTCTTTGGTCCTGATTGACCACCCTCCTTTCATCCTGAGTTCACTGAGCTTCAGGTTTAGGTAGACCTTCAACAGTCTTTGGGACAAATGGACCTTCATTAATAAACTTAATGTAGTAAGGTTCCATCCCAGTCAAGTAGCAAAGCATTCGCTTCTTCCACTTGTTGAATTTGCCAACTTCGAGTCGAGAGGCAACAACATCATAGCTCCACCCCTTTTGTCGACAAGTTGGGGTACATCACTTTCAGCCATGTTTGGATCCTGATTTTAAAAACGTTTTTGAGAGGCTTAAAAAGGGTTTTATAAATCAGCCTGCTCTGATACCACTTGTTGTTCCCGTTTCACAGATAGCTAAAAACAGTTATAAAGACTAAGTGTGAATCATGAATGAAGTAAAGCACATAAAGATAAGTTTTAACAAGATAAAACACAGAGTAATTTTCAACGTTTATATTCTTTATTAAAACGAATAAAAAAGAATACATTACCCAAATACTTGCGGAATAGTACTTGGGATTGAAATGACAAGTATGGTGTAACTCCTCACGAAGCTTAGGCTAAGTCTAACAACAACTATCCAGGTACCACTGAGCTATCTCAGGGAAAGTTTGACTTTGGGTTGATAAGGGCTTCGTCTTATCTGTTCAAACTTATCCCGCCATGTCCCGCTCATTCTTCAGTCTTCTTAGCCTTCAGTCTTAATCTTTAGTCTTGTCTTCAGTGATAATAGTTGGTGAGGATTTTTGGGATTCATCGAGTTATTATCATCACTCACTAAATCCACCATCTTCTTCTTGACTCAGTCCTCACCCCTTGAGTTCCGCCTCACTGAGTGGAGAGACTTTACTTCTTAGTCTCGTACTGAGTATCCTGAAGATAGCTCACTGAGTTGCTATGCGCTCAGTGACTTGTTAGTGATTAAGGTTATAAACACTTAGGGTATTTTCTATTCAAATCCTAAAATTAAGGGGTTTGAGTATTCACTGAACCCAACAACTAGTCCTTGATTATGAATGGACCAAGGTATGTGTTGATGTCTCGATGTGCCTTATGTGTTCAGATTATGTGGTTATAGTATTTGTGAATTGTTATAGTACTAGTGTGTAAGATTAAGTGGTTTAGCGATGGATTAGTTGTTATGTGTTCATATGGCTTATATGATAATGGACGTGTTAATCATGTATTAACCAATTACTTACTAAGTGTTTCGCTTACGTTATAGTTAATCATGTTTTGTAGGTGATCATGAGAAGATGATAAGTAATTGGATTAAGCTTAAGGATTGAAAGTTCGGATCACAGAAAAGGTGTAATGCATTTAAGAGCTTAGTCGTAGACACTGAGCTCGAATCAAGGTTGAACCTCCAAGAGTTTTTAAGGAGTCTAGTTTATATATTGTTGAGTTATGTCATGGTCATAAAGTATTTTGATTGTCAAACGGTAGTCATAGCAAAGTGGTTAAAGTATTTATAGTTGGTTAGAGGGGTGTTTGGGTTAAAAGTCTATTTGTACTCATTTTGAGATCAAACGGATCATTTGCCGTGTAGTACGTTATAGCGTGGTTTGTTATAGTTTTGGATGATAAATGAATGGTTTGGCACATGTCATAGTATTGGTTTGGGTCAAAATGGTTGAGTTTAAGTGTTTGGGTTTCTACAGTTGTTTTCTATAGCTGTTTTCGTAACTGATGGTTGATACGGCGTATCCAGTTGTGGATACGGCGTATCAATTTCAGAAGAGATACAACGTATCTCTTTTTGGGGATACAACATATCTGTTTCAGTGGTGATATGGCGCATCCCTTCTTGGGGGTACGGCTTATTTCACTAGCATAGATTTTATCAGTTTTCTAAGTGTTATATAAAATTAATCGTAAGTCGTTGGTGGTCGTGCCATCTGTCGTTTTAAAGATTTTTTAGTGTACTTTCATTTGAAAATAATTCCAATTGGTGAATTGTTTTATTAAAGTATAACAGTTGGTTCGTTATGGTCAATACGTTTTCGTGAAAAGTTTTAAATTTTAGTCAAATTGAGCATGAGGCGTAACAATTAGTGTACATTCATGTATGTTCCTTCGTTTAAATTTGTTTGAACCAACATGAACATCATTAGTTTATTAATAAACTAACATAAACAAAAAAATTAATCTGTTTAAGCGATCATGTTCATATATTTGTTCGGTTAAAATTAAACGAACAAACATGAACATAGCTCAATCCGTATTTGTCCGATTCGTATACCACTCTACCAGCTATAACTTTTGCTTCCGCTACTTTCGTCAAACATAATAAATTAAAAAAAAATGTACATATTCAAATTCGTAGCCGTTATCTCACAACACTCACACAAAAAACATACACAATGTCCCAACGACCACCTTTACTCTTCTTCACACACTCCCGCCACCTCCTCCGACGTCATCGCCACCGTAAACCACCGATCCACCACCGTCACAACCACACACTGACCCACCCAATCTACACCATCTGGGCCGCCAACACCGGTCTCGGCAAAACCCTCATTTCCACCGGAATCACCGCCGCCACACTCACCACCCATAAAAAACTCACCTACATCAAACCCTTACAAACCGGCTTCCCTTTCGACTCCGATGCCACGTTCCTTTTCAACAAAATCCCACAAATTTTCAAACATAGAAACCTTAAAACCATCCTGAAAACCTCAAATGAGACGTTAAACATCTCGAAGCACGCCGAGAGCACGCCGAATGTGGGGTTTGGTTTTTATGAAGAGAGGAAGGTGGGTGAGGGGTTAGGGGGGTTGGAGTTGGTGTGTAAGACGATGTATGCGTGGAAAGAGGCGATATCGCCGCATTTGGCGGCCGAGAGGGAAGGGATGGGTGTTGGGGATTCGGAGGTGTTGGAGTTGTTGAAAAAGTGTTTGGAGATTGGTATTGGGGAAGGGGGCGGGAAGGGGAGTGTTTTGTGTTTGGTGGAGACGGCAGGGGGTGTAGCGAGTCCCGGGGCGTCTGGGTCGCTTCAGTGCGATTTGTATAGGTTAGTGGTTTTGGTTTCTTTATAATGTTTTAGCGGTATCTGTGAGATACTCGCCAACCTAGTGGTCTAGTTCAATTGTGAGATTGTTAGTTGACTTTAAGAAAATAACAGGGATTTTTTTGCTAAACTACGGGGGTGTTTGTTTAACCTTATGTGCTTATGAGCTTATTTGATTTCCGCTTATATTTCATAAGCCCCAATTTTCCAGCTTATTTTGAGACTTATGGGTTTATATAACCTTATTACGATATAACAAGCTTTTATATAAGGCCATAAGTCCCAAAATAAGCCATAAAATTAGGGCTTATAAAGTATAAGCCGAAATCAGATAAGCTTACAAGCCAACATATAAGCTTAAACAAACACCCCCTACTGACGTACTTTTTCATGCGTCTTGAAAGTCATTTTGTAACATAAGACACCCTATTAACCGATTTTAAAATGATAATTGTTATATGACAATGTAAAATTTGTGTATAAATGACTAAATGTAATACTTATAGCTGATGCTAAAAGTTGCCCCAAATATATTTAATGACGGCTTATGGATTGCAATATGACCCAAATGGGACACAAAACCATGGAGTAACTTGTATCAATCTAGTAATCAATCATTTTATATGTTTAGCGTCTTAGTTGGTACAGATCAAAGTATAATGACAAATGTGGAACACTGAGATAAGTGTGTTGGGTATTTATGACATCGGTCCTGTAACTCAAACCTCTGATTATCTGTATGCAGGCCATTCCGGTTACCTTCTGTTCTTGTGGGTGATGGAAGATTAGGGGGTATTTCTGGGACGATTTCAGCGTATGAAAGTTTAATAATACGAGGTTATGATGTTGTTGCTATCGTGCTGGAAGATCATGGCCTCGAAAATGAAGTGCCATTGAGGTCTTATCTGAGAAATAAGTGAGGAACATGCACGACTCTATATTCTTTTAATGCACGTGCTTTATTTGTTCTGTGTATGTGTTAGCTTCTTAACGGGTCAAAACATGTAAAATAGAAAAAATAAGCTCAAAGAAGACGGGTCAGGTAGGTTGAAACTGGCCCAGATTGTATGTATGATGCTTAAAATATCCTTAATCATTTTATTCAAAGTTCCATAATTATTTCAATGATATACATGTTTGACACGCTAATTTTTAGTAAAAAAGTTGAAAATTTTGGAGGATAAAGTGTCTCGGTCAAACCTACCCGGATTAACCTGACCATTTTGCGATGCACTTATTTCCCGCTATAATTGCTTAGAAAACTTAAATGTACTTTTTTTTATTTGCAGGGTCCCAGTTCTTGTTCTTCCGTCTATCCCAAAAGATCCCTTAGACAACTTGATGGAGTGGTTTGATGAATCACAAAGTGTTTTTGTCTCCTTAAAGGATATAATGCTATCATCACATCAAAAAAGAATGGAGAGACTACACGAGATGCCAAAGAAGGCTCAAGAGATCTTTTGGTGGCCCTTTACTCAACACAAATTTGTACCAGAAGAAAAAGTCACAGTTATTGATTCTCGTTGTGGAGAAAATTTTGCGGTTCACAAGGTTTAGTAATATAGATTTTTATAACCTTATCTAACACATTAGTTTTATGTAAGTTTATTAAACAAACAAGTCAAACCCAACCCCCAAAAAATGTGCTTCAGGGGCAATCTTAACTTATCTATGTGAAAATGGGTCAATTTTGGGCTGTATTATATTGCTAACGGGGGAAACTAATAGCGAAAAAAGAAACTGGTTAAATGGTTTAAAAGTCACCGGTAACATATGTAGGTGTTTAAAAACTACCTGAATTGGCTTATTCAATATTGGAACATTATTTTTATATAGTCATATTTAATCTGATTTGAACTCTGATTCCTGTATAGGCGGCGAAGGATGATGGCTCTATAACTCAAATGTTTGACGCTTGTGCAAGCTGGTGGACACAGGGGCCTAATGCTGCTTTACAGGTCATTCTATGATTTTGTGTATCATTGATCATTGTCGTACGAAATAATGCTATATGTTTTAATCAATATGGGAGCTTAGAAATTATATAAGCAGGGTGTGGAAAATATCTAATTGGGATGAGTAGTACTTATTTCTTTCATTCCGAGTTTTAAAGTTTTAGAAAGGCATTACGAATTTAATACCCTAAAATCTTCTTTGGATCACTGTTTTTACCCCCCAAAAAAAGGATAGTTTAAATTACCAGTAATTAGTTTCTCATAAGTTGTATCTCATTATATTTGATTGGCTGATGTTAAAGTTTGTATGTATTTCTAAATGGTGGTTACTTGTTTAGGTGGGTTCAGGTTAAGCTTGCAAGGGATATTGGCTACACTGCTGCAAGGTTTGGGCATGTAATGTTTCCTGAGAATGTTTATGAGCCAGCTCTCGAATGTGCTGAACTTTTGCTTGAAGGTGTAGGAAAAGGTTCGTTTTTATTATTTTTATCCCAAAAACATGTAAGGAATTTTCTTTGATAAACAAGGAAAATGATAATCATATTAGTTACTGGTAAATAATATCAACTAGGAAAAAACACTTGCAGGTCAAGCCAACCTGTCCTGACCCGTTTCAGTTAGTACTAAATATGACTTTTTTCAACCCTCTCATTTTGCCTCTAGTCTGAAACAAAGATGATTTTGCAGGATGGGCTTCTCGAGCATATTTTTCAGACAATGGATCTACAGCAATTGAAATTGCTCTCAAGATGGCGTTTAGGAAATTCTTAGTTGATAATGAATTGCTTTTGAATATCCCTCAAGATAACACCCTTGAAAACAGTATCGAGCTCAAGGTATACCACTTTACTTTTTTAGTGTGGCCAACCTTTTTATCTATGGTTTCAACTTCCAACCCATCATTATTAGATTATGTGTACAAATCAAATATGCACATCATTAGCCATAGTCTGAAATTGGTACATGTGCCAATACCAATCGAAAACACATTATTCTGAAGTGTTATAATCTGTGATATAAATATTTTGCAACACATCTATTCCAACCAATCAAACATGTGGTGGCACCAACATACTTGCCAAGTTCTCTGCTGATTTATAATGTATATACAAAAATTTAAAAATGGCTCATAAAGTGTATGCAGTCAACTTGATCTGACCCGTACTAAAAATGTCCAACCTGCCCATCTTGCCACATGTTATTCTGATACTTGAGTTTTCACCATAGGGTATGACACCGAATCTTCTTATTCCTGTTGTACATCATGATATTGACACGATGGTTTCTTTGCATATACAACAATGTAATAGTTACATTCGTTTTCTGTTTTTTTGTACATAATTGAATAATAGGAGAAACTATTAACAAAGCCTGTTTCCATGACATGTTCTTATTAGCCAACTACAGTTGTGTGGCTAATCATAGTACTTTCAATCTCCCTCAGGTAGTAGCACTTCGGGGATCTTATCATGGAGATACATTGGGTGCTATGGATGCACAGGCCCCATCACCATACACTGGTTTTCTCCAGCAACCATGGTAGGTTAACGTTTTTTATTTGTGCATGTTAGTAGTTTATCGTATTAAACCCTCGTACACATTTTACCCATATGTACATGGGTCGAAATTGCCTCCTCTTTTTTAATCTGCCTAATGAAAAATGGTGTATAGTACTGTGGCCAGAAGGTAGTAATATACTTGATAGTTGATAATATAAAGGCTGAAAGAGATGTTTTCAACAATCTGCATTTAAAAACTTTCAGGTACACTGGAAGAGGCTTTTTTCTGGATCCACCATTGGTTTCTATGTGTAACGGAGTCTGGAAAATAGCTGTTCCTAGAGAGATGCATGATGAAGATGCTATTTTGGAAGATATATGTAAGTGATTCACGCGTCAGTCTCTTGTGGCATGTTTTATAATTCTCATTATGTTTTGTTTGGTAACAAATTCTTTCGTTTTTAACAGCCTTTGATTCTCGTGATCAAGTCTTTAGTAAAAGCAGAGACGATTCAAGTCTTGCTTCTGTTTATAGGACACACATATCACAAGAATTGCTGCTGAGTTCAGGATCTAGAAATTTTTCTTATGCTGGTGCATTAATCATAGAACCAGGTAAGTGCATTTTGAACTATTTCTTAGTAGTGAAATTCGGTTTTCGGGGTGTTTGGATATTCGTTTTGAAGGCAATCATGTGATATTAAACCATCAGAATATTGCAATATCAAAAGGCTGTTAAAAACGAATATTATAATTTCAAATTGCTGTAATAAGATAAGCAGTTCCAAAAATTCATTGCCAAATACACTTTATATCTGAAGACATATCGAATTGACTTCCCAAGATGTACTGGTTTCTTAGGATATGCAAATCTAAAACCTCCTATTTCCAAAAAGAAAAATATTGCATATCTTTATTTGCACTTTTTGTATTTTTCATAGTGATACAAGGGGCTGGTGGCATGCTGATGGTTGACCCACTATTCCAGCGTCTACTTGTTGGAGAATGTAAAAAATGAAAGATTCCAGTTATCTTTGATGAAGTTCTTACTGGTTACTGGCGCTTGGGAGTGGAGGTCTGTTGATTTTACTTTGCTGGGCTAAAATGCACACACGATACACCCAAAAGTGGAAGTTGCAGGTCATATGAATGGGTCTGGTTATTCAGATAATTAAAGGGGTCAAATGGGTTGTTGCAAAATACCAAAAAAGATAATGGGTTAAAAGTTCGAAAATACTTTTCAAATGTATACAGCATTCTAAATCTTTTTCATAAAATTGAACTTTGACGCATAGTCAACTGAAATGGTTATTTGACCCATGCGGTAATTTACCTATATTGACCCTTTCTCATTTTGACCTGTTACCCAATCCACGCAATCCTCTTTTTGTTTTGCCAAATTTACCTAAGACCCTTGTATTTGTTCTAAACTCCTTTGTTTTGCTTTCTTCGCTCTTGTTGACATTGAGTGAAAAATGACTTTGTTTCAGTCTGCAGCAGAGTTGCTGTCTTGCCAACCAGATATCGCCTGTTACGCGAAGTTAATGACAGGTGGCATGATCCCATTAGCCGCTACATTGGCGACAAATGAAGTTTTTGAGTCATTTGTTGGAGATTCAAAGGTAACCAATGATCTTCTTTTCCCACATATATGTGGTGTTAAATAGTTTCTTGAACTTGTTCTTTTGCTTGGCAGCTAAAAGCTCTACTGCATGGACACTCGTACTCGGCACATGCTTTGGGGTGTGCAGCCGCTTGTAATTCCATCAAATGGTTTAAAGACCTTCAAACCAACCATAATTTGGTTTCGGAACAAAATATTTTAACAGAGGTACTTAGAAACATATATTTTTTTCTCTTTTGATTTTGTGCTCCCCCCTAAAATGCAATGTTCCAAATTTCAAAGCAGAATTACATTGTTCATATGTCCTCATTATAAAATACATTGATGTGCTCAATTTGGTTCACATGAATAACAATAATACTTTTCTAAACCATGCTTAATCAAATCTGAGCGGCCTAAATACATGCCTAATGCATAAATAACTTGTACAATTGTATTATATATTTTCTCTCTCCAAATTTCCACCAATCATTTTTTTAAATCAACTAATCAAATCATTAGGTACATTTGTAGGTTTCATTAGTAGGCACAACAATCATTTTTCTTTTCAGAATAACCATGTGTATATGTTTACAATATAAAGGGGTATAGTAGGTTTTATTTGTTTGTAAATACATTTTGGTTGACTTTTTAGCTCTGTATGACATGCTCAACCCATCTGGCGTGTTCCTTTTTAGTTAAATCTTTTAGCCTCACCGAGTTGACTATTACAAACGACAAATAGTCCATATTAAATTACACATATATAGATGGGTCTAAATTGCCACCTTATTTAACTTTATTTTTTGTATTTGATACTCTTGTAGTTATGGGATACAGAGCTAGTTCGGAAGATTTCATTTCATCCGGCAGTACAAAGAGTGGTTTCATTGGGAACAATATTTGCTGTAGAGCTTGAAGTACATGACGATGAAGCCGGGTGTGTACATTTTTTTTACATTTTTTTTTACTTTTTTTTTAATATGTTAGCTAATACTCCTTCAGTTCCATGAAAATTACAGTAATGTCTTTTCAACATCTTACAGAAAATGCCAACATTTCCACTTTTGGAAACTTATTAAACAAACTTTTTCCAACTTTCAACCTGTGTGACCTTTCCTGTTATTGATATTTTAAAAAAAATAAAATAAAAAAAATTGGTTTGTTTGTAACCCATTCATAAGTTATTGGGTCAAAGTTGCTACCTATAACAAACCTTATGGTTCTATTCTTTCCTCTCGTATTTATTCTAATATTGAATACTTGATCCTCATTTTTATAGGTATGCATCACTATGTGCAACGTCTCTACTTCAAAAGCTTCGAGAAGATGATATTTACATGCGCCCCTTGGGAAACGTCATTTATATGATGTGTGGGCCATGCACATCGCCTCAGGTTTGCTTGCAAATGCTGGAAACGTTCTATACAAGGCTTGAAGAGTTTGGGAACGAGAAGATTCATGAAGCCCGTGAAATACAATCTTGATCAATGAATTGCTATTTAGCTTGTAGTCCTGAGAACGTAGCATTTCACTAGGTTAAATAGAATGATGTTAAGAGGAAGAAAGCTCAACTATGCTTTGATATAGCTTCTGAATAATTGGTTTGGTGTAAATTAACATATTGTGATTGCTTGTAACTTTATATTCAGTTATATGCTTCATATTATTCTGGCTTTTATGTAAGAGCAACGAGAAAAAACTTTATGGTTCAGGATTAACTGTCTAAAAACAGAAGACCGAAATGTAAAAAAACAACAGTGAAAGTTGATTTCAACTGGGTTGTACCGCTTTAGAATGCTTGGGTTTCAAACGGTAACATGACCAGACTGAGAACAACATTAAGAGTAAGCGGTGCAATGTGTTTTGGCACCGTTATTGGCATTTTTTTTGCCCTTATGGCATAGGCATACTGCACCGGCCCAAATGCCATAGCCATGTTATAGGGATATTCGTGATTGGATTGGCCTTTTTTTTTTTTTTTTTTTTTCGAGTATTTTTGGTGGTTTTTTTAGTTATATTGGTGTTGTTATAGGTATGTTGAGGTGGCGTGCCTTATAAAATTTCTAGGGCACGATTGCATCTAGCTCTCTAAACCGGACATAGCGAGTACTTTTATGCGAGAAACTGGGAACCATTAATTTCTTCTTCTACGTCAAAAAGCGTGTGGGAACCTTTAATCTCTTCTTCTACGTCAAAAAGTGTAAACTTTCTTACACATAGAAAGAGTCGTTTTCAGTTTCACATATGAGATTGATTATTTGATAGATCTAATCACCCAAAGAAAAACACTTCTAAGCTATACGTCAAATCAAAGGATATATTTCTATTTAAGACGGAAGAAGTGTTTGAGTACGATTTTGGTTTTGATTTTGACATTAGTAGGGGAATTACATGAATGCTTGCATAAGCTTACATCAAGGGTCAGGTCATGTAGTTTCTCATCATCAACCACATTTTCTTTCTTCCTCATTATATGCTTTGAAAAAGGCACTAAATTGACCAGCCCCATAACTCTTTAATCACCAACCACAAACAAAAATGGCACTTATATGTTATGATTGAGTTTGTGATATGCCCACTCTATCTTTATTTAAATGAGATAGGAATTGTAAAAACAATGGCATTCTGCCAAAGACTATGAACTATATGCAATAAAGTTGCATAACAGTACATAACCGCTTGATTTACCTTTCAACAATCTTTACCCATCTTTCGGAAAGTGATACATAATTTAAGTCCAATGTGTTCAGTGTGTATAATCTGTAGGTGTGTATGCAACTATGCACAACTTATCTTACAACTTTGTCTGACATTTTTAAGTGCATGCTACGTATGTAGCACTCAACGTTTGATGACAAAGTTGTACACGACACAAGATAACATTGACACTGATTGAGGGGTTAAGATGCTTATTAGTGGTGGGCTTTCCTCTTAAATGTTGTCTTAGTTCAACACTTCATACCCACTTCATACTAACTAGAAAGAAACATCAACAAGTACCAAAACCACACGAAGTTCTAGTTACGGAGAGCCATTTCATTTTGTCAAGTTAGGTATGAAATGACTAAAAGATTGTGACACAGAGTTTTGCATAGAATAAACATCGAGTTATGTGATCGATCTATTGGAGTTTTAAGGCATTGTGTAGGGCAACTTGTTACAAAAATAGAAATTTGAAAAGATCAATAGTTGTACTGTTTGAGAAGTTAAGGAACGGTCTATCCTATCAACTTCTTTCAAGTACTCTTGATAACTAACAATGAGTTGGGTCCGTGTCAAGACACTTTTGACATTGAAAATCATGTATGCTGGATGTTACTGCTAGACCTTTAAATAAAATTTAAATAGTATATGATTTCCATCATTTTATACATTGAAATTCAAAACATTAAAAAAAAAAGTTAGCTAGCAAAAGCTTGAGTTTACCAAGATTTCTTAATTTTTGTTATGGTCATAAATGCAGAATATACTTCATTAGACCTTGAGATTTGGATCATTTCTGTTATTTGTGACTTAATATGCTTAGTTTAGTGTCTTTTCAATGGATTAAAGGAAGAAATGACGCTGCGTGCATTGTGCCCAGAAGTTGGGGCGTAGACTGGAAGGAACCTTAGGAGCTCAATCTAACCTTAACCTTGCTAGCTTTCCAAAATTGATATGAGGGGCTGAATAGACATTCACTGACTTCATGGTTCTCTAACTTGAACAAGGGACCTCTTTCTTCGGGGTGAAAATCATTAGCAATTAAACAAAACATAAGAACACACTTACACATTTAAGTATATTGAACTTAAATCCTAACAACATTGGGTGTTTTTCTGATCTAAATCAGTAACATGCATGGATATAAGTTTCGGTGGCATACCCATTGGGGGTTCTCTCTGCCGTTTCTATATGCTATTTGAAGTCCTTATAAATGGCCAAAACACAAAAAAGGGCAAATCCTTGGGTAACGGCTCAAAGCCTTCGATTTTTTGAGTCAAGTTGGTTCGTTCTATGGTAAGAGACACTGCTTTATCACTGGAAATCTTTCGTTAATAAGAACCACGCTTCGATGAGCAACAAAATATAACAATAATAAAAAATATGAGTTACAAACTACATCAATACTTTTAGTGTCAAAAGATGTTCTTTCACTTTTCAGTTCTTACGAAATTCAAGCTCACAGTGTTTTGGTTCAAAAGATGTTCTTTCATTTCTTATTGCTACTAATTTTTACAAAGTAACGTACTAACGTGTGTTAAATTATAAGACATGGATTATGGAGTTACTTGTCACACATGAATACTCCTAAATATTTTATTACACATTTATTGGTTAGGGAAATGGTCTTACCACAAGACTATAAATAGTCAAGGTTATAAATAGTGTGAGGCGTGGTGCAGCGGTATAGTCAAGTCTCACGTCTTATAAGCTATAGCAAAGCCATATCGTTTTTTAAGACGTGACTTAAATAAGTAAAAAATATTAAGATATTTATAGTGTTAAATTATATCTCAAATCTGGAACATAATACTCTAGGGATTAATATTGCCATATTTCTATTTTCAGTTTTATTGCTTTAGGAATTCTTGCTGACTTTGACAAGGATGAGAAAGATAAAGGACTAAAGGTTACTTATGATGAAAGGCGGTGGAGAGCTGCTATAAAAGGAATGAGACAAGAATCACAGTCTCATAACTTACATCTGCTCTCTCTCTAGAATACAAAAACTCTCTCTTTCGTTTGTAAACCCTAATCTTGATTTGATTAACTTGATCAATCTTGTTGTTCTGTAGTAGTGATTTTCTTAGTGATTGTGTTTTCTTACATATTGAAATTTGTGTTTGATTTGTGTTAACTGATTGAGATCAGCTTTGGTTGTAACATTAAGTTTCTGAGATTAATAAAGTTTTGTTTCAAGTTAGATTGTGTTTCTTTACATGGTATCAGAGCAAGGCTTTCATATCTTGCTCAAAATTGATTTCTGGAAAATTAAGGTTTCATAAAAATTTGAGGATTTTTTAAAATTCTTTGATATCTTTCAATTAACTTGTGTTAATTGATAGATTTAGTGCTTTATTATTCAGATTTAAAAGATTTTGTAAAATGCCTAGTTTTTTGCAAAATTTAGAGATATTTGGGGCTTTTACTCTTTAAAGGCTTATGTGGTTGATTAAGTTTATTTAATCGATAGATCTGGTGTTCTTGATTCGATTGAAAGTGGTTTTGGGTGATTTGCCTAATTTGGAGGAATTAGGGTTTGTGGTTCTTGGATCTGGGTTTATTAGCTTGTTTGGTATCTGCTATATCCCTTGATTAAGTGAATCAAGAGTGTAGTAGGTCTAGTATTCCGCTGTTGTTCTTTTGTGTGCACTGTAACACCTCTCACGCTTTCTCTTTTAATTTTGTCTTTTATTTTCTTGCATTAGACTGCTGGAGGATAGGATTGGGACACATTGGAAGTTGAGGATTGTTGTTTGGTGTTGTTGTGTGCTACTTGTTTATTTTCTATATTTTGTATTGTTGAGACGGTTTGTGTGCGCCCTTGACCTACCACTTTAGTGGCAAGGAAAACTTGGGAACTTCCTTATCTTCTCTCTCTTGTGTGTTTGATTTGTTTGTGGTTTGTCTCTCTTGGTTTATTATAATCATGTATGTTCATGGTTTTACTGATGATGAGTTTGAGCCTGGTAACCCTGTCTCTCTAATAAGTAAATTGGATTTGAGTCATCCTTTACATTTACACCCTAATGATTCAGCTTCTTTAACAGTTGTGTCTATTAAACTAAAATGCATTGAGAATTATAATGTGTGGTCATGTACTATGCTTTTGGCCCTCGAGGGTAAATATTAAACTGATTTTATTGATGGCACATGTAGAAGGTCTAATACTGATAAAGTTTTAGGTAGACAATGAGACAAGGTTAATGTTGTTGTTTTTGGATGGATTTTAAACTCTATTTTAGAAGAACTGTTTATAGGTCAATTTTTTTCAAAAGTTTGGAATGAGTTAAAAGATACTTTTGACAGGATTGATAGGTCTGTTACCTTTAACTTACACCATAAAATACATTCATTAACTCAAAATGAAACTACTATAGCTGAATATTTTAACAAGTACTCTGTGGACACATTTTGATGCTATGGTTCAATTACCTAGATGTACTTATCATGTTGCTAATGATTTTAAGAAACATAATTAGCTTATGAAATTAATGTAGTTCTTAATAGGTTTGGATGACTGTTATATGAAAATTAGAAGTAATATTCTTTTTAAAGATCCATTACCTGATGTCAAGGGGGCTTATGCCATTATTTCTAGTAAGGAATCTCACAGAGCTGTTGTATCTGGTTCAGCTGCTAGGACCTCCCAGAGGTCTCAGTCTTCTATGTTTAATTCCAGTGTGCCTAATAGAGGAAACACTCAGAGGTCCCAAACCTCTGGTACTTTCTTTAGACCTACTAATGTGTCTAGACCTAATAATAATGGGAATAGAAGTATTGTTTGTGGTCCTACTCTGATTTGTGAACATTGTAGTTTTAATGGGCATACTATTGATAAGTGTTTTAAATTAATTGAATACCCTGCTGATTTTGGAATAAATAATTTTGTTTTTGGTACTAATAATAATAATAACCAGGGTGTTCATAATTTTAACAAAAGGTTTATAAATAAAAATAATTCTGTTTGGTTTAGCTCAACTTCTACTTTTTTTGATGAAAAGATTTCAAAATTAATTTCTTTGATTAAAGAAAATTCTGTTAGCTTTGATAGGAAAGGCAAAGGAATACAGGCCAATATGGCAGGTATTACTTTTAACAAAAGCAAGTTTTTTAATCTTTAATTTTTTTTGTTCCAACAGTCATGACCAGTCTGCACTTGTGTAGACTGGTATAATTGTTGATTCTGGTTGTAACCAACACCTTACATACACCAATAATGATTTCGTTAATGTCATTGATATCTCTTACCTTAGAATGAAGGTTTCTCATCCTAATAGAACATAAGCCTTTATCACTAAGGTAGGGAACACGGTTCTAACTGAATGCTTAACACTGTATGATGTGTTAGTTGTTCCAGAGTACCGTGTTAGTCTTATATCTGTTCATAAAGTGGCTAGAGACAACAAACTTATTGTTGCTTTTGATGAGTCAAAATGCTATGTTTTATCTCAGGATCTGAGGGATTTGAAGCTTTAGGGGATTGGTAGACAATATGACGGTTTATATTATTTTGATATACAAGGTAATTTTTTGGAAAGTAATAAAAAAACCCTTGTTTTCTGGTTTGTCTAAATATACTTGGCATTGCACACTTGGTCATCCATATGATCAAGTTCTGTCTGTTTTTAAAAAATGATATTGATTTTTATAAAGAGGATGGTGTTTTAATGTGTGAAATTTATCAAAAGGCTAAACAAACCAGGGAACCTTTTCCTTTAAGTGAGCATAGATCTACTATGTTTGATGAACTTGTTCATTTTGACCTTTGGGGTCCTTACAAAGTTGTTAGTAAGGAAGGTTATAGATACTTCTTGACCATTGTAGATGACTTTATCTGGGCTGTTTGAGTTTATTTAATTCAATCCAAAGATGAAGTGTTTGATTGTATTAATACATTCTTTTATCTAATAAAAAATTAGTTTAAAAAGACTATTAAAACTTTTAAAAGTCATAATGGAACTGAATTTGTTAATAAAAGGTTTTCTGCGTTTTGTGCCAATAATTGTATTATACATCAAACATCTTAGGTCTATACCCCACAACAAAATGGGGTTGTGGAAAGGAAACATATGCATCTGCTTAATGTTGTCAGATCCATTCTGTTTCAGGGGGAATTCCTCTTGAATTGTGGTCTGAATGTATTTTTACTGCTTGTTACTTAATCAACAGGTTGCCTTCCTTAGTGTTGAATGGGAAATCTTCTTATAATATGGTTTTTAATAGAAAATGTTCTTTAAATCATTTGAGAACTTTTGGTTGTCTTTGCTTTGCTACAATTCTTAATCATTTTAATAAATTTAGTAGCAGAGTAGAGAAATGTGTTTTAATAGGATATGATTCTTTTAAAAAGGGGTATAAATTATACAGTTTTTATATGCAAGAAATGTTAATTTTTTGAAAAAGTGTTTCCTTTCAAGATTAAAACTGATTCTGTAGAAAAAACTGATAATCATGATCCAAATCATACAAATTTCTTTAATGAAGTTGTGTATGAGGATCATGGCATACCCTATGATGATAATAATAATAACGCTATACCTCATGGTGAAGGTAGCAACTCTTTTCTATCTTGTAGTCCCGCTATTGGCCAAAATGAAGGTGATTTAGGACACGTTCATGGTTCCAATGGTTCTGCCATAGAGAATGAGATGGCTGCAACACATAAGGAAGAATTCTGAAATGACTGCTATATATGAAAATGAAACTGCAAATTCTAAGTGTATTCAGTCCACATCAAATACGAAGTTGACCATGTTCACAATCAAACTTTTAGAAGATCTTAAATATCATTTGTGTTTCCAAGAAAATGTAATGATTATGTCATTGATTCTAAAGTTCAAATTTGGTCTTGAAAAGTTTGTCAGTTATGCAAATCTTAAAACTGAGAATTTATGTTTTACAACCGAGTTAAACAAAATTTTTGAACCTAAAACTTATTCGGAAGCTTGTAAGGAACAACACTGGGTGGAAGCAATGAATAATGAAATAGAGGCTTTATATATAAATGATACTTTTGAACAAGGTTGCAAAAATCGTGAATCGGTAGTGAGGCGGTCGACCCCCTGTAGCTTGTAATCGGTCTAGGCGGGATTAATAGGTGATTAATCGGATTGGCATTTTTGGCAAGTTTTAGGTATTTCTGGGTAGTTTTGGGTATTCCAGAAAATATTTTCCTTAAAAACATCTTGTAATAGATATAAACAGCGACTTTAAGTGATTACATTTGTTTAGGGTTGCAAAAATAGCAAATCGGTGATTAATTGTATTGGCAGTTTTGGCAAGTTTTAGGTATTTACGACAAGTGTAGGTATTTTTGGTAAGATTTTCCTTGAAAAACATCTTGTAATAGATATAAATAGTGATTATAACTAATTTACGGCGAGTTTAGGGTATTTCAGGTAAGATTTCCATGTTTTCGGCAAGTTTGACCATCGTTAACCGTCGTTGACCATGGTTGACCGATTTGTTTGAACGATTTATACAAATCAGAAAGGTCGGTGGCCCAGTAGCACCTAATCGGTGATTAATCGGCCTTGTAGACCTTTTTTTGCAACACTGCTTTTGAAATTGTTGCTTTACCTATAGGTAGAAAAGCTATTGGGTCTAAACGGGTGTTTAAGATAAAATATAAGTCTAGTGGTGAAGTTGATAAGTACAAGGCTAGCCTTGTAGCTAAATGGTTCAATCAAAAGGAAGGTGTTGATTTTGATGAAACTTTTTCACCTGTGGTTAAAATTGTTACTATCAGATGTGTTATTTATTAACTTAGCTATTCAATAGTCTTGGCTTATTTTTCAACTTGATGTTAACAATGTCTTTCTATATCGTGAACTAGATGAGATTGTTTATATGTCTTTACCTGATCGTTTTTTTATGTCAATGATAAGAGGGTTTGCAAACTTAAAAAGTCAATGTATGGGTTAATACAAGCACCCAGACAGTGGAATGCTAAGCCGACAGTTCATTACTTTAGAATGGTTTTAAACATAGTAAAAGTGACTACTCCTTATTTACCAAGAATAAATCAGGTAGTTTTGTTGCCTTACTTGTGTATTTTGATAATATAATTGTTACTGGTGACAACTTGAAAGAAATTGAAAGTTTTAAAGATTTTATTTAGTCTAAATTTTAGATTAAAGATCTAGGAAAACTTAAATATTTTTTGGGAATTGAAGTTGCTGATAGTGATAAAGGTCTTTGTTTGACTCAAAGAAAATATTGCCTAGATCTGTTATCTAACTTTGGTTTGCTTGCATGTAAACCATATGCTTTTCCTTTAGAACAAAATTTAAGTATCTCTAATGAACCAACTCTAGCAGATCCTATTTTAGATAATATTACTGAGTATCAAAAGCTTATTGGAAAACTAATTTTTCTAACTCACACTAGGCCTGATATATCTTATGTTGTGCAATGTTTGAGTCAATTTATGCATAAGCCTCTTAAATCACATCTTAAAATTGCACCAAAAGTTTTGAGATACCTTAAAGGTTCTCCTAGAATAGCCATACACATTGTTAAAAGTTCTTCTGAAACTCTTGGAACCTATGTAGATGCATATTGGGCTGAATGTGTAGTTACTAGAAAATCTGTTACAGGATAATGCTTATATTTAAATGGTTCATTAGTTTCATGGTAAAGAAAAAAACAAAATATCCTTTCTAAGTCTAGTGCAGAAGCTGAATACAGAGCAATAGCTTCTGCCACTTCAGAAATTGTTTGGGTTCTAAAAATTTTGAAAGACCTAAACTGTGAAAAAAAAAAATTGCCTGTAAAACTTTCTATGACAGTCAAGCAGCAATTAAGATTGATGCTAATCTCGTATTTCATGAAAGAACAAAACATTTGGAGATTGATTTACATTTTGTAAGGGATAAAATTTTATAAGGTGTTATAAAAACTGATAAAGTTTAATCTGTTGAACAAACTGCAGATGTTTTTACAATAGGATTAAATAAGCTGCAACATGAAAAAATGGTTTTTAAACTTGGTCTTTTTTATGTGTTCCAGAATTGAGTTAATGGGGGATGTTAAATTATAACTCTTAATCTGGAACATAATACTCTAGGGACTAACATTGCTATATTTTTATTTTCAGTTTTATTGCTTTGGGAATTCTTGCTGACTTTGACAAGGATAAGAAAGATGAAGGACTATAGGTTACTTATGATTAAAGGCGGTGAAGAGCTGCTATAAAAGGAATGAGACAAGAATCACAGCCTCATCTCACATCTGCTCTCTCTCTCTCTCTAAAATACAAAAAATCTCTATCTCGTTTGTAAATCTTAATGTTGATATGATCAACTTGATCAAATCTTGTTGTTCTTTAGTAGTGATTTTCTTAGTGATTGTTCTTTACTTACATATTGAAATATGTGTTTGATTTGTGTAATCAGTTTTGGTTCTAACATTAAGTTTCTGATATTAATAAAGTTTTATTTCAAGTTAAATTGTGTTTCTTTACATATAGATTTATATATTATATCATATTTCATATATATCGAGCTTACAAAAAGTGTTATATGTAAAGAATTAAGTCAAGAAACAAACAGTGCATGTAATCTTTCTCATTACTTTTTAAAGAATCTTTTTCATCGGAGGTAAATTTAAAAAAGGCGTCACGCCTCGCGCAATAGCGCGCCTTATCACACCCTTTCACGCTTCACTTCACGTTACGTCTTGGTCTATTTCGTAATGTGGAGGTCACGTCTCACGCATTAGCGACGCCTTAACGAGACTTTTTGAACCCTGAAAATAGAAAAGGATAAGTCTGTTAGACCGTGTACATTGAGTAAGAGACGTGCTCGGAACAATTGAAATATAGAAAACGTCATCAGTTTATCGGTTGCTATCTTTACATTGTCACATCAATCATATCACTATTGATGAATTAATTAATTGAGAGTGTAAAATTGCTATATATGGAAATATGACTACAATTACAATCTAATCTCAGGTTGTGCCTTCGATTAGGTGTTTGAATGTTTGATACAATTACAATCAATGTATATGGCCTTAATCTAATCTCAGGTTGTGCCTTCGATTGATCCATCCCCATGATTACATAGGGTTTAAGACCTCCTATCTTCCCGATCGACAATTAGTTTTGAAGACTAAATATTCTTGGTTTTAATATAATTTGAATAACTATGATTTTCGACGTTTTGTCCAACTTGAATGAATGATCGTAGTAAAGAGATGTATTATTCAAAATTTGTTACAACGGTAACCTTTTATGAACTCCAAACCTTCCATTAACGGAGGCAACAAACGCTTCGATCACCCTCAGATATAACACTACACCTTTTTTCTACTTGTGGAAACATGAAGTTATGGATACCTTAACTCGAACATTTTCATATAGACTAAACATGATAATTTCAACATATATGCTACACGAACATGGATGGTTAAATCTTTAGTGAATTAAATAGAAAACGTTAGAAAAGTAGCTAGTTAGTTCGAAACAAAGATGGGTTGGTTTAGTGTGTGGAACGTGTTATTTCCGAGGTGTGTTTACTTTGAGAACTTATTGTTGAGCCTAAAATGTGGTTAAGTTATGAACTTAAAACACGTGTGTCAATATTTTATTAGTTTGTGAAGAAGTTGATCTCTTAACCGCAAAGAATGGATATTGTCATAAATAGACATAAAATCTAGCTTATCTAATTATATACTATGACAATCATATATAAAAACACATAAACATCAAAGCAAATGCGGAAGCGTATAGGAAAGATTAACGAATAATTAATTAATATAAACAAAAATATGCGTACATTTCTTGATTCTAGCCGAACAAGAATCAAATCCACAAACTAGCAATTGAGATGAACCATAATTAGGGTTTATAGGATTATATGAATTACCCCTTACCTTTTTGTAATTCAATCCAGAAATACTAACAATAATGTGTTAGTACCACTTTCTTGTACACACGTACTATACCGAATTAAAGGAATGCTAGTTTTAATCAAACACATAACTTTGTATGGGAAAAGTTAAGGATCGACACCTATGGTGTGTGTGTCGACCGGTTTTAGCAAGAAACACACAAAACAAGTTTTTAGGTTTAGCTTATGAGTACAAGAGATAAATTACAAACACCCTTGGTTTTGTATTTATACCCAAACTAACTTGATGAACAAGTTTGAGTTGTAGATGGGTTGGGTTTGGGTCCTTGTGGACGATCGGTTTGGCATCCCACAAGGAATTCCGGAACCTTCCCAATATTTACAACTTAGTCCTTTTCCAATTACATTTAACGACCGTTAGTCCATTACAACTAATTACTTAACGTCCGTTATGTTATTTCGTTTAATTAATAAATAAATATAACTATTACATTTATTTATTAACTTTAATTCTTATATGCAAAGTGTGCAATCCCGAGATCTCGAGTTCGATTCTAACTCACAACTATTAATTTATTGTCCATTAAACCAACAGCTCCTACTTGGACATATCTTAATAGAGTGATCACATCGGTTAGCGTCTAGCAACACTTCGATGCCTCAAGTACAACTCGAGCAAGGCTCCTGGAAAACCTTTTAATGATTTCTCATTATTATTATCCTTTTGTTTCTAATACCATGTTAAATAAAGATATGGAATTAAGTCATTCTTTATTCAACCATTCTGTTTCTCGTTATAAGTGATTGAGCAAGATTACCAAATCTTCTGAACATATTCAGGGGAGATCTTTGGGCTTGGCCACGCAAACATCTTGTCAACCCTACGAGGGCCAAAGAAGATTAAACTCCAAATAAATTTGAAGGAACAAATTCTATCTTGACTACGAGACTAACCCACAAACTTTGCAACACTTCAGGAAACAACCCTTATGACTACCGCCATTCATTATAGCGTTAAATTGTTCCACAGAAGTGCACTACATTTATGACACTTATCTGGTATCTCAAGTCTGGGGATAACTATTCATGATTTACTTAATAACAATATCCATAAAGTAAAATCATGTAGTTGAGATAAGTCATATATTTAATTCATTTAATATCATCTGAAATTGGTATGCTTTCTCAGAGCATCCCCATTCATAACACCATAACACCAATAACACCGTCCACGTCAGCGCCACATCAGCTTTAACATTTAACATTAACATTCCCAAAAAACACCCACAACCATAACATCCCAATAACACCAATAACATTTCATATTTTCAATTTCAACCTCTAAACTAAAACGAACACTTCATTTATTAAATTAAAACAAACATTTCATTAAAACTAAAAACATATTACAATACGAGATTAAAAAAAAAATACAACGAAATAAAAAAAAATAAAAAAGCACACTGCAAATAAAACGTTACAACAAATTAAAGGAAATGGCGAGAATACGATCTACTGACGAGGTTTCAAGTTATATTTTTTGATGATTCGATCTTTTTCGTCATTGATCCACTCCACAACCATTGGATCTTGCCCCTCAGTAGGCGTCATTGATGAGTGTCTAAATACTCATCATTTTTGTACCATCTAGACTGCAAAAACATCTGAAAACACTCAGAAATGCATCAAAATGATGAAAATATCACAAACAAGTGTTTTATGTGTTTTAAATGAAAAAAATACCAAAATCGATGAAAACGTATCAAGTTTGCATAATTAGGAGTTTTAGTCCCCCAAGTTTCAAAAGTTGTCAAAAACAGTCCCTGGTAAATCAAAATAAAGTAAAAAATCATTTAAGGTCCAATGGATTCAAAAGTTGTCAAAACAAACCCTTCAAAGTTTAAAAATTGCAAAATGACAACTTTAGTCCCTAAGCTTTGAAAAATAACATAAATGGTCCTTGGATATTTAAAAAAGTGAAAATAATCAAATATGGTCCTTGTACTATTAAAGATTGGCAAGTTTAGTCCTTGTGTTAACTTTGGAAAATGGGCAGGTTCAACCCTTCAAGTTTGGTGGAATTGCAAAATTAGTCCTTGTGTTTAAGCTACAACAAACCGGACCCTTGTAATATCCAACCCAAATCCAATCCTACAACCCAGCTGGCCCAAATGCAAACCCAAGCCCAACCAATTGAACCTTGACCCCTCACCTTGAGCCAGTCCACATTCATTTTGCCCTGCCAAATACCCCATTGAAAACCCCCACCTATTATTAATACCGGTCAAATACCAGTCAAACCCACGCACTGTTCACCCTCTCCCTCACAAAACCCTGCCAAACCAAAACTACCTTCCACCTCCATGGTTTCACCACCACTTGTCCTCCCCAGCTGTATACCAACCCCCCTCCACCTCCACAACCTCCCAAAGTTCTTTAATTGCAATAAAACTGCCCCAAGCAGTCTTTAGGACTTTTGGCACCAAAATACCATTTGATGGCCAAGATGAATTTGACCCATCCAAAGGCTGAGATTATTGATGGGAAAGATTCAGAGGAACCCTTTTCTTGAATATAAAGAAGGAAAGAAGCAGAGGAGTTGGATAACTAGTGTAGGTAGTGTAGTTTAGCATCGAAATAGTGTAATTTCAAGTTTCAGTTATAATTTTCATTTAAATCATGTTGTAATCAGTTTACTTAATGCAATTAAACCTTTCTTGAACCTTAAATTTCAATCTTGCTCTTTAAATTCAGATTTAGCAATTTTAGGTGAAATTGACAATTTCACTCAAGATTGTTGAAACTAGTTGTTTCTTGTTCCATTAAGCTTAATTCAGTGCATTTATAAGTTTTTAAGGCTTGGATATCATTTATATACCTTTTAATCCAGTTTACTTAAAAATCATAAAAATACATAAAAAATGATGGAAAATCAAAAATCCATGGAGATGGTTATCACAGCTGGAGCAGGGTTAATAATGGATTGCCCTTGGGTTTAGAGATTCTTGAGAAGCTATAGGTTGTGGTCTTGTGCCTCAGTTCTCTGTTTTGTACTTGGACTCAAATTGTAAGCAATTTTCTCATAATTTGCAATTTTTAGTTTAAGTGTTTAAAGTATGTTAATTTTAGTTTAATGCTGTCTAATTATAGTTAATGTAAGTTAGTTAATAGCTTTCTTGGCTTAAACATCTGTTTTAGTACTTAAAACATCAAAAACAGTTAAGTTAAGGGTTGTTTGGTCTTGCTTAGTTAACTGTGCTAGAGAGTGCTCAAGTCTTTGTTCTTGGTTAATACATGTTACATTAGGTTAATATGGCTCACTAAAACAAATAAAACTAGTGCTCATTTTATAAAAGTCAAAACTCCAAATCCAATCCCTTGACAGTTAACTGTCAAGGATTTTCAAGATCAAAACCTTTAGGTTGGTGCATAATTAGTAGACTTAGCTTAATCTAGTCTTAATTCATCTTAATATATCATAATTAGTGAGTAAATTTGATCACAAGTTCACTAAAGTCAACTTTCTAGTTTAAATTAAAAAGTCAAAATTCCTTAATAGCAGTTTTTGAATTAAATAGATAATTTTATATAGGGTTTAATATTGAGTTTCATGCTTTGTGCTTTTAGGATATTAATGTTCAGCTGCTCAACTTAATTAGAAAAATATTAGTTTACTTTTAATTAGCTTATAAAGTGCTTATTACTTAGCTTCTTTTGAACCCCTTTTTCGAAAAGTGCCCCCTGCTGATTTGCTACCCTATTTCACAAGCTCACACAGAGCTCATTAGACAAGTATAGCTTGTGTAATTTAGCTTTTTGAAAAGCTTAGCTGGTATACTTAATAGTTCCAGTGATCCTTTTCATTTCTTAGCTCATTTAAGTGCTTAAAATTAAGCTAGAAAGTGTTTAGAAACCCAAATAGTGTCCTGTGTAAACAGATAAGCTAGTGCTTATTTGTAGTTTATTTAGTACTTATTATTAAGTCAATTTGCTTATTCAGTTGTAATTTTAGCTTATTACAAGTTTATTAGCTTATTTCCAGTTTCCTTGTGCTTAATTTTTTAGCTTATTAGCCACTTTACTAAACACTTGTGCTTATTTTCATTTCCTTGCCATTGTTGAAATAATAAGCTCAAACTCGAGCTTATTAGTTGTTTTAGAAAAGTTCTAGTTTTAAAAATAGCTTATCTCATTGTGCTTAGTAAGTTTGTAAAAGAAAAATCAAAAAAATAAAAATTTTGCAAAAAGTCATTGCTTTGGGATTCGAACCACAGCCTGACTCACCACACACACACAATACCAACTGCCCTTGGGTCTTTGACTGGTATATGTTTGCAACATTTAATATATAACCCTTAGTGTTCTATTTAGCTTATACGATTAAATTAGCTTATTTCTAGCTTATTAAAACAAGTTTTTACACCTTTTGCATTTTTCTTACCTTTGTATTAGTATAAAGTATTTTATAAAAAAGTTTTAGATTTTTTCAATAGTTTTAGTATTTTTAATCATTTAATTAGTTTAAAATAGTATTTAATTCATAATAAAAATATAAAAGTCAAAAAAATATAAATCTTTTTTCTAAAATTTTCTTTTGTCATATAATAAGTAAGAAAATTGTTTTTACACTCGTAGGACTTTTATTTCATAAATTTTACGTTTTATCTTATGCACTGCGTAATTTTTACATATAACGCACGTTTTCATTTTAGGTCACGTTTTTAGATAATTTAAGTTTACGTTTTAGTTAAAATAGTTTATTTAAGTTATTTTGTTTTATAAATCAAGAAAAACATCATTTTAAAAAATAGTGATAGCGTTTATTTAATATATTTTAGCTTTTTAATTTTCTTTAATTTGCATTTAAGCCCCTGTAATTTACAAACTTTTTCTTTAGGTATAAATATTCCAAATCTTCAAACCCCTTTCCCATTCAATATCACCCGATCACAGATTCGTTGTACTACAGTGTTCACACCTCGTTGGGACTTAACGACCCGGGGAAACACTATACTCCTCTGGACTTAATTGCATTGGTTTTAGACAGTTTGAATTTTATTACGGTTGACCATTCACAAGTGGTTAGCTTGTGTGATAAAACCTGACTGTCTGGAGCGAATCAAATTTTGGCGCCGCTGCCGGGGAGGTGTCTTTGCGTTCTACGAATTTGAAGAATCAGTGATTGTTGAATATACACCCATTGTATATTTACCATCTTTGTCCATATTTCCTTATTTACATATAAAACCAAAATTTTTGTGAAGTTAATTCGTTTGACTAATCGATTACCAAAAATATTTTCATTCTTTGTTTTTACAAAAATGTTTATCCAAAAATCCAAAAATATTCCTCTTTACCCTCTTACCCTTTTTGATTCTTTATCCCTTTACCCTCTATCCATTTGATTCTAACTTCTTCTATTCTCATGGATTCTCTCGACTACGACAATTCTCGGAACGAAGTTGAAAAACTTAATACTTTATCACAAATGTCAAGAATTCGTGTTGTTCGTGATGATCCATTAATTCTGCGTAGGGAAATGGAACGAGAAACTAGGGTGACAAAGGACCGGTACTTCCCTCGATAATGGAGGTGCTAAATACGCCCAACCTACGGTTATCCAAAGATCTAACCCCTCAATTGCTCCTAAGCCGCCTAAAATTGATCCTAAACTTTCACAATTTACGGTTAAAAGCAAGCATGCAGAATTTAGACCGGTGACTAGCAAGAATGACTTGCCTAATCTTCAAGTTTCTCAAGAACAAGAACCAGAGACCATAACGGAAGTGGTGGAAATTGCTAGCCCTCAGAGCACACCACTTGTCCCACCTCCGGATTTTTCAAAATGTTCTTCAAGACTTAATAGTCATTCGGATCACCATGTTGGTTTTGTTGATTCTTTGAATGAACCAATTCCTTCTCATAACTCTCAAATGGAATCGTTTATTCCTTGTGTCGGTTGTGGTGAGCTTCTTTTTGGTTCACCACTGTCGCTGTGTATGCGATGTACACGGTGTAGTAATGATATTTAAATCGGAGTTGTTTGTTTTGTGGTTCGAGGAATTCATTTGATTATGATCCTAATCCGAACTCATTTAACGACCCCTCAAACTTTTCCAATTACCCACCACAACCCGACTTATTTTCATATAATCAACATAACTGCTGTGAATTTTGTGGAGATCCTCACCAAGGATTTGAGTGTCAATCCGGAAACACGTTTGTCTATGAACAGTTTTTCGGTGATGCTCGAACTTTGGTTATGACCAATATCCATATAATTCGCCATCAGACTCAACAGCTTTTTGTTCATGAATATTGTGGAGGTCCCCATTTCCTCGATTGTCAAACAGGGAATCCATTTCCTTGTAACAATTACGACTATCCATATCACGACCAACCTCCACAATGCCAAATAACTCAAACTCCTCAAAGAAACCCAACAAGACACTTATCTAGAGCTTAGGAGTCGGTGAAAAGAACTGAGGAGTTGAGTAAAACAAAGATTCGAAATGTTCCAGTTTTTCTTGTGTATATTGTGGGGTCCTCATGATGATTATCAATGTCAACCTTCCGGTTTTGACAAATCTCCACTCCCACAATGTCCTGTCATTCAAAATTCACATGAGAAATCCATGGAAGAATTGTTAGAAGAGCGGTACGCTAAAATAAATTCCCAAATTGCCTTTAAAAATCTATTAGGGAATCAATTGCAAAAGAAAAAGCAGCCAGATCTAGCTCTCAATTTCGTTTTATTCCTGATGACAGTGATTGTAGGATCGTTATTTTATTGTGTTGATGATTCGGGTGGTCTTGGATGATCAAAATACATGTTTGCCATAGTTAGAGAGTTGGTAGAGAGAGAGGGTGTTCTTGCTAGAGGTTTACACAAAGTATGGAATATTAGATTGAATGAGAAGCACCACCCCTTCCATGGATGGAAGGGGTATTTATACTTACAGACTCAACGACCTCCTATCGGCCTGTGGATCAGGGATACAGTGGGTAAAGACCCGTCCTTCCTCCACGGTGTTGCACTAAACTATTTTACGCTACTGACTAACTAATTAACTACATAATAAAGTAAATAACGACAAGTCTACGAGCTAACTTAAGCTAGATAACATTTGGGGTGACCGACTCTTCACTAAGGAATTTTCTAATTCCTAACAATCTCCCCCTAAGGGAGGTCACCCCATGTTTTACATTTCGAATCCTAGCATTCTATTCTTGTTTTTGTTCTTGAGCTCGTAGACTAGAATTCTTCATTTCTGCAATCTTTGTGCTTTTGTAGCGATTCTTCAAAGTCCGCATAGTTGTCCTTTGAGTGGAGGTCTTTGAACTGATCCACATCTTTGATGATCTTCGAGCTTTCATTGAGATCATCAGCCACAGTAAATCTCTGGATCACCCTTGATTGTGTTGCCATCATGTGAAGTTGTGACTTTCGGACCGACATGCTCACACTTTTGAATTATGACATCTTTCCATCGAGTAGCGAAGCCTTATCGGTTCATGATATTTGCAGCGTGAAGCGTAAGCATAGTATGAAATATCGAGCCGTTATGTAGATATGCACCAGTCATGATTTCTTCAAATTAAGTGTGGATGCCGTGAGCATGCGGCTTTGGATTGACTCCTCAATTCGATCACGCAACCGTCCAAATGTACCGCAAACAACAGTTAGCAATAAAAGCACACGAAAGTGTCTTTGATCACTTTCGTTGAATTGAGGTACACGGCCCACGGTTCCCGTTGATCGAAAAGTACCTGTGATCGGTAGGATTCCTAAGAATCTCCTTGACAGGGTTTCGCAGCTATTCTAGCTGTTCTCAAACCGGAACGTCTCAAAGAAGACAACACGGAGTGAGTGAACCAGCGAATTGAGATTCACTGATTGATGAAAAATGATTTGAAAAACAATCGCGTATTGCTTGAAGAAAGAGTTTTGCAATACGATGAAGGTTTTATGAGAAAGATCAATTTTCAATCAAAATACTTTTTGTATTAGAGAATGAGTACACATTCGATGTGCTACCGAAAAGAAGAGATTCGCACATCGAACGGTTTTTCTAAAAGTATTTTTCAATCAGAGATACTTTTTGAATTTGAAACCATAAGTACACATTCGACGTGCTAGAGAAAAGAAGGTTTGCACATCGAACGGTTTTTCCAAAAGTATTCGTCAATTCCATTCCTGGACCAAGGTTGATTCAAGAAAGAATCGCCCCATCGTTTCTATCCAGTTGTCACAAGCTTGATCTTACGAGAAGATCTCACATGTCACCCACCAAGAGCTTGTTTGATGTTGGCTCTAGAAGGATTTCCATCTTCATCGTGAATATTTTCATATCACTCGGATGTTCTGGCAATACCACAAGGATAATGCGTAGGACTCTTAATATATTCTTACTTTCCACATTGTGTGAAACAGCAAGTCTTCAAGAATTTAGTGTCCTAATGAGATATTGTGGATGATCTCTTGGCTCTAGACTCAATAGTGCACATTTGGTTCCTATGCCGGAGACTAGGGAGAGGGTCTCCTTCTTCAATATCAACAATCTCTAAGAGAAAGTCGATAGATAATGTCGGTTCCCGTGAGAATGAAACAAGCCCTTTTAAGAGGAACTTGAGTGGCTTGGGAAGTTTTAGTGCAGTGCGTCCTTTGGGTCCATGACGTCTTGTCTTCAATACCGGTGTTACCTTAGTAAACACCAGTAGCATATGTATTGAACCCGGTGTTTGCCCTAAGGTTGAATTATTGGAGGGCTATTTCTTTTCACCCTTTTCACATTCAATTCTTTTTCATTCTTCAACCCTTCAATGCTTACCGAGACTTCATAACTAGAACCTTGTTGGGTTTATTCCAGATCTAGCTCTGTCTCACCGGCATTCTTCCCATATCTCATTTTCTCCTTTTTTCATCATACCTAAGGACTCTACACTATCTAGTGGATTGTCCCTGGGTAGATCCCTCCGGTTCTGGCGGATCGTGGGAAGAAATACCTAACCTAACCATCCTTATAACTCCATACATAAAGTAAAATGGTCGGTCTTTTGGTACAGTTCATTCTTCCTTGAAACCAATTGAAAAATCATTTGGAAAAACAATCAAGGTACTTGTGATACGAGATCAAAGCATTTTGTACCTTAATAGTTTTGATCATTTAGAAAACCTCCCCTCAACATGTGCATATGATTTAGAAATTGTTTGGCACATGGAGGCAAGAGGACTTTGAAATATTTTCTTTGATCACAATTTTCATAGAAAAAGCCATTTGATTTTCTTGGTAAAATTCTCTCCCTCAATATGTGCATAGGATATTTGAAAACATTTTATCACATAGAGGCAAGAGTTCTTTTGAAGCACATCCACAATCACAAAATCCATTAAGAAAACCATTTGAAAACACAATCAAGGTACTTTATAATCTCTTTTAAAAAACTTTTGTACCTCAATGGTTTTGCTCCCCTCAATATGTGCTTCGAGATTCGAAAGCGTTTAGCACATATGAGAGAGCAGCTTGCACAATTGAATCAAAATGATCACTTTTTATCAAATTTCATTATTAAATCACAAATTCTCCCCGATCAAAAATATCAAACCCTTTGAGATTTTGGATCCCAAGTGATTTAATTAGGTTTAGAAAACATGGGAGAAAATGTGGCCTTGTTTAAATACTCATCTGGTTTTGGATAAATCCTCCTCCTCAACATGTGCATTATGTATATTGAAATCGTTTGGCACATGGAGGCAGGAGTGCCTTTAAAGGACTAAAACCAATTCCATTTAAAACAGATTTGAGATTTAAATCACGATCTCTACCCCGATCAAAAATATCAAATAATTTGAGATTTGTGATCCCAACTGATTTAAATCATTTAGAAAAATTTGGGGAAAGACGTGGCAAGATTTAATTTTGAAAGATGACAGATAAGGACCATTTTAAGACATTAAAGATTGTTAGTGTCAGGTATGATAGTTTTTAAGAGATCTTTTAAGTAAAACAAAACAATTTCACAATCAAACAAGAACAGAAAAAATTTCATTTTGAAAGACCTTGATTCTAAAGAAAAAAATCATACCATGACATAACATTAAATCTTTAGATCACCACTTATATTGTACAAAGCGGAACTTTTGTGAAGAAATATCGTTTAAAAATATTTTATTTTAAATCACTCTCCCCCTCAATCCATGACCGTAGTCGATAATTGAGTGACTTAAATTTGATAAAATGAAGTCCGGTGATTTTCAAAATTTAGTCCAATATATTTTCAAAACAATATTTTTCCATTCTCAAAAACAATATTTTTCAAAGTTTTAGAGAAATGGTATCATCACGATTATCCTGCACAAAGATATGTTAGGTGGTTGAGAAGCTTCTGTTGATGCTATAGGGCTTGGAAGAAAAACCGTCTGCTGATGCAGTGAGACTTCTTCTTACATTGCATTTTGAATGCCCGAGGTCAAATTAAGCTCGTTTCTTCAATCACTTAGAAGAAAACCATCTGTGATGCAAGTGAGACCTCTTACGTTGCATTTATGCCAACTCTCCATAGAAGTTCAATTAAGCTCCGTTTCTTTATTTGTCAACCCAAGATATAGTTACCCTTTCCTTTCGGCATCCAATCATCTTCAATTGTGGGATCCGGATCGGGAACATTCTTTTATACCAATATACCTGCATACGTTAGTGAACACACATACAAATATATGGTGGTCGACATCACCCAAACAACAATCGACTAATAAAAGTCAATCCAACATATCAATCAGATCATATAAAGCATGGGAATAATGTGTTTATCAAACTCTAATCATCTAATCCTAGCAATCATATCCTAGGCACCTAGTCCTTCAACATAGGTTAACATCATTTTTAATTAAGCATATTAGGATAATTAAGAAAGCCCGTTAGATGATATAAATTTGAAAACATTGTCCTCCTCAATCAATGACTTCATTTTCTGAAAAGGTTAAAAGCTGAAGTCATTGATTGAGTTTTCAATTTATAAAAACGAATCGATTGTTTTTAAAGCAACTCATTTACCACCATTTTGAAACCAACAAATATTTTTCTGAAGAATTTTAGACGGAAAAACATTTGTGTAGGAACAGCAGTCCTTTGACATACTTTCCTCATTTTGTTTTAGGATAAGGGCACGAAATATTTGAAAATTTTTTTAGCGCAACACTTTCCTTCCTTTAAAGAGCTGGTTGCCATCTGAAATAATAGCAAGCCATTGTTTAAGCACGGGTTACAGTCAGAAGTAACTGCAAGCCATATTTTGAGACATGTTTTGAAAAAAAAATATTTACACCTCCTGCTCGAACTTCATCTATGGTCCCGTGCCATTATTGAATGACATTTCTAAGACCGTAGATGTTATCGATACCAGAAGACATGTCTTGGAAAACATATTTTTGGTATTTTTCAAATTTTCTGATTTTTATGGGTTTTAGAAGGTTTTATATTTTTCTATTTTGTTTTGTTGGTTTTATATTTTTGTATTTGGTTTTTCTGATAAATATATACAAAGATAGAGAGATGATATAGTTAAAGAAGATGATGATACGAGTACCGAGATAAGGATATCGAGAAGCACGTCGTAGAAGATAGAAGTCATCAACTCTTAAACATTCACCACCAAAGCTTCCGAGGCTCTTGAATCGAAGAAAGAAATTGAACCAACTGAAAGTGAGACTTTGGCGCTTCCCCAAACCAAAATCCTTTAGCTGAGCAGATTCAAAGCTTTCTTTCAAGCTTCTCTTAGCCAGATGCACAAAGAAGCACACCATTATCATCGAACTTGCTGCTCCTTTTAAGAATAATCACCGTGATTCTTCGTTCGAGGTTATATCATCCAAAAGAATAGCAACATATCATCCCACACATAAATAACACTTCTCAAATTTCCTTTCAACTGACGTCTGAAGCGATCCATTCCAAAAGGTGTCAAGAGAACAATTCCCCCCAAGTAGTTGAATTGATGCAGTCAGTCTCTTTGTATAATGCTCAAGAACTCTCCCGAATACACATCATTAGGGTAATGAAGAACAACTCCCCAATGTTCACATCTTTCATCCCTGATGAATGTGTATGAAGCTCAAGAACCCGAAGTACACCAATATCCAAGAACTCTCCCGAGTACACATCATGAGCCGGAAGGAAAACACCTCCCAATGTGTAAACAATGGCTTTCTTCCCCGATGATCGTGTATGAAGCTCAAGGACCAGCACACATTCCCCAAAGAGAGAACAACCGATAACATTGAAGAAGCGGGCCGAATCACTGATTATCTCTGCGGGTGACAATCTCTGCGGATGCCAACACCGGAATAAGTGATTATATCTCTGAATCACATATTAAGCCCTTAAGTAAAACAGCTGAGCATCCCCAATGTACACAATCTCTCTTCCCTGATGATTGCGATAACATCGAGATCATCACACACCAGTGTACCTCATTCATCTTCAGAAACTTTCTCTAACATCACTTCCCCCACGTAGATGAAATATTAACACTAAATGCTTTGATGAGTAAAACCTTGAGTTTCTCTGCGGTCATGACATTTGTTTTCCCGGGATATCTTCAATCACTTAGAAGAATTAAGTTCATCAAGTTTACTCGTCATGAGTCAAACCTTGAGTTTCTCTGCGGTAATAACATTTGTCTTCCCGGGGTATCTTCAATTACTTAGAAGTATTAAGATCATCAAGTTTACTCGCGTTTAGGTGCTTATCTCCTTACTCCTTGCTGGTTTTTGACACTTCAGAATCAACAACTCTTTATAAGTCCATATACTAGAAATTTGTTGAGAAGACACTTGAACTCTTGTGAGAATCAACTTGCTGAAGACTCTCTCTGACTATTTATATCAACCCTTCTGTAGACAATTTGAAGTGACCACTGAAGAAGAAAACCCGCTATACCATACTTGAAACTGAAGTCAACTTCCCACATTTGTATCTTAAGCTTGCACCTAATGATGGAAGAACGGTGTAAAGAATTTATGCTTCAAGCAAATCTCTAAGTACTCACTACCCAAACAAAGTATGAGACATTAACACCTCTTGCGTTTATCCACACCGTCATATGCGTGTGACACTGAGTAAAACAAAGTAACTCCTAATAGTGATAGTTAACCAGATCTTCAACCATCCACCTCGACTGCTGGTAACTAGATAAGCCAAGTCTTCAACTTAAATTCTTAAGCCCGAGCAAGTTATCAAATAAGAACACGCCTTTGTGAAAGTCAACTTCAATATCAAATAAGTGATAAATGATTAACTCCGAAGTAATCACCTTGTGTCAAATGTCCAACAATAGTAAATATCAACGTCTCGGTAATGCTAAAGAATATGAGCAAGTCTAATTGGGAATTGAATCTGACTTATAACTTTCTCCCAATTAGTGCTCTCCCCTAAACCGACAATCTTGATAAATGCCCGATTAAGAAGAAGTCTTTAGATTGTTAAATGCAACTCGTCTTTAGTCTTCTAACATGCAGAAAATGTAGAACGGTAGACTCGACCTTCTTCAAGATTGTGCAGTTGAGGAATAGATAGTTAACATCTTCAACTCACACCAAAAAAGGATCTCACCAAAAATCATCCCAATTAACTTACATCTTGAAAATCCCCTTAACTAAAATCCCTCCCAATCAAACAAGAACAGAAAGATGTTCATCAAGGAAATCAGCAATCAGGCCGCAACGAACACACAAGATGGTAACACCAAACTACCAATCACATCAAACAAGAACAGAGAGATTGTTCGGAATCATCATGTTGATGTATACGCGTAGCATTAACCGGAAGCACTTTGTCGATAAACTCATCAATCCGAGTGAAGATGTCAACCAACGGCTCTTAGAAGAGAAAAACTCCTTGTGAAGATGACCCGATAAGAAGAAGCTCGGTTCTTACATGAGTTTAGAGCCGTATAACCATTTGTATTCTCTAATATCAATCAACAATGCAAAAAATTCACACTTCTTCTCCCCCTCAAAAATTGCATACGGAGATGCCATTCTTGATTAAACAAGTGAACATTATCCAAATGTAGTCTATTCACACTTCTCCCCCGCAAAATCAGCACAGGATGTCACCATCGTCATTATAGTTGAGAAAGTGGAATCAGAACACAATCAACAGTAGCCCGGTTCACTTGATGACTGAGGCGCATGGAAAAAGTATGAAGCATGTTGATGAGAATGGTCATAATAGAAAAGATTTCTCTTCTTCAAGATAAAGCGCCTTGACACGTACACTTTTCTTTTCTTTGGAGAACGATGCATGAACTGTTGTGTTCATACGTCATAAGAAGATTTCTCTTCTTCAGAAGATAATGCGCACTGAAACGTACACATTTCTTTTCTTTAGAGTATGAGGCATGAACTGTTGTGTTCATACGTCATAATCTCTCTCTTTTCATCTTCTCTTGGAAAAACATGTAATCAAACCCATTATCATTCAATAGGCTCTTTGTCGTGACAGCTGATGGAGAAAACCCGATATGATGAATTTGACCCTGAAGTAAACTAACCCGAACTCGTGACTTAAACTTGCACATATGTAACAAAGAGCGGTGCCGAGAATTCATGCTCCATTGAATCTCTTAAGTACTCTATACTCTTCAACCAACCAACCATCAAGTAATAGACGTACATTACCTCTTGAAAATCCACAATTGAATGTGACACTGAGCACTACAACGTAACTCCTTTAAGTGATAGTTATTTTGTGGTGGTATGAGCCCAATTCCCCCAAGTGGTAAAAGAAAAGGTAAAAGACACCCAACAATAACTAGATTTCCAAGTCTTCGTTTTGAATAATAAGCTCGAACAAGGATCATGAAGAATCTTCATCCATCCATCCCCGATACCTTCTGATACTAAGTACACTCGCCCGTGATATTTCACTTCAACCTCAAATAAATAATACTGAATTAACGCCGTTGTCACATCTTCTGAACTGCTCAAATCTAGCCTTCTTTGACATTTAAATGAACTTTGATAATGGTTTTCATCCCGACCATGGTTAAAAGCACATAACCCCGTAAAACCATGTAATAACCAAACTGCCATGAAGACAACCCAAACACACTCTCAATTCATGAAGTACACCCTTTTATCCTTTCTTCGAAACAGACCCGTAACACCAGTATCAGAAGATCCCGAAACACATTTTCCTTTCTCCAGGATGGTTCCATCAATACGGGATTTTACAATTCTATGGTTTAAACCGAGAAATAGTTTCTTTCGCGGGATTTTACAAAACCAAGAATAAACCGTAAGATAGATCCGGAAATGCACTTTACAATTACCAGGATGTTTCCACTATCACGGGATTTTACAAGTCTATGATTTAAACTGAGAAATAGATTCTTTCGCGGGATTTTACAAAATCAAGACAAAACCGTAAACAATGTCAGCTTGAATGTGTTATGACGACTTTGGTTTCAGTGAATATCTGTTTTAGGGGAACATGCAGCGGTTCATCAACGGATCAATATCCAACATCATCAACATCATCAACCATCCAATCAATACTTTGGTAAACACATCATTCACGCAATCTGTCGGCTATTGTAGTGACCACATGGAGAAGTAAACATGATATGCCAAACTTGATCATGAAGTAAAACTCCCCAGATTTGTTACTTAAACTTGTACTAATCCTCGTGAACAAGAAACGGTGTACCCAATGTACAAAACCTCTTGACATTCTCAACTGAGTGAGACACCGAAGTGATAGTTACGTTGTGGGTTAAACGAGAAAGAATCACAACCGTAATTAAATAGCCAAGTCTTTATCACCCTCAATAAATGCCCAAACAAGTCATCTTCGCGGAAGGGTAGAAAGAATGAAGACGAAATAAGCAGACGCGCCCGAAAAACCTCACTTCAAATCCAAATAAGAAATACCGAACAAACAACCCCGTAGTCAACATTTTCCAATAAACACTTCAAGCCGCGACATAATATCCTTTGTGAAAAAATATATATACCAAAGTACCACACCTCAAAACATAATGAATCTCATCATCATATCCAATCACATCATCAACTCTCATAAGCAATCAAATCTCATCGACAAATCTCATAATTAAATCTCATCATCGAATCTCTTTAACAAATCTCATCAGCAACACCCAACCCATGTAATAATAACTTGCAACATTGTCTAATTGCATCATCATGTTACAACGCGCAGACTGAGCATATTTGATCCAGAAGATTAATTAGATATCTCAAGTCATAGCCCCAAGTTAAAATATTACTTGATCCATATTCAACTAGTCATATTAAAAAAATAACGGTTCATTACACAACAAGAATACCACTCGTTCCATTAGATAAACCGTACAACTCACGAACCAGTAGAGAAGCCCAGATGTAGGTCCCGATCAAGTCACAATAAACCCGTGTATATTTGTGAATTTGTCCATGTGAGAAGACACTTAAATCATCAAATAATAGTGGATATAGAATTCTCGAAAAAATAATCTTTGATACCACGAAAATCTACATGAAACTAACTTAACATAACATATTTGAAAGTGCTCCTGGCCCAAACTAACTTAACACCACAAGGTCAATCCATATCCGGTTAAAGGCCCATAATCCTAATGAGAAGCTAGAACCCACTCCAACATTCGGAATACCCGATCCAATCCATAAGTACTAACCGGATATAAAAGACTTACCATTTAACCCTAAACTCATTTCATAACACAAACCCTAAAAAAACTTCTGTTGTGTACGCCTCCTTTCAACCATCTGCTACTCATAACAAAAATATTCACATCACAAACTTAATCTCTCCTCTGATCTTATTCCTAGAACCAGCAATATTCATCCTTCAAGTTTGACCACAAGAAAGAACAAAGCCACAGGGATGGCTCAAGATCATTGTCAACGCCACAGGGATGGCTCGAAATATGACCTAGACTTCACAACGAATCAAAGGTAGGTATTTCATTAATCCTTTTGTTGTTTGAATGGATGAATCAAAGGATGTTTATAACACTTATTGTTATAAAACCTTCTTTACATTCGGATATAAGAATCAAAGCTAAGATCAATGAAGATTATCTTTGGGGGTTGTAGGGATCTGAAAAAGGTCTTAGTTACATCATAAACCCATTAAACAATCTGAGATCTTTAAAAGGCCTTTTCATTATCTTTCAAAAACCGAATATATTATGAAAGGTTTTTAACACAAGTTGTTAAAAAAATCTTTCAAAACAAGATTCGAATATTTTTCCGAACTCGTTGGTGACATGATGATATTTTGAGTTTGGATCTATGATGGTTTTTAATTACTTACGTGAGATGACCCCAAAAGTCTCGATATATCTTAAGTAGTTAAAAGAATTGAGATCTCTTGAGTCTTGATATCGCCTTTATATTACCCGAATTAACACTGAGATTAAACTTTGGTGTTGATGATGGTTTTGTTGAGCCTGATGTTGATATTAGGAATTGTTGATATCGTGTATAGACTGATGTTGGAAAATGGTATTGGTCTTGTGGTTTTTTTTTGGTCATTTGATGTCATTCTTCATCTTCCTTTCTGTCTAAGTCGCTAACTTAAGAGTCAAGTCGCTACGACAATTGACTAAATAGTCAAGTCGCTAGAATAGATGAGTCAAGTTGCAACTCGCTTGACCATTCAATAATGGTAAGTCGTTAAATCGGTTTGACACAAGTCGCTACTTGTTTTTCTACTCACAACTCGCTACATATGAACATAAGTCGCTACTTCAGTTTTTGACATAAGTCGTTGTTGACTTTCAAAAAAGTCAACGAATATCCAAGTCGCTATATGATGGTCAAATCGCTACGACTTGAAAATACAAGTCGCTAGCAAGATTCAATGAATCTGGACAAATAGTGATAAGTCGCTACCATGAAATTTGACATTTTTCGATGAGTTTTCCGACCACTTTTCCGACCATCTTCAAAGGTAACCCAGAAAACTGACAAGAACTGCTTCATTTGACCCATGTTGACTAATGTAAGGACTATGACAATTTGACCATATGACCACTAAAATGACTGTATGACCACATGGTATTCAAGATTGTTAAAGAAAAAGACACTTGAGAATAAACAGTATGCATTTGTAGACCAGCAGATAAAGACCCATAAAGTAATAATCCGACCACATACATACAAAAACCAGTAAACAAGTTTCAAAACCACAACCACCATGGTACGAAACCACACAAATCAACAAAAACAGTTTCAAACACGAATCAAAACCACAAGAAATCATCAAAACACAATAACCTTGGCTCTGGTACCAATTGTAGGATCGTTATTTTTATTGTGTTGATGATTCGGGTGGTCTTGGATGATCAAAATACATGTTTGCCATAGTTAGAGAGTTGGTAGAGAGAGAGAGGGTGTTCTTGCTAGAGGTTTACACAAAGTATGAAATATTAGATTGAATGAGAAGCACCACCCCTTCCATGAATGGAAGGGGTATTTATACTTACAGACTCAACGACCTCCTATCGGCCTGTGGATCAGGGATACAGTGGGTAAAGACCCGTCCTTCCTCCACGGAGTTTCACTAAACTATTTTACGCATCTTGACTAACTAATTAACTACATAATAAAGTAAATAACGACAAGTCTACGAGCTAACTTAAGCTAGATAACATTTGGGGTGACCGACTCTTCACTAAGGAATTTTCTAATTCCTAACAGTGATGATGAGGATGCACTTGGTATCCTACAATTTTATAAAGATTCATCAAGTTCATCAGTTGATATCCCAGCAGTTGAGATTCATTCTCAAACAACTGCTATCACACCCGATATTCCCACTCACTCTCTAAACATGGGAGATGAGCATCTTGATACTTGTCTCACGAAAAGGAATCGGACGAATTCATAAAGTCTAGTGTTGAGAACCTTGTCCCAATCCCAGGAGAGTCACAGGAACTTCGATCATATGTGTGATTCTCTTTCCTCTTGAGTGTTCAAAAGATCATTTTGAAACTTTCTCCGATTTTAGCGATGATTGTAAATCTTATGGAGACATTGAGAATGTTGAGGCATCACTTTCACATTTTGATGTTGATCCTCTTCTTGAGGAGTTCACCGATGAACTCACTCACATCATTCCACTTTCATCGGAAAGTGATGATGATCTCTTTGATTTCAAAGCCAACCTAGGAGAAATTGAAAGTCTCCTTTGTAATGATCGTTCACTCACTTCTCACCCTAACAATCCAATAGAGAATGTTAATCACCTTGTTCCCGAAGCATTCAAAGCTACTTTCACTAATCCTCTATTTGAATTCGACTCTGAATTCACTTTAATTTCCGAGAATCCACTCTTTGATACTCAGATTGAGGATAGTGATGAGTCTACAGTGGAACAAGAGTTCACAGACTTACATTACGTGAATGATTCTCTTTACAAGGAGTTCTCCTTTGAACTCACTCATATCATATCTCCACCTGAGTATGATAACTTCCACTTTGATCTAGACAATAATGATCTTTGTGTTCGGAGGAAATGTTCTCAACCATGAGAACTTGCTTGATATCAAAATCCCATCCCTCCCACCCAGAATATGTCTTGATCAAATGAGCTTAAATGATGAGATTCATGATTCAGAAATCATGAATTCTCCTTCTGATAATGATGAGTTAGTCATGATTTTTATCATGATTTTCTTTCTTTTCTTCACCTATACGGTGACTTCTCCTGTTCTTCACTCCTTCGGGAATGAGGACACTATTTTTGATCCCGGCATTTTCATTTATCATTTTTGAGCCGGTTCTATGTATACCTCATCGGTGTGGAACTTTCACGTACTTCAATGTTTATACAAACATCTTGAATGAAAGTCCGATGGAGATTGTCTCTTCCACTTACTTCCCCATGAACAAATTAATTCGGGGTCGAGTCAAGCTAGCGACTCGGTAATCAAAAACAGTAGTTAAACATGGGTTTTCACCCGTGTGTACCACCCTAGTGTGGGGGAGATGCCCCACATGTTGTATATAGATCTAAAAAATGAATGAAAATTGTATATATAAAAAAGAGAATAATTGTTGTGTTTCTACACTTAGCTAGTAATGTTATCTTCTTACGTTCAAGGATTCGGCATAATAGTCGGGACTTTGAATATTGAGGACAATATTCATTTCTAAGTGTGGGGAATTCTCGAATTTGATCATAAATGTACCCTTTTAGTCTCCTTTTCCCCAAAATGGCCAAATAAATTTTTTTTTAGTGGAAGTACTATGTACTAAACACAGCAAATGGTAATCAGTCCACCATGTCTAATAAACAAAAGGATTGGCTAATCCAGGAGCAAAAGGCTCTTGGTAAAGATATCTCAAATCCGTTGACGGCTTGCAATTTGCCCAAAATTGTATGGTGTTCAGCTCACCATATCTTTAACTAGTGAAAAGTTGGCTAGCCCGCAAGTTTATGGCTTGTGGTAAAGGCAGTTGGAAAACCATAATTGGTAATCGACTCACCAAAGATAATATTGATAATTTATCTAAGAGTTGGCTAGTCCAGAAGCAAACGGCTTATGGTAAAGACAAATCAAAACCGTTGAAAATTGGTGATTTGCTCAAAATCATTTGGTTATCATTGTACCAAGGTTCTTACTTGAACTCAAACAATTGGCTACTCCAGAAGTAATGGCTTTTGGTAAAGAGATGAAATCCATTAATTTTTTGCTAGGGACTAGCAATAGTTTAGTGTGGGGGATTGATGAGTGTCTAAATACTCATCATTTTTGTACCATCTAGACTGCAAAAACATCTGAAAACACTCAGAAATGCATCAAAATGATAAAAATATCACAAACAAGTGTTTTATGTGTTTTAAATGCAAAAATACCAAAATCAGATGAAAAACGTATCAAGTTTGCATAATTGGCAGTTTTAGTCCCCCAAGTTTCAAAAGTTGTCAAAAACAGTCCCTGGTAAATCAAAATAAATAAAAAAATCATTTAAGGTCCAATGGATTCAAAAGTTGTCAAAACAAACCCTTCAAAGTTTAAAAATTGCAAAATGACAACTTTAGTCCCTAAGCTTTGAAAAATAACATAAATGGTCCTTGGATATTTAAAAAAGTGAAAATAATCAAATATGGTCCTTGTACTATTAAAGATTGGCAAGTTTAGTCCTTGTGTTAACTTTGGAAAATGGGCAGGTTCAACCCTTCAAGTTTGGTGGAATTGCAAAATTAGTCCTTGTGTTTAAGCTACAACAAACCGGACCCTTGTAATATCCAACCCAAATCCAATCCTACAACCCAGCTGGCCCAAATGCAAACCCAAGCCCAACCAATTGAACCTTGACCCCTCACCTTGAGCACCCACATTCATTTTGCCCTGCCAAATACCCCATTGTGAACCCCCACCTATTATTAATACCGGTCAAAAACCAGTCAAACCCACGCACTGTTCACCCTCTCCCTCACAAAACCCCGCCAAACCAAAACTACCTTCCACCTCCATGGTTTCACCACCACTTGTCCTCCCCAGCTGTATACCAACCCCCCTCCACCTCCACAACATCCCAAAGTTCTTTAATTGCAATAAAACTGCCCCAAGCAACCTTTAGGACTTTTGGCGCCAAAATACCATTTGATGGCCAAGATGAATTTGACCCATCCAAAGGCTGAGATTATTGATGGGAAAGATTCAGAGGAACCCAAGGAACTCCAAAAATATCTATAAAGAAGGAAAGAAGCAGAGGAGTTGGATAACTAGTGTAGGTAGTGTAGTTTAGCATCGAAATAGTGTAATTTCAAGTTTCAGTTATAATTTTCATTTAAATCATGTTGTAATCAGTTTACTTAATGCAATTAAACCTTTCTTGAACCTTAAATTTCAATCTTGCTCTTTAAATTCAGATTTAGCAATTTTAGGTGAAATTGACAATTTCACTCAAGATTGTTGAAACTAGTTGTTTCTTGTTCCATTAAGCTTAATTCAGTGCATTTATAAGTTTTTAAGGCTTGGATATCATTTATATACCTTTTAATCCAGTTTACTTAAAAATCATAAAAATACATAAAAAATGATGGAAAATCAAAAATCCATGGAGATGGTTATCACAGCTGGAGCAGGGTTAATAATGGATTTCCCTTGGGTTTAGAGCTTCTTGAGAAGCTATAGGTTGTGGTCTTATGCCTCAGTTCTCTGTTTTGTACTTGGACTCAAATTGTAAGCAATTTTCTCATAATTTGCAATTTTTAGTTTAAGTGTTTAAAGTATGTTAATTTTAGTTTAATGCTGTCTAATTATAGTTAATGTAAGTTAGTTAATAGCTTTCTTGGCTTAAACATCTGTTTTAGTACTTAAAACATCAAAAACAGTTACGTTAAGGGTTGTTTGGTCTTGCTTAGTTAATCGTGCTGAGAGTGCTCAAGTCTTTGTTCTTGGTTAATACATGTTACATTAGGTTAATATGGCTCACTAAAACAAATAAAACTAGTGCTCATTTTATAAAAAGTCAAAACTCCAAATCCAATCCCTTGACAGTTAACTGTCAAGGATTTTCAAGATCAAAACCTTTAGGTTGGTGCATAATTAGTAGACTTAGCTTAATCTAGTCTTAATTCATCTTAATATATCATAATTAGTGAGTAAATTTGATCACAAGTTCACTAAAGTCAACTTTCTAGTTTAAATTAAAAAGTCAAAATTCCTTAATAGCAGTTTTTGAATTAAATAGATAATTTTATATAGGGTTTAATATTGAGTTTCATGCTTTGTGATTTTAGGATATTAATGTTCATTGCTCAACTTAATTAGAAAAATATTAGTTTACTTTTAATTAGCTTATATAGTGCTTATTACTTAGCCTCTTTTGAACCCCTTTTCTGAAAAGTGCCCTGTGCACAGATTTGCTACCCTATTTCACAAGCTCACACAGAGCTCATTAGACAAGTATAGCTTGTGTAATTTAGCTTTTTGAAAAGCTTAGCTGGTATACTTAATAGTTCCAGTGATCCTTTTCATTTCTTAGCTCATTTAAGTGCTTAAAATTAAGCTAGAAAGTGTTTAGAAACCCAAATAGTGTCCTGTGTAAACAGATAAGCTAGTGCTTATTTGTAGTTTATTTAGTACTTATTCTTAAGTCAATTTGCTTATTCAGTTGTAATTTTAGCTTATTACAAGTTTATTAGCTTATTTACAGTTTCCTTGTGCTTAATTTTTTTAGCTTATTAGCCACTTTACTAAACACTTGTGCTTATTTTCATTTCCTTGCCATTGTTGAAATAATAAGCTCAAACTGAGCTTATTAGTTGTTTTTAGAAAAAGTTCTAGTTTTAAAAATAGCTTATCTCATTGTGCTTAGTAAGTTTGTAAAAGAAAAATCAAAAAAATAAATATTTTGCAAAAAGTCATTGCGGATTCAACCCGCCACCCAAACTCACCACACACACACAATACCAACTGCCCTTGGGTCTTTGACTGGTATATGTTTGCAACATTTAATATATAACCCTTAGTGTTCTATTTAGCTTATACGATTAAATTAGCTTATTTCTAGCTTATTAAAACAAGTTTTTACACCTTTTGCATTTTTCTTACCTTTGTATTAGTATAAAGTATTTTATAAAAAAGTTTTAGATTTTTCCGAATAGTTTTAGTATTTTTAATCATTTAATTAGTTTAAAATAGTATTTAATTCATAATAAAAAATATAAAAGTCAAAAAAATATAAATCTTTTTTCTAAAATTTTCTTTTGTCATATAATAAGTAAGAAAATTGTTTTTACACTCGTAGGACTTTTATTTCACAAATTTTACGCTTTATCTTTGCGACTCGCGTAATTTTTACATATAACGACGCTTTTCATTTTAGGTCACGTTTTTAGATAATTTAAGTTTACGTTTTAGTTAAAATAGTTTATTTAAGTTATTTTGTTTTATAAATCAAGAAAAACATCATTTTAAAAAATAGTGATAGCGTTTATTTAATATATTTTAGCTTTTTAATTTTCTTTAATTTGCATTTAAGCCCCTGTAATTTACAAACTTTTTCTTTAGGTATAAATATTCCAAATCTTCAAACCCCTTTCCCATTCAATATCACCCGATCACAGATTCGTTGTACTACAGTGTTCACACCTCGTTGGGACTTAACGACCCGGGGAAACACTATACTCCTCTGGACTTAATTGCATTGGTTTTAGACAGTTTGAATTTTATTACGGTTGACCATTCACAAGTGGTTAATTTGTGTGATAAACCTGATCGGAGCGAATCAAATTTTGGCGTACGCCGGGGAGGTGTCTTTGCGTTCTACGAATTTGAAGAATCAGTGATTGTTGAATATACACCCATTGTATATTTACCATCTTTGTCCATATTTCCTTATTTACATATAAAACCAAAATTTTTGTGAAGTTAATTCGTTTGACTAATCGATTACCAAAAATATTTTCATTCTTTGTTTTTACAAAAATGTTTATCCAAAAATCCAAAAATATTCCTCTTTACCCTCTTACCCTTTTTGATTCTTTATCCCTTTACCCTCTATCCATTTGATTCTAACTTCTTCTATTCCTATGGAATCTCTCGACTCGACCAATTCGGAACGAAGTTGAAAAACTTAATACTTTATCACAAATGTCAAGAATTCGTGTTGTTCGTGATGATCCATTAATTAAGCGTAGGGAAATGGAACGAAACCGGGGTGACAAAGGACCGGTACTTCCCTCGATAATGGAGGTGCTAATACGTCCAACCTACGGTTATCCAAAGATCTAACCCCTCAATTGCTCCTAAACCGTCTAAAATTGATCCTAAACTTTCACAATTTACGGTTAAAAGCAAGCATGCAGAATTTAGACCGGTGACTAGCAAGAATGACTTGCCTAATCTTCAAGTTTCTCAAGAACAAGAACCAGAGACCATAACGGAAGTGGTGGAAATTGCTAGCTCTCAGAGCACACCACTTGTCCCACCTCCGGATTTTTCAAAATGTTCTTCAAGACTTATGTCATCAAGGTTTGACTCCAATGGTTCTGCCCATGTTGGACCGGTACAACTACCTCTGGTAGTTGGGGTTCAACATGAACAACGGTTCGATTCAACAAGAAAAGGTGAGAGAGTTGAAGATGAGTTTAGCCATCTTGATTTGTCTCTTAGACTTTGATCTAATGCTCACGTAATCCTGTATTATAATTGATTAATACATGAGGAAAAAGGATTTGAAATCATAACCCTTAAAATAAAGTTACTCATTTGAGTTTTGGGCTACTTAATTGGTTACTTTTGTATTCAGTATATGCATAAATCTTTTGAGAGCAATGTCACGTCTAATTAGCCAGCTGGTGAGGTAAAATTACCAAGGCGCGCGATGATGAGTGGCTGGTCCGAGATTCAATTATATGAATGATAGAAATATTGCATCCTACCTTTGTTTTAGAAATTCATTTTTTGTAAGTTTTATTTACTTTGTAAGACGGTTGATGAACATTGATATCCATATATAAATGATCAAGCTTACAACTTAAAGTTATTAATAGTTATGACATATACAGTATTTGTCATTATAAACACCATGCAAGTAAATGAATCCCAGGTGTGTATCTAGCGCCCTATTGCGGAATTTGGAATTCTTAGGAGAACCAAGGTCAATCACCGCTCATTGCAGCTTAGGAGTCAACTCTCAGACGTGTAGCGCAATTAGCTAGAGCCGACGTGAATATATATAATCACATTTTTCAGTATGGAACAATGGATGCATACTCTAGCTAGTAAGTAGACAAGTTAGTCTAGAGCGTATTTATGTTCAACACTGTTATATCTATTATCGTCGGTACAAGATGATAGACTACTATACTGATTATCGACCTTTTTTTAACATACTTGCATGTTGTTAGGAAAGGAGAACCTAAGAGATTAGCAATGTATACAACGTCTCTTACTCTTAACGCAACAATACTTGACACACCATATTAACTGTCTTTATCAAAGACGGTTTCGTACAATATAGAAAACTTAAATAATAAAACTAAGATACGTAAATGTTCTGTGATCTAAAAGTCTCATGATAAACTTTGCCATGATCTTAAACTATTAAAAGATGACACATAAAAGCTTGTTTTTTGAAATAATCAATCTCGTGATTGGTCGGGATAAGCTCTTTACATGAATATGAAAGTGTCGTATGATCGGAAATTGATTTACACACTTTAATTTTTGCATTAAACAATTATACTATATTTATATCCTGTTTTAAATACTTGTATAATGAGTGTGCAAATCACCTCCCATAACGACTAAGATTAAAAGTTGGCATTTATATGTAGTTGTTAGGCTAGACACAATGGTCACCATTTCTCTCATTGTCACATCACTATTCAGCACATCACTACTCTCATCACCTTTCATACACAATGGTCACCACTCCCTTCACTTCTAAACCCACTGCCTTTAACAAATTTAATTAAAAACTAAAGTAAAATTTTACTCATACATTAATTACATTACATTGATAATTAAAAACTTAGACGTACGAAATTAAAAACGTAAACTAATATTGTAAAATACACTTCGCCTTGATCACCTCCTTCATCTGCATCACCCTTTGGAGATAAATTCCACTCGAATGATCAATATGGCTCATATAGAAAAGTTCGTCTTCTTGTCGTTATTTGTGTTTTTGGAGGGCCAACATTTGTCGCTTTATTTTGAATCTTTTGATGTTGCATTTCTATATCCTGCCTCTTGATCTCCAAAAAGGCAGCGCGGTCTTTTTTCTTCATTATTAGAAACAACTCGGTTTGACTTGCATATTCAGTAACCATCAACCTCGCCAACGCTTCGTCAGTGTTACCTTCAGAAGATGCCGATGATGTCGTCGCTTTCTTCTTCGCTCTGCCCTGCCCATTGGTCATCGAACTTCTTGCAACTCCTCTTCCTCCTCGTCTCTAGCCTCCACATTGAGATTAAAACTATCCTCTCCTGACTGCACTGTATTGAACGAACTAGACCCCAATGACTTGTATCTCTTGAACTTTTCCTAATAAGCTTTTTCAAAGTTTGGAACTTCTACCCTTGCCCATTTAAGAGAATCTTTTAAAACTTGATACGCGTACAACGCGCATTCGGGGTCAAAGGAAACTTCCTTTTCTTCGAGCAAGTTTTTCAACCACCTAGGCAGTGAACCTAATTGTTGTAGTGTAGTATTAGGGTAAGCCTCGGGATTGATATCGTTCTCTAGGGGAATAGGAATGCTAGTGAGAAGTTACTACGCTAAGGTTGGGGTTGAGGAAGATTATTTTTTATCTTTTTTATATTTTTTAGAAAATTGAAATTACGAATCTTGGGGTATTGGATTTGGGGGTTGGTATTTCTACCGATTACTCTACTATTATCTATTCTAATTAACTAAGCTAAGGGGTAGTCTATGTCTAATTGATGTGTGCTTGTATGATGATTAAAGATGTGTTTACCTAGATGCTATTACTCCCTAGTTATATCATATTGATGGTTGAATTGTCACGTCCTTATTCTTAACGCGTTGTGTCTTCTAAGGTCGTAGGGTATGCTTTTTTCCCTAACTCTTTGAGACTACCTTAAGGTTATTGCCTACGAAATCTCTAGGATTCATAAACTAACTCTAAGGTTATCTTTGGATTTTTAGCCTACAATAACTCTAGGTGATTATAAAATAATGTTCACAAAGATTACACAAGCATTAAAAACACAACGAATGACCTATCGCAATCCTAGGTCAATTACAATTAAGATAAGAGATACCAATCAATATTCAATACCTAGGTTTCATAGATCTAAGCAAACACACAAGTAAATTAGCCGGACATGGAAAACATGCAAGCATACACACATACAATTGAAGACATAATTGAATCAATGAAGTAAATTACTTATCTTATTGTAAAATATGGTATGAGAACCCTAAGATACTGCCCAAGACAGCTAAAAATCGTTATTAGGTTTTACTCTACAAAACTACCTCCCTAAAAGTCTGAAAATTTGAATTGTATATATAGAGTTACAACTTGCGATGGCGTCACTCTTTAAATGTGACGCCGTCGGATCGCCGCCATTAGGGTTTCGTCTTGACCACGTCAACCTTGTAACGGCGTCACCTTATGGTCGTAACGGCGTCGGCTTCACCTTCTGACGCCGTCGGGATCTGAATCTAGGCCGTCTGAGTTGTGACGCCCTACTCTTTAAAACCTGACGCCATCGGGTACAAAATATCAATTTCGCTACTGAGCCGTCACAAATTTGGAGCACGTTGCGATGGCGTCGCCTTCTAACTGTGACGCCGTCACCTTCAATTCCAGCAGCTTGAGTGTCTTTATCTTGACTTGGCCATTTTCTTCATATATTCAGGCCTTTTCGTCCGAATAAGTGTCATTCCAGCAATTTGCCTTCAAAAGACCTAAAAAGTGAAAAGTGTACCTTTTAAGTCTCATTCCAGCAATTTTTTTCATATATTACTGCTCGAATGACACTCATTCCAGCAATAAGTGTCATTCCAGCAGTAACGGATATAAAAGTGGTCGATTAAGGGCTTAAATGACCCCTCAAAAGTGTACCTTTTAAATCCTTATCAAATATCCCTACACTTGGTATTTGCTTGTCCTCAAGCAATTATGCTTTTGGCCAATTAATTTATAAGTTAGGGGTCATGAAGCATTAGTTTAGAACAATTTACAACAAGTATAAGCCCCGCAAAAGTCATAACAAGCACGGAAATTACATACTAGCACCTCACAAGTGGTGTTTGGATACTCTCATCTCTCGGGTGTATATGAAAAATATCAAATTGGAAATGGAAGATAAACACTCATTAACCGGTCCTAGTACATAGATTACCATAGGCTTGAGACTAGATCAAACCTCCATCGCTTTGGCGTAAGCACCTAGGAAAAACTATCCAAGAGGTCTTTTAAAGGGTTGTAATGTTAGGCTTACGGTGGGGAAACAAAGGGTTTAGTGGGATAGGCGATTTAGTGGTGGCAAGTCAAAAATCTTTATGTTACAAGCATGAGAAGAATGGCGTTGCTAAGCCAAGACTCGACACTCTAAACTCTAGATAACTTTGAAACAAACAAACATAAATATAAAGATAGATGTAGGATGGTAGCCCGTATGTTTTTTTTTCAATTTTTTTTTCATACACTTTTACTCTACCATCCTCTACGATAACATCAAAATAATAGGGATTTATAGGCACATCCCTACACTTGAGTTTTTATTACTCTAACACTAATTTGACCCGAATTGAAAAGATCAAAACACTTGGAGTACATTATTTCGTAATTAAAGGGAATTTGAATTTAACGTTCCTTCCGTCACTTCATAAAATTTAACTTTTCTCATGAGTCCCAATCGTCCCAAAACTGTGTATAAAGGATATGACTCGACTTAGCAACTTATGCAAGCAACTAGATAATTGAACTAAGGGTTTAGTAGGATAACAATAATGCACTAAAATTGAGTGCATAAAAGGTAGGCTAAGGCGATTTGGGTGTACATTTGGGGGTGGATTGTAAACAATGCTCTTCATTGGTATTTCGGAAAACCGAAACATCACGAGAACCGCGAATAGGATAGCTTCTGAGGGGTTAACTAGGGGTATCATATACTAAAGATGAGTACAACGCAAGGGTGTGGGGGAATTACTCAACCGATGTGGAAGAAGTAATTATAATACGTGTATCAAACAAAGGTTATCCTAATCCTCTTATCATTTAGTTATTCCTAACTACACAAGTGTAGTCTCACTAGCGATCTCGGAATGTATCACAAAACAAGTTCTAGAATCTATTATACTACCGGTACACTCTCGAAGTATTAAAGATGAATGCTTTAATTCCTACAAATCTAAGGGCGATCCTCACATTTTAGGGTGGAATTTGAGTAGTAAAGGGTTTTGTGCTAGTCATATAACTTCCTATCCATGAGATGCTTTATTAAGACTAATGGCCCACTCCTACATGTCATCAAAAATTTTAAATTTGGTGCCAAAATTACCCTAACCGATATTTCTCATGGTTTATTACACAAATGATATTGGACAAGGCAAATAGTCAAGGATAAGCATAGTTTCAAAGTTCCCGTTTTATTTTTCCTCCCTACACTTAAACTGAACATTGTCCCCAATGTTCCCCGAAAGTATCAAAGTTATGATAATGGAAGGTAATTAAAAATGAAAGAAACTAATACTCCCCTGATTAGCTCGGTAGGATCCGTGTGAAGTAGTGGTTAAATTCTTCTTCAAGAAGAATGTATGCGTGAAAAGCTCCATCCAATCTTATGTATCATCTTCTTGATAAATAAAACCTGAACACTTGAAGAAAACAAACGAAACCTTCGCGTAAAATCGGCGGTAAAACTATATATGACTCTACTAAACTAGGATATAATGCTTGTGGAATGGATGTTTACAGATTTTCTGGAAAATTAAGACCTGAGAAATTCCAAAAATTTATAAGTAGCACAGAAAACGAGAAAAAGCTATAAGCTGTTTATGCTCCTCCTGACGCCGTCAGGTTGCGATCCTGACGCTGTCAGGTTATCCTGACAGAAACTGGTCTGCGATTTTCTAGAAAAAATTCTGGAAAATTTATATCTTTAGAATCTGGAAAAATTTCTGCAAAACATCCATTATGACTCCATACAAGCATTTGACTCTAACAAACACACATGTATATCTTTATAATAATCGTAATTCTCATGTTCACGGTCTTTTTGAAAACGTGTGTAATCCTCCCTACACTTATCCCTTTTGTAAAATACTTTTATATGTAATTAAGACGAAGTTAAAGACAAAATAAAGCATTTTCACAAATTCAAACATGAGAGTAAACAATCAATAAAAGAGATACGACACACAAACAAGCAAACAATTGAGCATGGGTTGCCTCCCACGAAGCGCTTTTCTTTATTTATGAGTCTGGTAGCTAGGGTCGTGCCCCTACATGACTTCATTACCGTCACCTTCTTCCTTATGACGATCTCTATTGGGGTTTTCCATGTTATTGTAATGCCCTATTATGCATCTTTCTAAGATGTCATCTTCTCCCTAATCGGTTCTATATTCAGGTCCTAGTTTCAAGCAACCCTTATAGAAACCAAAAATCTTATCCATCACATAATCTACTCCCTTCTCTTTATCCTCCTCATTCCTATAGTAGACTGATAGCTTAAGTTCCTTTTCATCATTGGATAGTGATGAAAATTTCTCAATCTTAAATGGCACTTGATAAGCTACGTCATCGGTCTCATCTTTGAATCTAACTATCCCTAATGACAGATCATAAGTCATCTCGGTGTTTTCTATGAAAGGTTTTCCTAGAATAACGTAGGACAAGCTAGGATCTATTGCCGTACTAATATCATTCACAACTATGAAATCCATAGGATATGTGAAACTACCTACATAGACGGTGTGGAAAACTAGAAGGGGGGGTTGAATAGTTTTACCAATTTAAAACTTCCTTTTAAATATTTAGATCGACTTATGTCAATCTATTTGGTTGTTTATGTTGGACGTTGATAGATAGATATATAAACGTGTAATGAAAGATAAAGAGTAAGAAGCACATCACCACGACACAAGTATTTATAGTGGTTCGGCTACAAGGACACCTTCCTTGCCATACTTCACTCCCCGAGTTACCTACTCGAGTTCGTAAACACTACACCAATCTCCTTATGGCGGAGAAGCCTTCACAACGTCGTTTACACCTTTTTACGGTATAAAGCTAAATACCGAGTTCTTTCACACCAAGGCGAACCACACCTAACACAACGTCGCGTACCCTTTATACGGTGCTAAGCTAACCACCGAGTTCTTTCACTCCAAGGAGAACCAATCCTATCACAACGTCGCCTACCCTTTATTAGGTACTAGGCTAAGCACCTAGTTCCATTACTATGGAGGAACTACTACCCATCACAACAGAACACCTAATCTTAAGGAGATCCACTCCTTATTACAACATCATCAAGGATGTCACCATCCTTGGAAATAAACAAATACTTATATGTATAACGATGCACCTCATCGATTATACGACCTAGGCATTCTTCCCTAATGCCATTTGATTTGATTCCTAGGCATCCTTCACTAATGCCTTTGACTTGACACCTTTAGCATTCTTCACCAATGCTTTTGATACGAACGTTAAGCACCTTTCACTAATGCCTTCGTCTTGACTCTTTCGGCATCCTTCACTAATGCCTTCAACACAACATCTACGGAGGAAGAAAGAACTATCAACAAGAGAACCTCAGTTGTCTTGATGATGACGAAGTATGGCAACTCATGGACTTGAGCTTGCTCGACTTCAAGAAGTGGTGATCTCGCCTTTAAGAGAAACCTAGAGAATCACACAAAACAAAAGACAAACTACATAGAAAGATCCCTTAGGATCAATGGTTAGAGAGGTACAATACTTGGAGAAAGTATGTGTGAAAGTGGTGAGCCAAAAGGAAGAAATGGCTCACTATTTATAGAGGAGAAAGTTCACTGTTCCCTGGATGTCACACCCCCACATTACCTGTTTTGCCGCGGAATGGAATACTTGGGGGATGACTGTCATAGCATCACAGTTACAGTTATATCGAACGACCTAAAGTGTCATTTTGAAAATATCGTTTGATTAAGTGAAATAATCATAGTTTACAAAACATAGGTCCCAAAAGATTTCCAAAGTACCAAAATGAGTTTGTTACAATCAAACGACAGTTAAGTGCATAAAAAATATATGTGAGACGCGCCAGCTCAGCGACTCCATGCAAGTCATGATGATATGCTAATACCTGAGATAAACATGCTTAAAAGTGTCAACACAATGGTTGAGTGAGTTCATAGAGTTTAGTTGAATTGTAAAGCCTTTCAAAAATGTTCACCCAGCAAAGGCATTGTAAATTCACTCCGTTCCAAGTTCCTCCCATATAAAACTTGAAACATGTGTGTTCACAACCCACTGCCAAAATATGTATGTCTAGTAGTCAAGTATACGTTGTCATAATAGTTCACAATATAGCACCACGTATATAATAATTCAAGAATGCTCCGAACATGGGAGACTTTGCACTGCTCCAACAAGGGAGACTCCTTTGTCACTCCACCACCTAGGCGAGATTTATTGAGAACGCTCCACCAATACGGCGAGACTTTAGAACGCTCCACCGATATGGCGAGACTTTAGATTGAGAACGCTCCATAACATAGTGAGACGTTCTGCTCCATAACATGGGGAGACTTTAAGTCGATAACGCTCCGTAACATGGGGAGACGTAATATAAAGTGAGTACGGTTCATTAATACAAATCATAAGCTCATAATTAAGTTCCAGTGTTCCATTCAAAAGTTCGTAATTAAGTTCAAGAGTTTAAGTCGAGTTCAAAAGTTCAAAACAGTCAAAGAGCTCAAATATATATGTCGAAGGGTTCAAAATCAAGGAAAGTGGTTCAAATAATAGTGTTCATAACATAGTAATCAATTTAGTTTGGGCATAATCTACTTACGAGCATAAAGAGTGAAACAAAAGATTAACAAGTTCATGATAGTTCAAACAATATAGTTTAAGTTTAGATTCAACATATAGTTTGCAAACAATCGAAATTGAAATTAAAACAGTTGAGCATGTATCTCCCACATAGAGTTTGTAAAATGATTAAACGAGTAAAAGTGGGGCTACGAACTCACCTGATGCAATGATTATGATGACAAAAGTGGATACACTGAAATGAGGTGCAATCTCTATCTGCAACCTAATATGAATGATATGTTCTAATGTAAGTCATGAAACAATGTCGTGCATGCAAACTCATATGATATCCATACCACTTGTACATTTTTGAAAATGAAGTTTATTGTCGAAATATACATTTATGACAACTCGTCATGTTATAAAATACTTTACAAGTACTTACGTTCAAACGACATCCTACAATAGTTGCTTAGTGATTTATCAAGAAATTATAGTTTAAGGTTAGATTTTCGGCAAAGTTTGAGTGATCGTATATTATTCGTTATAACTTCGTTTGACGAACGGTTAAACTTTTTGGAAACTAGGATAGGCGAACTCACTTTTACTTGTAGACATCGTTTTCTCAAAAGTACTCTATCAATATGAAAAACGGCTCCAAACATAGTCACTTGCGATAACCATTTTGGACTAATAGAAAATACGTAAGTGTTAATACTTGTGAAAATAATTACGATAGCCATAATTAAAACGCGTGTAACTTAGTCGTTATAGCTCCGTTTTCTACGATCTATATATCATTGGTTTCGTGTTAATGTATACTAATATATATTTTATAAATCGACTCATTTAGATTATGTTTAAAACTCGGTTTTGCCCCTAGAAAATCCTTGACAGCTTGTATTATTTCAGAAAATAGTTTTCGTCGCTAAACTTAGAATTAGCATAACTTTTTTGTTATAAACCCGTTTTAATCCATTCAAGCGACCACGGTTTCGTTTTTAAATCTATTTTCTGAAAATATAACCCAAAATAACTCACAGCCTACTGAAAATTCCAGATTTTACAAAACGTGACAGCCTTTAAATATATTTCGTTGAAAATAAATTTTCTAGTTCAAAGCTTGTACTAAACTCTTCCAATCAACACCAAAGCTATTCTAAACCTACCATACACCTTCTTAAGGTGTCATGGGTTCCTAAACTTCACCAAAATTGATAGGTTTCATAGGAATACTAATAGGATGATTTAAACTTATATTAAGAAATAAAAACATGTTAAAGTGGTATGGATCATAGTATACTTGCATGTTTTTGTTCTAGCAACATAAAAATATATCAAGAATGAGTATGAAAAAGTAGGAAAATTTTATTAGATGCTTACTAGAGTGATTATGAGGATTGATGAGGATAGAAAACTTAGTTAAACGTCAAGGTTTAATCCTAAACCTTAACTAGAACACATAAATGGATCTTGAATATACTTTGATCTTGAAAAATTGATGGATTTCTCCTTGATCTTGATGTTGGTCGTGCATCTCCAAAGAAAAGGAAGAGAAAATTTATTTTGAAAAGTTCATAGTGATTGGTGTTGAATTAAAAAGAAACAAGAGAAGTTCCATTTGAACTCTTCCAAGATATTATGTTAATTAAATGAAGATATTTAGTTATTAGGTATAGAGTTAGCCAGAAATAGATTTTAACGGAACAAAATAAAAGATATCGAAGTCATAAAAATTATAAAAATGCATTTCTCGCAAGTATTGAGTGAATAGATAATTATCGAATAGAATTTACGAAAACCGTCGTAAATATATATATATAACATTTTATATACCAAAATAAATTCAAAACATCGGGTAAACTAATAATATAATTTTTATAGTCTTAGAATGAGTATAAAAATTTATCAGGACAATTGTCGGAAGTGTCGGATCAATTATTCAAAATAAATGATCGTGCGATAGCGTTTATTTAATATAAAAAAAAATATACGTTACTGAAATATGCATACCAATGCATGAACTAATATGAAAATAATGTTACTAATGATATGTAGACTAACTCTAGTCTATATGTAATGTTCTTAATGATGTTCCATGAATACGCAGCTTAACCCTTACGGTTACGCGAATTCGATACTCGTAAACCTACTTTACAAAAATCATTAATAATAATCGTGAATATAAATTTTTCCCCCGGAATGAATAGTGTTTTGTGAATAGTAAAATTTTGAAATAACCTCTCAAAATATCAAATTGACTTCAAAAATGATAAATAGTAAAATGAAGAATAGTAACCGATGAATAGTAAATTCCCGAGATGAATAGTAAAAATTTCAAAGTTTGTAAAATGACCTGAAATTGAGAATTGTCACACCGGATCCTACGGATCCCTCCCACAAGGGATCCGGCTAGCGTAAAGCTAGGGATCCGTGGGACGCTCCTCTTTGCCCATGGGTATTTTTGGTTATGAGTCATGGGTCATGGGTTATGGGTTGATCCATGGGTTTCTTTCTAGATACAATGTATCTCTAGAATACAATGAACCTAGTTAAGTGGTTTGGACAAAACCATGGGTTATAAGTCAATACCATTTGTTAGTTTTTACCCATTTTAGTATATACTACTTTAAGTATATATTTACCCAAATATGTAAACACTAGTTGTTGTACATATGTATTACTAAATCATAAAATCACTTATACTTGTTTTAGTGTTTTATGTGAAAACGTAAGTGTGTTAGAAAACTATTGGCTCAAACAGTTTACGTATTTTATTTGTTTCGTTAAAATGATTTTACGTTTGTTATCGACAAAACATTAGAAGATCGTAAAATATTTTTACGCCTTATTTGTATTAACAATCTCCCCCTTTTTGTTGATGACAAAAACATAAAATAATTTTAAGTAAAAACTAAAATTCGTAAAAGTTCGAATTGGAGTTTTTACTCTCTTCTCCCCCTTTTTGTCGAAACAAAAAGAGCCTCGAAAAGAAACTAACACAAGGTTTTAAGAAAAATATGTAAAAAGAAAAGATGTAAAGTGAGTAAGTGACGGGAATGGTTCTCGTCTTAACTCCCCCTTGACGAGTCCATCCCTTTGTGAGGGTGTCAAGTACATAAAAATAAGTGAGCTAATGTATTGCAATTATGTTTGCAATTGGTTCGTCCTTGTCACGAAAAATGCTCCCCCTTGAAGATTGTAATTTTGCTACGTGGTGTCATGAAGAGTAATCCAAATAAGGATCAAGTTGCAAATGGATTTGCAATGCATGGTTTGACACAAAGCTCCCCCTAGCTTTATGGTGTCAAAATCTTCATGTGTATTTTGAAAATCTACAAAATAAAGGTTAGAAAACAAGAGTATAGTGCATAATTTCCTGCAAATAAAACTCAAGTTAGTAGTAATTTGTGCTTCTGAACCACGGATCCCACGGTTCCCTTGGTGGAGGGATCCATCTAGGCATTTTGGAGGGATCCGGCTGTCTGATGACAGTTTCTTCAGCAATGAAGATATGCCAAACAATGCTAATGAAGAGGTGACATATGTATATGATTTAGCAAGCACAAAACAAAAAACAATCATGGCATATAGATATTCATTCAATAAAAACAAGAGATAATCAAACAAATCTCTAAAACTAATAGAATGATCTAGCCATACAAATACTACTAATACTAACTAGTTACTAGACTTAAAACGCGACAATGTGCTTGAGTCTAGGGATGAGTGGACTTGTTGATTTGATCCAACTTTGCAAGATGATGATTAAACATGAAATGTATCTCATTTCGTGCTTCTTGAACAAGTCCTTGAGTGATTAGACAATTTGGACAATTATTGTCTTGGTTTGGAACCGAAGGGAAATGGATATTTTGAGGAGGCTATATGTGTGATTGTGGGTCTTCATTTTGAGAAGTGGGATGAGGTTCTAAAAATGAGGGTGGTAATGGAAATTCTTCCATATGATCAAGGTTGTTCCTTGACTCCCATGATGGACTAGTTGGTGTTGTCGGTGGTTCCTTATTCAATGAAAAGGTTGGTGAGTGAGTGGCTCTTGGTGGTGAATGATCTAATGAGTAGATGTTTGGGTGAGGAAGAGGCTCATTCAAGGAGTGTAGTCCATGCTCAAGGAATGAGGGTTTTGACGGCTTGCTAGAACTAGCCATGTTTGGTTTTGAACTAGATGATCCTTTTTCTAGTCCGAAAGGTTTGATGCTAATCCTTGCGGTTCTCTTAGCACTTATTGGATGAGTTTGATGAGATGGGATTCTAGCATTATTATCTCTAATGGGAGATGTTTCGGTGGATGAGATTTCATGGATCATTTGACCCTTTCTTTTGGATGATCCTATGGTTGAAGAGTTGTTGCTAAGAGCCTTAGTCATAGTGATGATGATGCTAATATAAACTTCTAGTTGCTGATTTTTTGAGAGGTAAGTGAGAGTGGTGCCTTAGCCCTAAGGTTGTTTGGTTTATAAAGGATAATTTGAATTAGGAAATTAAATTCTTGGCCACTAAGATAATTAAGCATGCACTTAGGATATTGATCAGCTCTATGAGGATAATAAATGAAGGCTAAAAGTGGTTAGATAACCAAAAGGTGACTTAAAAATGAATATGGAAGCTGATTTAGGCTTTCTGCAGCTACGGATCCCGCGGATCCCTCTCAGCAGGGATCCATCTGGTTATAGACCAGGGATCCGGCTGTCAGGCAGGTTCTAGGTGAAATGATTATGCTTTTGTAAGGTTTATTATCTATGGATTTCGAGGTTTTGACTTAATTTTGAAGTCTTTAACTGATAGGTATCTTAAATGCTTTAACCATAAGAAGTGAGGATGCTTAATGATGGTTTTGGGTAAGAAAAATTTACTTTAGGTAGTCCAACTAAGTGTTTGACAAAGATTCCATTTGATTTTAAATGGAAAGATGGTGATAACTAGTCATAGAAGCTAGATGATGACTCAAGGGAAATTCACTAAAATCTTTAAAAAATAGAGAAAAAAAAACTTGTCTTAAGCTTATTTATGAGTAAATAGTGACTACAATCAATTTGCTAAAATTGAAAAGTATCTTAAACTAAAAGTTATGAGATGTGAGAAGCAATGTGTGAACGTTGGAGTGGAAATATGGTGAGTTTTAATGAGTTGATAAATCAATAACATTTTGAAAATAATCCTAGATGAGCTATGAGTAAGTGTGAAGCTTTCAGGTGTTAGTGGAAGACTTAGTTGGTTCTAAAATCTTATGTTTGGCTAGTGTGATGTGGTCTAGTGAGCTATTTTAGTGTAAGCAAGTCTGAGTTGTGCATCAGTGGTCACGGATCCGGCGGTTCCCTTCTAGGAGGGATCCGGCTAGTTCAAATGCTGGGATCCGCCTACTGCAGATCAGAAGGCTTTCAGCAATTGCGCAACTTTGCACTTTTAAGTAAATGCTTCTCCTAGTTGTTTCTATAGGGACTAAATGCAAGAACACAACAAATATAAGGCATAGCAAAGTAAGGAGACCTAAAATTTCCTAAAATGAGTGACGACGACCACTTGAATGTTTTCAAGGAGTCATAAAATCTCATTCTACAAGTTCCTAAGTTAATATTGTTTAGTGCCAAGATATGGAAAGACCTACATACTACACTATCCTACATAAGCATTGTTTAAGTGTTACAACCCATTGTTGGAAATTGTTCTTCACAAATTTAGGTACTATGACCTTACCTCATTTCTCCTCCCCATCCCGTCTTCACCCATCCTCCACTCTTTATCATACCATTTCTACCTCTTTTTCTTCAAGAAGTTGGCAAAGAACTTGAATATTCCCTTGGTTTGTTGCCATTCGGGTGATGCACCAGGAACGTCCAGCAATTGGTTGATATACTCTAAGGGGTCGAGTTCGGTATTTCCGAGTGGGTTGCTACTTCCTTCACCTTCTCTTTGCCTCTCCCTTTCTTCCGAGGAATCCGTGGGTGGGTGAGGCCTTTTGCCATCTACCATAAACCTTGTGGTTCTTCCCTCGGTCAATGATACCATAACCTTGTTGCAAAAGCTATGGTCATAGGTTTGTGGAGAAGGATCTAATGCAAAGATGAATTTAGCAAGACGGGTTAAGAGCATTGCATACGGGAGCACCATCTTGTCCATGCTTCTTACACTTGCCATTCTCTTGATCATGTAGTAGGCAAGGTTAAAGTGAGTCTCGGTCACTAGGCAATAGATCATGAAGCTTAGACATGCGTTGGGTGATCCTTGTTTCCTAATAGGCACACCACATTCTCCCTTATCACATCTTCCCATTTACTATACAATCCGTACATCTCGGAGAGCTCCATTTGGAAAGGATCCCTATAGATCACTTTCGACTTCCTAGTAACCCTTGATGGGGATGATTTTGGCATAAACACGGTGTCCTCACCGTGTTGCTTCCGGATTATCGTGTGATGAATTTCGTGATGATCAACCATAGAGTGTATCTCCTCCAACGACCACTCATTAGAATACATGCAAACACCATCATATGGAACCCCTATTATTCTTCCAAACTCCTCAAGTGAAAGAGTGTACTCATGTCCATTTATAGTGAATTCAATTGAGATGGACCCATCATCATTTCTAATTATCCCCATTGTCTTGTAGAACTCAAGTACAAAGACCGGGAAAATTTGCTCGTTTATATCCAATAAACAATCAAACCCAATAGCTCCAAAAACTTCCCTTATGTCTGGTATTTGCAAGAAATGATGGATCAACAACTCTACCTTCATGAAAGAGTCTCTTTTCAAGCATCTTAAAGGCTTTCCTATCGTCCGGACTTAGTCCATCTTTCCTATGGTACATGGGTATGTAGTGAGCGGTGTCTTGGTAATCTTGTTGCTTGTTGCTTGGCATGATTGTTCCTAAACAATACAACTACAATGTGGTGTTAATTGTGAATAGTAACCTAGAGGGTTTGATCATAATTTTGCTCTCATCATCTTTGATGAATTCAAGAAATGTGTTTAATTTGTATTAACAATGTTAATTCTTTGATTTAGATTATCTTAGAAAACAATGTGGTGACAAATTATGATAACCCATTTGAACCCAACTCTTAAAGATGAAGAAATTGTAATCCTAGAAATCAAGGAATTAAATTAACAATGTAGTGAAGATTATACTTACACAAGTGATTGTTAAGCTTTGAGAGAAATGATCAAATTGCTCCTTTGAACAGTAGTTGAGTTCTTGTTCGTGAGTCTTTGAGGTGAATATAATTGTGGAACATCCACAGTGATCATTCTTTAACTTATGCTGTCTTCTGTTGCACGGATCCCGCGGATCCCTCTTATTTGGGATCCGGCTAGTGTAAACGCAGGGATCCGCCATGACAGCAAAAATCAGCTCAAACTTTCTTTGATAACTTTGGTTTGGGAGTTCTAAATCGCCTAGTGTTTTGATGTTAAGGCTTTAAAACTTGTGATTTGAGGTTTTGAAGATTTAATACTATTCCTATTGGACGTGGTTCCCTTTTTAAGAATTAGTCATAATTCTTGGGAAGTTTTTCAAACATTATAATAAAGTCCCATTTTATCATAATATAAAAAGTTTCACATGGATATTTATTGACATAAATGAAGTGTCAATAAGCGCTTTGTGATGAATAATGATTGAGGCTATCGAATAACCAAGATATCATTATTACGAGTTGGTAGTGTAGTCTATACAAATTAGTCGAAGAACACTATTCTTGATGATGACTTTAATATAGATAACTACTTAAGTAATTACTAATAGATATAAATCATGCAACTAAAATTTTAACAATAATAAAATCAAAAGTAAATTATTAGTGATCATACATTTGCTAAATATTCTTTTTAAGAAAAAAAGTATTTAGATGAAATGCTTTGTGATCTTTTTTTGGAATCTCCAGATTCATGTTGTGAGAAGGACAATACTAAACATTCTTTTTGCGAAAAGAAATATTTAGATAGATTGTTCATGATCTTCTTGGTAATCCCAAATCCAAGTATGGAGAATACTTAACAAGGAAAATGTTAGAACATTCTATCATTGTCCAACAATAAACATTATAATGATTTTTAAAACATGACTTGAAAAAAAAATCTTCTTTGTAGTTTTCAAACATACACGGATCGTATCAAGTTTTTAAAGTACAACATACTCTAAGAAACTTGGTAACGAAGCTCTGATGCCAATTGTGGAAAACTAGAAGGGGGGGGGGGTTGAATAGTTTTACCAATTTAAAACTTCCTTTTAAATATTTAGATCGACTTATGTCAATCTATTCGTTTGTTTATGTTGTTCGTTGATAGATAGATATATAAACGTGTAATGAAAGATAAATAGTAAGAAGCACATCACCACGACACAAGTATTTGTAGTGGTTCGGCTACAAGGACACCTTCCTTGCCCTACTCCACTCCCCGAGTCACCTACTCGCGAGTTCGTAAACACTACACCAATCTCCTTATGGCGGAGAAGCCTTCACAACGTCGCTTACACTTTTTTCAGGTACAAATCTAAATACCGAGTTCTTTCACATCAAGGCGAACCACACCTAACACAACGTCGCCTACCCTTTATACGGTGCTAGGCTAACCACCAAGTTCTTTCACTCCAAGGAGAACCAATCCTATCACAACGTCGCCTACCCTTTATTAGGTACTAGGCTAAGCACCTAGTTCCATTACTATGGAGGAACTACTACCCATCACAACACAACACCTAATCTTAAGGAGATCCACTCCTTATTACAACACCATCAAGGATGTCACCATCCTTGGAAATAAACAAATACTTATATGTATAACGATGCACCTCATCGATTATACGATCTAGGCATTCTTCCCTAATGCCATTTGATTTGATTCCTAGGCTTCCTTCACTAATGCCTTTGACTTGACACCTTTAGCATTCTTCACCAATGCTTTTGATACGAACGTTAAGCACCTTTCACTAATGCTTTCGTCTTGACTCTTTTGGCATCCTTCACTAATGCCTTCAACACAACATCTACGGAGGAAGAAAGAACTATCAACAAGAGAACCTAAGTTGTCTTTATGATGACGAAGTATGGCAACTCATGGACTTGAGCTTGCTCGACTTCAAGAAGTGGTGATCTCGCCTTTAAGAGGAACCTAGATAATCACACAAAACAAAGGACAAACTACATAGAAAGATCCCTTAGGATCAGTGGTTAGAGAGGTACAATACTTGGAGAAAGTATGTGTTAAAGTGGTGAGCCAAAAGAAAGAAATGGCTCACTATTTATAGAGGAGAAAGTTCACTGTTCCCCGGATCTCATGGATCCCTCCCAAAAGGGATCTGGCTAGCGTAAAGCTAGGGATCCGTGGGACGCTCCTCTTTGCCCATGGGTATTTTTGGTTATGGGTCATGGGTTATGGGTTGATCCATGGGTTTCTTTCTAGATACAATGTATCTCTAGAATACAATGAACCTAGTTAAGTGGTTTGGACAAAACCATGGGTTATGGGTCAATACCATTTGTTAGTTTTTACCCATTTTAGTATATACTACTTTAAGTATATATTTACCCAAATATGTAAACACTAGTTGTTGTACATATGTAATACTAAATCATAAAATCACTTATACTTGTTTTAGTGTTTTATGTGAAAACATAAGTGTGTTAGAAAACTATTGGCTCAAACAGTTTACGTATTTTATTTGTTTCGTTAAAATGATTTTACGTTTGTTATCGACAAAACATTAGAAGATTGTAAAATATAAATAAACGTTTTTACGGATTTTTTGTATTAACAGACGGGCAATCCCTTAACTCTACCAAGGAAATTACAACTAACCCTAGGATTATCGGGATCTTGCCTAGTTGGGATAGGCTTCTTCATTACCTAATTATAGTAGGTGCTAGTCATGATATTTATCGGGGACTTGCGATCAATGTAGGCTTTTGCCACAAAAAGATGTCCTATGCACAAGGTATGTTAAGATTCCAAGGGTTCCCAAACTTGATCCTAGGGCTTATCCTAACATACATGTGACGGAGGTCGCGTACTAAGTGTGGGTGGCGAGAGAGTTCCTCTTCCGTAGGAAACTTATTGAAATAGTCACTGCCTACTTCATCTATTTCGTCTGTCAATTCGTGCTTAGGAGTCTCACTAACCTCAAGTACCGTCTCATGGTTCACTTCGTCATTTGTCCTATTAGGTTTCACTAAGGTGATGGTATTGACGAATTGAACGTGCTTGGCTAACTTACTTGGGTCCTTAATTTCTACACCGGAAGCTTCGGGAGTTGAGATAACATTAACCTTCCTATCACTATTGGTCATGGCTTTCAAAAGGTTATCTATCTTCCTATCCATCTCGGCTTGTTGTTGGTTAAAGCGGTCAGAGAGCTTAGCTATTTGAGCTTCTTGGGATGTAACTAGGTGTTGCAACATCCCTTCTATGTTTTGTTGGCTCGGGCCGTGAGAGGGGGGCCATGAGAAATCATTAGAGGTGAATTCTTTGGTTTGTACCCAATAGAAGTCGGGTTTGCCCTTCCATGCTTCTCGGGCGTCATTGAAAGTCCTAGGTCCGGGTGTTGTAGGGAATCTTCCTCCCGTTTCATTGGTACGCGAGGATGCGTAGTCAACGGAAGCTTGTTCGGGGAGTCTTGTGCAAGTGCGAGTGTCATGAGGACCACTACATAGCTCACACAAGGAAGAAACTTTGTTCACTTGGCGTGAAGACTTAGGATTTTCGTAGGAGCTCATTAGGAATTTGACTTGATCTTCAAGCTCGAGCATCCTACAGTCGGAAGGTTGTGAGTCAATGGGAGGCAAGGAGATTGCCTTTACGGTTTTGGGAAACTCACGGGGGTCATTCCAACTTTCGTTGTCATAGAGAGCAAGGTCCTATATTATAACCCACGATTCTTCCGCAGTGAGATCACTAAGTTTACCACCGGCCGCTTGGTCAATGGATCGCTTAGTTAGGAAGTTGACATGATCATAAAAGAGTTGGACTTGAAGCCAAAGATCAATGCCGTGATGAGGGACTCTATGGAGTAAGTCCTTGAATCGAGTCCATGCTTCGTAGAGAGATTCACCTTGACGTTGTTGAAACATCAAGATTCCATTCCTAAGCTTAGTAGTTCTCTCCGGAGGAAAAAATTGGGCAAGGAAACGAGAAGTGAGATCATCCCAACTTCAGATGGAACCGGCGGGAAGTTGTTCAAGCCAATTACTAGCTTGGTCCCGTAGAGAGAATTCGAAGAGAAGCAAGTGCGTGGTCTCCCGAGTAGTGGCATCGAGGTCGATGGAATAGACGATTTTAAGGAAATCCTTAAGATGCTGATTAGGATCTTCGGAACGAAGTCCATGGAATGCACATCCGTTTTACACCAACTGGATGGTGCTGCGGATCGAAGGGCGAGTTTGGGCTTGGTCGGAAGCTCAATGGTGTTCCTATAGCCTAGGTGGCTTGGTCTTGAGTATTCACCAAGAGTACGGCGTCTTGGTGGGTCATTTGGTAGTGGGTTGATGAGTAGGGGTTGATTATCACCTTCCATGATGAAAAGTGATAGGATTACTAACAAAGGTCACGAAGAAGGGGGATAGAATACGAGGAAGCTAAAAATGAGAAAAAATATTACTTGATAGGAATCAAGCAAGGGAACCTAAACGAGGTGGAAATCTAACTAGCTATTCTATTCCCTGGCAGCGGCGCCAAAAACTTGATACGCGTACAACGCGCGTTCGGGGTCAAAGGAAACTTCCTTTTATTCGAGCAAGTTTTTCAACCACCTAGGCAGTGAACCTAATCGTTGTAGTGTAGTATTAGGGTAAGCCTAGGGATTGATATCGTTCTCTAGGGGAATAGGAATGCTAGTGAGAAGTTACTATGCTAAGGTTGGGGTTGAGGAAGATTATTTTTTTATATTTTTTAGAAAATTGAAATTACGAATCTCGGGTATTGGATTTGGGGGTTGGTATTTCTACCGATTACTCTACTATTATCTATTCTAATTAACTAAGCTAAGGGGTAGTCTATGTCTAATTGATGTGTCCTCGTATGAAGATTAAAGATGTGTTTACCTAGATGCTATTACTCCCTAGTTATATCCTATTAATGGTTGAATTGTCACGTCCTTATTCTTAATGCGTTGTGTCTTCTAAGGTCGTAGGGTATGCTTTCTTCCCTAACTCTTTGAGACTACCTTAAGGTTATTGCCTACGAAATCTCTAGGATTCATAAACTAACTCTAAGGTTATCTTTGGATTTTTAGCCTACAATAACTCTAGGCGATTATAAACTAATGTTTACAAAGATTACTCAAGCATTAAAAACACAACGAATGACCTATCGCAATCCTAGGTCAATTACAATTAAGATAAGAGACAACTAATCAATATTCAATACCTAGGTTTCATAGATCTAAGCAAACACATAAGTAAATTAGCCAGACATGGAAAACATGCAAGCATACACAGATACAATTGAAGAAATAATTGAATCAATGAAGTAAATTACTTATCTTATTGTAAAATAGGGTATGAGAACCCTAAGATACTGCCCAAGACAGCAAAAAAAATCGTTATTAGGTTTTACTCCACAAAACTACCTCCCTAAAATTCTGAAAATTCGAATTCTATCTATAGAGTAACAACTTGCGATGGCGTCACTCTTTAAATGTGACGACGTCGGATCGCCGCCATTAGGGTTTCGTCTTGACCACGTCAACCTTGTGACGGCGTCACCTTATGGTTGTGACGCTGTCGGCTTCACCTTCTGACGCTGTCGGTATCTGAATCTAGGCCGTCTGAGTTGTGACGCCCTACTCTTTAAAACCTGACGCTGTCGGGTACAAAATAGTGATTTTGCTACTCAGCCGTCACAAATTTAGAGCACGTTGCGACGGCATCGCCTTCTAACTGTGACGCCGTCACCTTCAATTCCAGCAGCTTGAGTGTCTTTATCTTGACTTGGCCATTTTCTTCATATATTCACGCCATTTCGTCCGAATAAGTGTCATTCCTGCAATTTGCCTTCAAGAGACCTAAAAAGTGAAAAGGAACGAAATTAAGCAGTAACGGATATAAAAGTGGTCGATTAAGGGCTTAAATGACCCCTCAAAAGTGTACCTTTTAAATCCTTATCAAATATCCCTACACTTGGTATTTGCTTGTCCTCAAGCAAATGTGCTTTTGGCCAATTAATTTATAAGTTAGGGGTCATGAAGCATTTTTTTAGGACAATCCACAAAAAGTATAAGCCTCTCAAAAGTCATAACAAGCACGGAAATTACATACTAGCACCTCACAAGTGGTGTTTGGATACTCTCATCTCTCGGGTGTATATGAAATATATCAAATTGGAAATGGTAGATAAACACTCATTATCCGGTCCTAGTACATAGATTACCATAGGCTTGAGACTAGATCAAACCTCCATCGCTTTGGCGTAAGCACCTAGGAAAAACTATCCAAGAGGTCTTTTAAAGGGTTGTAATGTTAGGCTTACGGTAGGGAAACAAAGGGTTTGGTGGGATAGGCGATTTAGTGGTGGCAAGTCAAAAATCGTTATGTTACAAGCATGAGAAGAATGGCGTTGCTAAGCGAAGACTTGACACTCTAAACTCTAGATAACTTTGAAACAAACAAACATAAATATAAAGATAGATGTAGGATGGTAGCCCGTATATATATATATATATATATATATATTACACTCTTTTTTTTCGAGTTTTTTTTTCATACACTTTTACTCTACCATCATCTACGATAACATCAAAATAATAGGGATTTATAGGCACATCCCTACACTTGAGTTTTTATTACTCTAACACTAATTTGACCCGAATTGAAAAGATCAAAACACTTAGAGTACATTATTTCGTAAATAAAGGGAATTTGAATTTAACGTTCCTTCCCGTCACTTCATAAAATTTAACTTTTCTCATAAGTCCCAATCGTCCCAAAACTGTGCATAAAGGATATTACTCGACTTAGCAACTTATTCAATCAACTAGATAATTGAACTAAGGGTTTTGTATGATAACAATAATGCACTAAAAGTGAGTGCATACAAGGTAGGCTAAGGCGATTTGGGTGTACATTTGGGGGTGGATTGTAAACAATGCTCTTCATTGATATTTCGGAAAACCGAAACATCACGAGAACCGCGAATAGGATAGGCTCTGAGGGGTTAACTAGGGGTATCGTGTACTAAAGATGAGTACAACGCAAGGGTGTGGGGGAATTACTCAACCGATGTGGAAGAAGTAATTATAATACGGGTATCAAACAAGAGTTATCCTAATGCCTCTTATCATTTAGTTATTCCTAACTACACAAGTCTAGTCTCACTAGCGATCTCGGAATGCATCACAAAACAAGTTCTAGAATCTATTATACTACCGGTACACTCTCGAAGCATTAAAGATGAATGCTTTAATTCCTACAAATCTAAGGGCGATCCTCACATTTTTGGGGTGGAATTTGAGTAGTAAAGGGTTTTGTGCTAGTCATATAACTTACTATCCATGAGATGCTTTATTAAGACTAATGGCCCACTCCTACATGTCATGAAAAAATTTAAATTTGGTGCCAAAATTACCCTAACCGATATTTCTCATGGTTTATTACACAAATGATATTGGACAAGGCAAATAGTCAAGGATAACCCGTTTTATTTTCCCTCCATACACTTAAACTGAACATTGTCCCCAATGTTCTCCGAAAGTATCAAATTTATGATAATGGAAGGTAATTAAAAACGAAAGAAGCTAATACTCCCCTGATTAGCTCGGTATGATCCGTGTGAAGTAGTGGTTAAATTCTTCTTCAAGAAGAATGTATGCGTGAAAAGCTCCATCCAATCTTATGTATCTTCTTCTTGATAAATAAAACCTACACACTTGAAGAAAACAAATGAAACCTTCGCTTAAAATCGGCGGTGACACTATATATGACTCTACGAAACTAGGATATAATGCTTGTGGAATGGATGTTTACAGATTTTCTGGAAAATTAAGATCTAAGAAATTCCAAAAATTTATAAGTAGCACAGAAAACGAGAAAAAGTTGTAAGCTGTTTATGCTCCTCCTGACGCCGTCAGGTTGCGATCCTGACGTCGTCAGGTTATCTTGACAGAAACTAGTCTGCGATTTTCTGGAAAATTTATATCTTTAGAATCTGGAAAAATTTCTACGAAACATCCATTATGACTCGATACAAGCATTTGACTCTAACAAACACACATGTATATCTTTTTAATAATCGGAATTCTCATGTTCACGTTCTTTTTGAAAACGTGTGTAATCCTCCCTACACTTATCCCTTTTGTAAAATACCTTTATATGTAATTAAGACGAAGTTAAAGACAAAATAAAGAATTTTCACAAATTCAAACATGAGAGTAAACAATCAATAAAAGATATACGACACACAAACAAGCAAACAATTAAACATGGGTTGCCTCCCACGAAACGCTTTTCTTTATTTATGAGTCTTGTAGCTAGACTCGAAGTCGTGCCCCTACATGACTTCATTACCGTCACCTTCTTCCTCATGACGGTCTCTATTGGGGTTTTCCATGTTATAGTAATGCCCTATTATGCATCTTTCTAAGATGTCATCTTCTCCCCAATCGGTTCTATATTCCGGTCCTAGTTTCAAGCAACCCTTATATAAACCGAAAATATTATCCATCACATAATCTACTCCCTTCTCTTTATCCTCCTCATTCCTATAGTAGACTGATAGCTTAAGTTCCTTTTCATCATTGGATAGTGATGAAAATTTCTCAATCTTAAATGGCATTTGATAAGCTACGTCATCGGTCTCATCTTTGAATCTAACTATCCCTAACGACGGATCATAAGTCATCCCGGTGTTTTCTATGAAAGGTTTTCCTCGAATAAAGTGGGACAAACTAGGATCTATGGCCGTATTAATATCATTCACAACTATGAAATCCGTAGGATACGTGAAACTACCTACATAGACGGGCAATCCCTTAACTCTACCAAATAAACTACAACTAACCCTAGGATTATCGGTATCTTGCCTAGTTGGGATAGGCTTCTTCATTACCCAATTATAGTAGGTGCTAGTCATGATATTTATCGGGGACTTGCGATCAATGTAGGCTTTTGCCACAAAAAGATGTCCTATGCAACAAGGTATGTTAAGATTCCAAGGGTTCCCAAACTTGATCCTAGGGCTTCTCCTAACATACATGTGACGGAGGTCGCGTACTAAGTGTGGGTGGCGAGAGAGTTCCTCTTCCGTAGGAAACTTATTGAAATAGTCACTGCCTACTTCATCTATTTCGTTGGTCGATTCGTGCTTAGGAGTATCACTAACCTCAAGTACCGTCTCATGGTTCACTTCGACATTTGTCCTATTAGGTTTCACTAAGGTGATGGTATTGACGAATTGAACGAGCTTGGCTAACTTACTTGGGTCCTTAATTTCTAAACCGGAAGCTTCGGGAGTTGAGATAGCATTAACCTTACTATCACTATTGGTCATAGCTTTCAAAATGTTATCTATCTTCCTATCCATCTCGGCTTTTTGTTGGTTAAAGCGGTCCGATAGCTTAGCTATTTGAGCTTCTTGGGATGTAACTAGGTGTTGCAACATCCCTTCTATGTTTTGTTGGCTCGGGCCGTGAGAGGGGGGCCATGAGAAATCATTAGAGGTGAATTATTTGGTTTGTCCCCAATAGAAGTCGGGTTTGCCCTTCCATGCTTCTCGGGCGTCATTGAAAGTCCTAGGTCCGGGTGTTGTAGGGAATCTTCCTCCCATTCCATTGGTACGCGAGGATGCATAGTCAACGGAAGCTTGTTGGGGGAGTCTTGTGCAAGTGCGAGTGTCATGAGGACCACTACATAGCTCACACAAGGAAGAAACTTTGTTCACTTGGCGTGAAGACTTAGGATTTTCGTAGGAGCTCATTAGGAATTTGACTTGATCTTCAAGCTCGAGCATCCTACGGTCGGAAGGTTGTGAGTCAATGGGAGTCAAGGAGATTGCCTTTATGGTTTTGGGCAACTCACGAGGGTCATTCCAACTTTCGTTGTCATAGAGAGCAAGGTCCTCTATTATACCCCACGATTCTTCCGCGGTGAGATCACAAAGTTTACCACCGGCCTCAATGGATCGCTTAGTTGGGAAGTTGACATGATCATAAAAGAGTTGGACTTGAAGCCAAAGATCAATTCCGTGATGAGGGAATCTATGGGGTAAGTCCTTGAATCGAGTCCATGCTTCGTAGAGAGATTCACCTTGACGTTGTTTGTTGGAATCGCTCCTAACTCGTAAATGGAACGACATTGACGGGATTACATTTTCTATCTTTGTTACCTTAAACACAAGGGCTTGTTATGTCATTCAGTCATAGTTGTATGTGTTTAGGTATAAATACCCTCCTAGACTTTCCTAGGAGGGTGAGACTCTTAGTGTAATTTACCTTTTATCATTAATAAAACACACACTAGTTTCCCTTCTCTCTTTACTTTCTCTCTCTAACTTGAAGATGGTGTTCTTCCGTCTTCCTAGACCTCCCGATTCACCAAATCACCCATAAAAACGGTCCTAACATTGGTATCAAGAGCAAGGTCGGTTTTTTTATCATTGGATGATTTTTGGGTGATGTATCTTGTCAAAATCATTGCTTGTAAATCTGTTTTTACCCAAGTTTAAACCTTTCATAAATTCTTTTGGTTTAACAGTTTTTTACAAGTTTTGTTGTATCATTTTTTTGTCAGAAAGTCTTATCCCTTCATATTCATGTCACATATCTGTTTGTTTTCATAACAGTTTATGTATATTTCATGATTTTAAATCATCTTGTGAAAGTTTCTTGTGATCAACAACATGGTCTATATTCGTGGTCAAACTGGGCTAAATGAAGAGTCTTATGCTATTTTTTGTGGGTTATATTAATCTGGTCAGATTATTTGGTCGGAAAAAGGACGCCGGAAAAAAGTCAACATAGGTCAAAACCCTATTTTTACGCATAAGAATCTTCAGATTTGTTACGAGTAGCTTGGAAAGTTACTCGTAAGGACCCTCTTTACGCCTAACCTTGCTTACGCGTAGCCTTGCTTACGCGTAGCCAGGTTTACGCGTAGCCAGGTTTACGCCTAAGAAACGTTTACGCATAAGGAAACTTACGCATAAGCAACTGGGTTTACGCATAAGAAAGTTACGTGTAAGAAGTTACGCGTAAGATGAGATGAAATTGTTTACGCGTAACCTTGCTTACGCTTAAGTGCAGAAGATGAGATGAAGAAGAAATTTACGCGTAAACTGACCTAGATCATGAACACAATACCATTACCAAAACTCTTTGAACCTCAGGTTATTACACAACCATCATCAGTCCATGTTTTCAGAACCAAAAACAAGATGTCAAAAATACAACAAGACCCGTTAAAGAAAGAACAAGAAGAAGTACATCAAGATATCTGATCTGAAACCCTTATCAAATCTCATCAATAACCTTTCTATCATATCCCATCACCAATATCATTAATCAAGATCTCAGGTGTAAATTTTTTCGTGTTATCAAAACCTTTCAAAGATCATTCACATGGAAATCTTATCATCACAGATCTAAGAAGCAAGATGGTACGAAATAAATTGATCTCAGTTTTAATTCGTGTGACATACAAGATATATCAGGACTCAGAGGTCCATAAACACGAATATTTACCATCATTGATCTTTGTTTGAAGCTTATACCTTCATTACATATCCGAATCTAAAGACAAGATGGATAACAATTTTGTTACCATCTTGTTCTTCATTCGTTAAATGATAAACGAAACCAACAATTAATTAAAACCTACCCGTGACGATTCTTATCTTGAAGCCACATGAAACCAAGGAGTTACAAGTAGCCTTGGTTGATATGAAATGTTATGAGTCATTAATCGTGGCAGATGAGTGTATCAAGAATAAGATGGGGGCGGACAGTTGTTCCATTTAGGGTTGATTGATGTGGTGTCTGCGTTTGGTATGATGAGAGAAGAAAATGGGGGCATCTATTGTTATTATTAGGGTTAACAAAATGGGGATTAGGTTTGTGCTTTAACCTTTCACTACTCTTATATACCCGGTTGATTAGGGCAAGGGTATAAGTTTTTTCGGATTGGGCCTTGGAATGGCTAGTTATAGCTATTAGATTTGTTTTGGGCCCGGGTTTTATTCTATTTCAAGTATCAATGGGCTGAAATAAGATGGTATATGTGGATTGGACTTTTATGGACTATAACCGATATTATTTTGGGCTGCAAGATTATATCAAATAACATGGGATGAATTGTGATTATTCAGATGTATTTTAAATACATTGCGTAAATTTTTTGGTATAATTTTTGGCTAAAAAGTGGTATTTTGGCGATTACAAATTTTCACGGGGATACATTTTTGACAAGATCGGGAAAACATTATCATAGTTCACTTAAACCAATTCACGAAGGCTAGTTTTGAGCATTTAACATCAAGATGTGTCTACGGTGTGAATTCATTATTATTTATTTGAGGTTGAAGTGGGATATCACGGGTGCGTATACTTAGTATCTTGAAGATATCGGGGTTGGTTGGATGCATGATTCTTCAAGATCCTTGTTCGAACTTTAACCGTTACGAATGACAAAGACTTGAGTTGTCTAGTTATACCTGATGTAAGGAGTTACATTGTTGTGCTCACAGCGTATAGCTATCACTTTTAAGGAGTTACGTTGTTGTGCTCAAGTGTCACAAAAAGCTGTGGATAATTCGAGAAACTTTAAGTTTACCTTTTTTCGATGGTGGTAAGAAAAAGGGTTCTTCGTCAGACAATAGTGCAAGTTTAAGTCACAAGTTCGGGTTATTTTACTTCAGTCTCAAGTTCGTCATATTGGGTTTTCTCCATCAGAAGTCACTACAAAAAGCCGTCAGAATGATAATGGCGGTAAAGAGTTAGCTGAGAAGAGTATACACGAGTAGAGAAGTTTTATCAGTAATTGATTCTCACAAGATATTTATGGTACTTCACAATTCTTCGATTACTTGGACATACATGGTTTCACTGTCTCCAATTCATCATCAACATACGTGGTGTATGATTCTGATTCATTGAAAACATCGGGGGGAAGAGAGTATAGGTGTTCATTGCTTCTTTGATGTTTTTTGAATTTTTTTCGAAAACCCGTTTCCCTTCATGAATTTCTTCGATCAGGGGGAAGAAATGAGATGATCTGTGGTGCAAATTTCTCAAGTTGGTGTTATCGTCTCACTTTCACAGTGTTATCGTGCGTGAAGTTACCTAAATATGATGTTATGATGCCTTACACACAGTTACTTTATCGAGTAATTGCATATTCACAAGTAACTATTATTCCGATAGACCGCAACTTTCAGGGGGAAGTCGTTTCATCTCGTCTTTCGCGGATTGTTTGGTGTGAAGCATCTACATATGTGAGAAGATCTTGCTGATTTCTTGCATGTTACCCCCGAACGGATTTTCCGCAATAAGTCAGATTTAACTTGTGTGGTTTACTGCTCGTCTACAAATTCCGCTGCGTACTGAAAACTTCAAAAGTTAGAGGAAATGTTCACTACATCAAATTTCGAATCTGCTGAAGACGGTTGTCAGTTTGGGGGGAAGCTGATTCAGAAACTTCGCCAAAAAGGAGTGTACGGAGAAGCTGCTAAAAACATGCGGCATGAATTGGGTGGAAGTTAATCCTAATTTTATGCATAATTAAATCA
>OU343225.1:96957092-97094349 GCA_910596185.1 Chrysanthemum makinoi
GTTTGTTGTAAAGTGCAATGTTATAAGCACTATGTTAAGAGCTTTATATAGATTTAGTATCGAGGAGGCTATCTCGGTCACATTCAAAGATTGGAGTTGGTTAGTGTGCCAACTGTTGCAGAAAAGGTAGTGTGCCCATCATGACGTCTTCTAATGACACATCTACTTGGTATTTCATGATCCGGTTTCTTAACTTCAAAGCTTGAACTTTGCGGTAAGAAGTGGTGATGACTTGGTTATAGATTTAGACTATGTGCTTGATTTTTAGTTTACACCATTTATATATCTCATGTCTTATCCTACCCTTTCGTCATGAAGCGTGTCTAGGTGATGCAACGAGCAATCTTTGGTGTCTTGGCCATGGATTTGGTCATGTATCATTGATTTTGTCCACTTAGCCGTGACATGTTAGTAATGAGAAGTCACCCTTAACATTTTGTCGTGTCTACCTATACTGCCTTCGAGAATTGTTTAGCCCTTAACTCTAGTGGTGGAGATTTGTGTAAGCCAACATGATAGAATATGCTATATGAATGCGCGATTGAGTGATCACCCAAAAATTGACACTAGAATAGTTGAGGAATTTGAGTGTTTGGTTCCCATTTAGGTAAGGGTGTTGACTTTTGTTTTATTTAGCATAAGGGATTTGTAAACTAAGTAATGAATATATATATCAACTAATATATATTAAGAATTTATCATAGTATGTCACTTTGAAGAAGTTACGGTACATTAATTCATGTCTCTCACATAGCAAGTAACTAAATGAAACATTTCGAGAAAGCCAACTTGTATAGGAAGATTCGGTAACTCTACAAAAACATTCCAGCGTAACTATATTAGGTCAAATGAGGATCCACGCGTGATAACTACGCCGTAATTCGTGCATAAACTACGGCGTAACCAAGAATTATTGAAGATACGGCGTAACCACTTCTAAGGTTATCTTTAACGAGATCTAGTGCAATTTACGAAGAAATAGAGTTACGGTAACTATTCTATTAGTTACGCCGTAACCCATATCGCCTATAAATACCCACGATTTCCAGCATTTCAAAGCATCTCATTCACACATCACAAACAAGAGCGTGGGAAGAAGCCAAGGCGGTCTAGAGGAGCATACGGACTATCTCCAGGGAGAAATCACTCCCTTACGATAAGCATTAGCATTCTATCTTTTCTTTACTTTCGATTCATGTATTTAGTAACATTAATTGAATTAATCGTATGTGGTTAATATGGCTGCTAAGCACCTCTTGGTGCTGGCCTAGTTATGATTCCTTAATTGTTTTGTTTATGTTTACATTACTTCCGTATAATTATTTCTAAGTGTATGCATGCATAGTTTATTGGTAGCTACCCTTGTTTAGGTAGTTTTGAATGGTGGTAGAGGCTAGTTGCTTAGGAGATATGACCAACTGACCCTAAGTGAGTAGGCTGAGATGGGAAGGGTAAGATATGACCAACGGCTGACCCTTTCTACTTGTACGTTTTGACCAACTGATCACCTATCGTTTGGATGAACTTAAGAATTAGGGGATGAGTGTTTAAGTTGCAAGCCTGGGGCACTCACTATTATAAGTCTAGCATGTATAATATTTCTAGAAGCTTAGGGGACGGGAACAACTGGACTTATGAGGACACGACTTCTCCGGTGGTGGCATCTTTTGTGATAGGTTAGGCGATTGACTAAATCTTTGTCCCTCGACTTTGACCCACGAGTAATTGGAAGTAATTAGACGTGACATTACTGCATTGGATGAATAACTAGGTTAGCACCACTCTCCTTTATTGATCACAACCTTTGCCTTAAATCTGCTTTAGTAGTTAATTAATTAAATCATATTAAAATCTGTGACACCTAGACTTAGTAATAATCCAACACACATAGCTCTTGGGACGACCTCGGTTTTATCGAATACTACACTACACACGATAGGTATTTTCTTTGCGCGTTAGTGCATGGGTGACCATAGGTATATGAGACATTATAAATATTAAAACAGTCATTAAACACGCATCACCCCCAAATTACCTGGAAGATATGAGATTAAAAATTCCTTATGCTAGAATAAATCAAAGTCGAACACCTCACAAAATGGGAACAAACACTCATACTCTCTCTAATCTAAGTGTTAATTTTGGGGTGATCACTCAAAGCATAGTCATAGCATGTATTCTATCATAAGCTTGACGGTTACACAAATCTCCACCACTAGAGTTAAGGACTAAACAATCTTTGAAGGCAATATGGGTGAACACAATATGAGGTTAAGGGTGAAATGTCATTGCTAACGTGTCACGACAAAGTAGACAAAAAATCAATGATACATGACCAAATCCATGGCCAAGACACCAAAGATTGCTCGCCTCATCACCTAGACATGCTTCATGACTAAAGGGTAGGATAAGACACGAGAAATAAATGGTGTAAAATGAAAAATCAAACAAATAGTCTTAACCTATAACCAAGTTGTCACCTCCCACCATCCATCCAAAGTTCAAGCTTCAAGATGAAGAAACCGGATCATTATGTATCAAGTAAATGTGCCATTAGCGGACGTCATGATAGGCACATTACCTGTTCTTCAAACTGTTGGTGTAATAACGTCACCAACTCAAATCTTCAAATGTGACCGAGGTGGCCTCCAAGATGCTAATATCTAATGAGCTCATAACATAGTGCTTATACATTGCACTTTTTAATAACAAAACTAATAAACAATAATTTTTTTTTGAATCATAACTATTAAAAATAAAAAGATAAACATCCCCCCACTTGAACATATATGGAGAATATGGGGGGTCTTTAATGATCTTCAATGCAAGTCTTTGACGAAGGCGTGATTCCCGAACCTCTTTACTCAAACCTCGAACTAGGGCAAACAATGACTTGCCGACCACAAATTAAGACTATACGGTAGGCTAAGGCGAATAGGTGTAACGACGCAAACATAATAAGGGTATGAAATGAAAAGAATGGCTCTAACGGGTGTATCTAGGGGTATCTTGCACTAAAGATAAGTGCAACGAAAGGGTTTAACATGGGGGTCGAATAGTCGAGGTGACTAATCGTTAAACACACATATATAGGCTATTTGGGTGATAATCCTAAAATATTGCCTTCTCGAATTGATTATTCTATATATATCAAGCTAACTCGACACACCTCCTTTATGGTCTCGAAATGATGCAAAGGCCAAGTTCTAAAGTTTACAAGCTACCGACACACTCATATTTTGGTGGATTTTGGTAAATAAGTGGAAATGGATAAGGCTAAATATCACCATGGAATATCAAAGGTTATAATATGCTCAGCTAAGGTCTAATCTAGTTAGGGTAAGAAGAACCTGTCAAAATTTAAAAAATGACATAATTTTTCAAAATAAACTAGAAAAACGAGGGCAAGTAAGTTCAAGTAATAATTCTACTCCCGTCCCCCCACTTGAGATGTACAAAGTCCCTTTTGTACTAAACATGAAATTAAGGTGAAGAGAAAGTAGAATTTGAGTGAAAACTTTCCTGAAATTTGCTCCTAAAAAGAAAGAAGGCCCACGTTAAATATCGTGCCTTCGTTAAGTATCTATGAGCAAACTTCAATCCCTGAAATCACAACTTACCGACAAGCATAATTCTAAAAATAAAAAAAGGAAAAACAAAAAACAAATAAAACCTAACTCACTTTCGTAGGAATCACGGTTGCATTTAGCATATGCAACAAGCCTTTTAAAACACTTGGTGTCCCAAGTGGACGAGTGTAGTCTCGTGAGGGCTTATAACGAACATACCCACGAAGTTCATTTAGAACTAATACAAGGTCATTGTGCAAATATTAAAAAATAAATTTAAACTGCAAGATGAATTACGGCGTAACCATATTAAGGAGTTACTGCGTGGTAATTTGAAAAATCGTCTAAGAAGACAAGTTCACGCATATCTTGGCTTGAAGTTACGCCATAACGGTTGAAAACCCAAGGTGTACTGTACTCTTTGTAGAAGCGATTACTGACGTAACAAAGAAAGTGCGTAACTTGCTAATGGGACAAAATCCAAGTTTCCATTAAATGCCGTTCATCCAACTCCAATTCTTGCAAAAAATGTTAAAAGCACAAAACCCAACAATAAAAATAAAAATAAAACAGAAAAAGGAAAGGGATAATTCGGGTTGTCTCCCAAAAGAGCACTTTTGTTTATTAATGATTCTTTAAGTTAGACTCAAAGCCATGGGGCTTTATGTCGGTGTGAAGAACATAGTACTAGTTAGATCACTAGTGTCCTTCCCATAATAAATCTTCGCCCTGTGCCCATTTACCTTGAAGTATTCCCATTCTTTACTAAAAACTTCAATAGTCCTGTAAGGGAACACCTTACTAACCGTATAAGGTCCAACCCAGCAGGATCACATTTTTCCAGGGAAAAGCTTAAGCCTCTAGTTGAAAATAAGCACCTCTTGTTCTACCTTAAACTCCTTATCTTTAATTCGAGCATCGTGCCATCTTTTGGTCCTATCCTTATATGCTCTTACGTGATCATAGGCTTCGTCTGTTAATTCAGCAAGATGATTTATTTGAGAGAATCGGTGATCCTTGATCATATTAGTATCCAAATTAGCATTCTTAAGGGCCCAATATGCTTTATGTTCCAATTCAACCGGAAGATGACAAGCCTTTCCGTATACAATCCGAAAAGGCTACCTATAGGGGTCTTATAAGCAGTCCTGAACGCCCACTGATAAGGATTTAAAACATACATTTTTGGGGGGTCATTTAAGCCCTAAATCGACAAATTTTATATCCGTTACTACTTAAAATCATTCCTTTTCACATTTTAGGTCTTTTGGAAGCAAAATCTTTGGAATGAAGCACATTTGGACGAAAAGGAGCGAAAACATGAAAAAAATGGCAAAGTCAAGATCAAAATTTCGGCACACCCTAGGCGTCCCGACCAAAGGCGGCGAATCCCTCCCATAGAAGACTTGATCAAAGTGCAGCTGACGGCTCAGCGAATTTCTTGTCCTAAAAGCGACAGCGTCCGCTAAACTCACGGAAAACGTCACTTACAAATTACACGCAGAGATGCCCGAAACCAAGATTCAACGGCGTCCCTAATGAGCGGCGGTCGCACACATCTCAGCTGGCCGGTCCCAGCGATAGCGGCCCCTGCGAAACCACAATGGCGGCGACGGCGTCACTAATAAGGTGACATCTTAGCGATTGTAAATCTATATATAAATTGGGTATTACGTATTTTGAGGAAAGAGCTTTGGGGAGCAAAGCCTAATCACATTGTAGTCGACTTGGGCCACGATAGTCTAGGGTCCCATACCCTATTTTACATCACAAGATAAGTTTGATTATCCAATTTACCATTATGTCTACCCCATGTTCAATTGTATGTGTGTATGCTTGCTTGTTTAACATGAGTAGCTAAACTATTCTTGTGTTCGCTTAGCTCTATGAAGCCTAGTTATTAATTATTGTTAGGTTGTCTCTTGTCTTAATGGTAGGCGGCTAGATTAAGGAAAGCGGCTTACTTTCATTGTTGTTCTTGAGCGTCCTAAACGAAAAAGCCTTTGAGGTGCACATTAGGCCATTTGTTGTGTTTATTGTGTGAATTGTAGCTTTAGGATAGTAGTGTATTCGGGGGAGATGCCATTGCACTTGCCGATCCCGGGTATTTTAGAGGAGAGTTGCAATTCATAGAACTAGGGAATTAGGCACCACCCTACGACCAAACGGAATACAACGCACCAATTAAGATAAAGGGAAGTGACAATTCAACCAACCAATAAGAGATAACTAGGGAGTAATAGCATCTAAGTGAACACATCTTTAATCATCATATGAGCACATCTACAATTAGCATAATCTATCAACTAGTTAATTATAAAATTAGATAAGTAGTTAAAAAAGTAGAAATCGGTAGAAGTACCACCCCCAATCTTATACCCCAAGATATTTACCTTTGCTTTCTAAAAAACATAAAAAAGACTAAAAAGAATCTTCCTCAACCCCACCTTATAGTCATATATCTCTTTCTAGCATTCCTATTCCCCTAGAGAACGAAATCAATCCCTAGGCTTATCACATACTACACTACAGCGATTAGTTCCTTTGCCTAGAGGGTTGAAAAGCTTCTTTCATAGAAAAGGAGGTTTTCTCGACCACGAACCTTGCTATCAAATTTTTGGCCATTTGTAGGAATAGAATAGCTAGTTAGATTTCTATCTAGTTTAGGTCCACTCAACGATTCTTATCAAGTGAGTTTTTTTCTCTTTTCATTAGCTTTCTTGTAGTCTATCCCCCTTCTTCGTGTTTTGTTGTTCAACCTTTTTCATTGACTATTAGTTAGCGTTATGGAGAACGGCGAATCGTAAAATTTTCACCCAATCGACAAAATCCTTACACAATCTACCTTTTTCACTCCAAAATGAGATATTGAGGTTCTGAAAAACATCATGATGAATCCTTTCCCGAGGCGTGGACTCGTTTTAAATACGTACTACTAAAATTCCTTCATCAAGGCTCTGATTTATTGTGTCCACTCCAATTATTTTACACTTGTATCGATCACGAAACCCAAATGAGACTTTACTATATAGCAGATGGGGATCTTTGGGGATATGGTGTTAAGGATGCATGGGAAATATTTGAGACTTTCTCCCAAAGTAGAAGTGAAACATGTGACCCAAATAACGAAGATTTAGACATGTTCTCAAAGTAGAAGGCTGAATCGGAATGGTTGTTTAGGAGTGACATGGTTAGAGTTGAAATACTAAGTTTCATGTGTGGGATAGATTTCAATAAAACATATGACACGCATGAGGAATCCATTAGGCGAATAGAACCTAGTAATCAAGTTTTTGAGAACGATTCTTATGAATCGGATCAAGAATTTGAAATGGCTAAAGAAGGATTCAAGATACTTAGGAGTGTATTTGGGTTAGATCATACTAAAACACATGATGAACATATAGGTGATCTAGATATAATGGAGAATGAGGTGAAAACTCCAAGCCCACAAGCCTTACCATCATATGAGGAATACACACCACCTATGACTTACCCGGAAGAGGAAGAAGAGATTGTGGGAAACCCGATTGATATAGAACCTTGGGACCAAACACCATTAGAAGATGTGGGTTTGAATGCTTATAGTGATGACCTTTCTCTTAGTTCTACGGAAGTTCATAGTTTTGATGAACTTGAGCCTCAACCAAAAACCTTACCCAATTTTCTATCTTTAGATGTGAATTTAGGAATTGAATTAGGCCCAATTCACCCATCAAACCATGTAGTCCGGGTAATGTTAAGATAAAGGTAGTAGACTATAAGCCATGTATAGTGGAAGCTAATATGGAGTAAACATGACCTTACACCTTACATAACCTATTCATGGTTGATAACAAGAAACATTATGGGTTTAAACCGGGTTTATTAGGTCAAGATGGATCTTTGTAAGATATAACTTTTCACATACACATCAAACCATTAACACAAAGTGGCGTATAAGTGGAATTCTAGAGAGAGAAAGTTAGAGGTTTAGGGAACTTAGTGAGAGAAGTGAAAGATATTATTATGAGCTCCAACTCTCTACCTTGGGAGGTAGAGAGTATTTATAGTCTTACATAAGCATACACATGGTCGTGGATCGGGCATCTGATGGGTAAACCGTCCCGATCCTCCGCGGTGTTACTTAACTAAATACTACTTAACTTAATATTACTATGACTACGAGCTTTCTAACGATTACATATACTTGAGGTGACAGCTCTTTAATCTTGGGAATTTCTAATTCTAACAATCTCCCACAGGAGGCACCTCAAACATATACTAAAATGACATTGAATACAATGAGATATTACATTAACAATTGATCTTGCATTCTTGATGTAGTACTTTGCTCCGGCTTCGTAGTCATTGATTCTACTCATTGCATGTTTGGTTAATCCAAGTGGAGGTCATTCTTGATCCAGCGTGATAATAATGTTGAGCATTTTTGAGATCATCGGCTAATGGAAAATCTCTGATACATCCATTGTGGTGTTGGTATTATGTGATGTTGTGACATTAGGACCGACATGCTCACATTACGGATCATGATATATTCTCATCGAGTAGCGGAAGCATTTGTTGATTCATGATATTGGCGGCAGTAGCGAAGCATGGAGTGATAATATCAGAGTCATTGATGCACTAATCATGATTTCTTTTGAGATGAATGTGTTAAGTGAGCATGCGGCTATGGATTGACCGCTTCATTACGATCATTTTACCAAGCGTCGAGGGGTATACATAAGGCAGGTTAGCAATAAATCGCGCGAAAGTGTCTTTGATCACTTTTGATGAATTGAGTACTGCGGCCGCGTTCCCAGTTGATCGATTACAGAATCTTTGTGATCGAATATAATTCGAAGAATTTCCTTGGCGAGGTTTTGCATTTGCTCTAGGCTTCTCAAACGGAGCGTCTCAAAGAAGACAACGATGAGTGAACCGGCAATTTCGTCCAGCGATTGATTAAAGAAATTTGAAAAACAATGGGTGTATGCTCAATAGAAATTGTTTTTGCAATATAACAAAGGTTTTAATGAAAATCAATTATCAATCATAAAACACCTTTTGATTTGAAACATTAGTACGATCGACATGCTAATGAAAAGAGTTTTAAAGCACAAAGACGGTTTTCAAAGGTATCGTCAATCCATAACTTTGAACGAGGATTGATTCAAAAGAATGATAAGCCCCATTGTTTACGTTCGATTGTTGTCACATGGTTGATCGTATAATAGATCTCTCATGCCACCTACGGGGCTTGTTAGATGTTGGCTCCAGAAGGCTTTCCATCTTCATTGTGAGTATGTTTGCATATCACTTAGATGTTCTGGCAATACCACAAGGATAATGCGTGGGACTCAAGATATAATCTCTCTTTCCACATTGTGTGAAGCGAGAGAGTCTTAAAGTGTCCTAATGAGATTTATTGATGATCTTGTGGCACTAGACTCAATTTGTGCATATTTGGATCTATATAGGAGACTAGGAGAGGTCTCCTCGCTTCAATATCAACAATCTCTAAGAAATTAGATAGATAATGTCGGTTCAGGTGAGAATGAAACAAGTCCTTTTAAGAGGAACTTGAGTGGTTTGGGAAGTTGTAGTGCGGTCGTCCTTTGGGTCCATGGCGTCTTGTCTTCAATACCGATGTTACCATCGGTAGCATATGAATTGAACCGGTTTACGCCTAAGGTTGAATAAATGGAGGGCTATTTGTTTTCACCATTCTCATTCAATTCTTTTTTTCTTCAACGCCGATTACTTACCAGAGACTTCATAACTAGAACTTTGTTGGGTTTATTCGATTACTAGCTCGATCTTAGTCGCACTTTCTTCCCATATCTCACTTTTCTCCTTTTTTCATCATACCTAAGGACTTCTACACTAACTAGTGGATTGTCCTGGTAGATCCCTCAGGTTGGCGGATCATGGGAACCAATACCTAACCTTATCATCCTTATATCACCATACATAAAGTAAGGTTGGTCGGTCTATTTGGTATTGTTCATCTGCCATTGGATCCAATTGAAAACCATTTGAAAATCAATTCAGATACTTGTGATATATTATCAAAGCATTTTGTACTTGAATTGTTTTTGATATTTTTAGAGAAGAACTCCCCTCAACATGTGAATCAAGTATTTGAAAATGTTTTGCACACGGAGGCAAGAGAAAGAATTAACTTCTTTGATTACCATTTTCTAAAGATATCAACATCACTTCCCTAATCGAATCAAGTAGATAAAGCATTTTGGGGAAGGATGAGGTTTTCATGATTTTGCTCCCCCTCATTATGTGCCTCGAGATTTGAAAAGAGTTTTGCACATACTAGAGGGAACCTGCACATTGAGATAAGTGATCGCGTTTCAAATCATTGTGGTTTAATATAGATGCTCCCCTCAATGTGTGCATGGAAAATTTGAAATCGTTTGTCACTTACGGGTAGGCAAACATGCTAATCACTTAAGAAACCATTTATCGAATTATCGGTTTAAATCCTATTTAAATCACAACTTCTCCCCCGATCACAATTATTAAAACATTTGAGATTTGTGATCTCTTGTAGATTTAAATTGATTTTGAAAGCTTTTAAGGAGAATTGTGACTTGATTATGAAAGCGTTTTAGCGATAGGATCGGATTTTAAGACTTTAAACTCCATTGATAAAACATGATCTTTTGAAAACAATTTAATGCCAAATAACTTTTAATTTAATTGAAATCATTCTCCCCCTCAATCAATGACATAGGTTGTTGATTGAGAGATAAGATTTTGACAAATACGTCCTGATGATTATCAAAAATAGAGACCGAGTTATTTTTCAAAGCATTTAGTTTTCGGCAGATAAATGTTTATAGAATCAGAGCATGGAATTTGAAAACATGGTAAAACATGGCTCTGTTCTTTCTTTTAAAACCGGGTTATGCAAATGACAATAAACCATTTTTTTTTTTTTTTTTTGGAATTCGACCAACATCTAAAGTCCCGTGTCATTCTTTGAATGCAACACAAGTAGATATTATCGAACAGAAAGCATGACAAAAAGACAATATTTTTTGAAGATTTTTCGATATTTTCAGATTTTTATGGATTTTGAAAGTTTTATATTTTTTTTATTTGGTTTTATAGGGTTTTATAATTTTGTATTTTGTTTTTCGAATAAATATTTACATGAGATAAATTAGTTTAAGAGAATGATGAAATGAGTACCGAGATAAAGATATCGATTCAAAGCGTTGTAGAAGAAAGGAATCAACATCTCTTAAACTTTTGCCACCAAAGCATTCGAGGCTTCTAAGAAAATCGTCTGGACATGAGCCTTCTCAATTTGAATCTTTGATAGCTTCCCCCCAAACCGACAAACATCGAATAAAGACCATTTCCCTAAGAAGTATAGTTGAATACAAAGCGGTCTCATTGATTGAAGCTCGGCACCCTGAAGAACACGAGAACACCGAAGTAACAAGTTGAAACATTGATCGTCTCGGTGGTTATCAAATCGGATTAACGATTCACGACCGATCACATGAACTTCAGGTGCATCCCGATGTACACCTTTCTTCAAGATTGACCGTTGTCTATTTGGGGGAACAATATATCAACATCTTCATTTTACCAAGTGCATTCCAGTTATATAACATATAACCAATCGGTACATAATGTACACATGTACCCAACAAGAGTAGAGGCGATGACATCCATGTAACATGTTGAGTCACTAATCATCTCTGTGGATGTCAACTCTGAAATAAGCGAATTAGCTCGATCAAGTGAACATGTTGTGCATATATAAGGAAGCACTTTATCATAAACGTATATAAGATGTCGATGGCATTATCATCCTACGTTCCAAATATTCTTCTCACATTTCTTCCAAGCTGAACAACGGTAACATAATATATCCATAAACTTGAAATCTTGTGAGAAGAACTCAAATAGCCCAAATGAATCCGAGAGAATCAAGCTGCTACATAAACTCTCTCTCTCTGACTATCTTTATCAACCCATATGTAGACAATTTGAAGTGACCCTTTGTTAAAAAAACCAATATACCAAACTTGAAAGCGGAGTCAATTCCTCGTATTTGTGTCTTAAGCTTGCACTTAAAGATGGAAGAGCGATTGTCGAGAATTTATGCACCAAGAAAATCTCTTAAGTACTCATACTCATTAAAGTATGAGACATTAACACCTCTTGCGATTATCCACAACGTAATATGCGGCGTGACAGCGAGTAAAACAACGTAACTCCTAATAGTGATAGTTAACGGTCTTCAACCATCCCTCATTTGTAACTAGATAACCCAAGACTTCAACTCTAATTCTTAAGATCGAGCAAGTTATCAAATAAGATCACGCCTTTGTGAACGTCAACTTCAACCTCAAATAAGTGATAAAGAGTAACTTCGAAGTAATCAACTTGTGTCAAATGCCCAACATGTGAATAAACATACAACGGGATGTACATTCACCCACTGAATGAACCGGAACAAATGATGCCTCAACATCAATGTATTCTTCCTAAAAGTATTCATGTAGAAGCGATCTGGAGGATACAACAAATAACTTCGAGCGGATGAGGTAGACATTTTCCTTGAAGTTCATGTGGTTGATTTATAGCATGCGATGTGAGGAACAATCATCCATGAAGATTTGGCAAAGGAATACCAAAGAGTGGATCATTATTCATGAACAATAATCGTGAAGATTTGGCAAAGGAATACCAAAAGCGGATCATTATTCATGAGTGCAAGCTACAATATTATGATAATCATTATCACGCCTGAGGAATAACTGGAGATAGGGATTTTTGGAGTAGTCTGAGTTGTACTTCTTTGATGATCATCAAACATATCTTGAACTCATGAATCACATAGTCTTTGATGATCATCACCAAACAATAAATCCCATTTATCCTTCGTGAGTGAAACATTAGGCGTTGGAGGAGAGTCATCAAACTTTAAGTCGTATAACCATTATTCAAACATCCATCATCATTTAGTGTATTCACTCTTCTCATAAATCCCATTTATCCTTAGTGAGTGAGAGTCATCAAACTTTAAGTCGTATAACCATTATTCAAACATCCATCATCATTTAGTATATTCACTCTTCTCCCCCTCCAAAATTGCATCCGAAGTTGCCATTTTGATTTAGTAAGTGAATAAGAATATACATTAATGAATGTAGATCCATTTGATGATTGAATGAGCATGGGAGAAACATGAAGCTTGTTGATGAAGAATGTAGATGAGAATGGTCATAAACATGAAGATTTCTATTCTTACGAAAGATAAAGCGCTTAGAAGCGTACACTTTTCTTTTCTTTGAGGAGCGGGGCTGAAGTGTTATCTGCGGCAGCCATAATGATGAAGAACGAGGCTGAACCGGTGAAAGAGGCGTCATTATGTTGAAGTCGAGCTTTGCGATGTGAGCGAGGCGTCATTATGTTGATGTTGAAATGCGAGCTGTGGCGATGTGAGCAGTCATAAGAAGAAAGAATATCAATATTGAGTTAGGAACGGTGAGTTATGAGATATCAATCCATTTGTAATCCATACTTTAAGCCGGTCCATGTAGTGAAAGGATCGGTATCTTGGCGAGGGAAGGACTACTGCACTAACATTACAAGCTTGATTGCATATATATTGGTTAGTGACATTAGTATCCAAACCCTTTGGTGTTTCCGCGGTCAACCTTGATTTTGTCATCGAGAAAAACTTTCGGTAGGAATCCACAAGTCGACATCGCCCAAACATTCTACCGTCTTTATCCACTTATGGCAAGGTCTAGGATTGTATGGCTTCTTATGCATAGTGGAAGACTTATCCATGTTCCTAGTTTCCAAAGATTTAGCAGTTGGTATCCATCTAGGCGAAGTTTTTGGCTTGTTTTGCTTCACAACATGTTGAACCTTAGTCACGTTAGTAGTCTTAGTGGATTGTACCTTAGCATGTGAATAAGGAGAATTTCTAGTTTTGTTTTCTACATGCTTAGCATTCTTATGCACATAACTACTATCGGATGCTTGCCAATCCCAGTCTTTTGAGTGTTCATAGGTAGTGGTTTACAACTACTAGTAGTGCCTTGAAATCTCGTAGAATTCCTCACCCTAGGTCTTGCACCTAAAATTCCGTCTTTTTGAATCACGTTTCCTTTTTCCTAGCTTTTTCTAGATAATAGTTCTTCCACAGTCATTCATATCATATGAATGCGGGTTTTAATGCTTGGTTTTGACCTTTGTTTTCGAACTAATCCTAGAGGTCTTTGGGAGTAAGTGGCTACGTGTTGAGGGTTAATGGAGCTAGAAGCCTTATTCTTAGGTAACTTCGAGGTGAAGTGACTGGTTTTGACAAACTTGTTTCTCATCAACTTGGGAAAACCGTGTTTTTAAAATTTTGGTCTTTGGGATATAGCATGATGAGTCGCCTAACAATGGACCGGTTTCTAATGGGATGGCGGTTTCCCAAGGTTGATGGTTTTGTAAACTTAGTATTCACACTTTTCGGTTTTCCTAAGCTCATTTTTTAAGGCAACAATAGCGAAACTCTTTTCTTGAAGTTGAGCTTTGAGATCATCAATTTTTGCTATCAAAGAGTTTGTTTGTTCTATTGATTTAGTTCTAGCATCTTTGACAGTCACTTAGTTCTATGTGATGCTTTCTCAAAGACTCATTTTCCTTTAGTAATTTAGCCGCATAAATTGACAGTTCATTATTTCTTGTTATAATAGCATCAATATCTTGTGTATTCATGACTAAATTACTTTTCTCATTCAAGACAGAAATATGTTTCTTCAGTTGTAAATGGTTGACTCTTTGTCTAATTTGAGCTTTCAAAGTGTTAATTTCAAAAGTTCCGGAATTCAGGAAGTTCGGTTTTACATGGTTTGTTAAGTTGAAAACTTTCTTCTTTACTCGGTCGGCGATTTCAAGTGAAATGCAATGTTTTTCAAGATTTGAGAATTTGTTTGAAAGTTTATCAAAAGCCTTCTTATCAACCATATCTTTTGTTTTGAAACACTTAATCTCGGACTTCGGCCTGATATGAGAACATTTTATGAAAGTTATGTTGGCATCATGATCGGTTTGTTTAGTACTTTAGCGGATGCACTATGTTGAGAAGAAGGGGTACCTCATTACATGACTCTGTTCAATTTACGGTCGATATCTTGCATCCATCATGTGTAACAAGAGTCACGAACGGCTGGTGTTTCAAGCTTATCGTCTCTGAGCCTCGTATTGGTGTCAAGTGATCCAACATCTAGTGCCATACAGGTCTCAACACAACAATTTATTGATTGTACGAATTCATTAAGCCTTCGATTACAACATCCACTTCTTGTGAGGCCGAGATCCTTTGGCAGCCGGATTTACATCATTCTTTGTTGTTTACGACCAATGCATTCCAAACGGAGCCTTTCGATACATTACCGACTTATCACAAATATCTCTCAGCGTACCCAGGCTCTCATCTACTTTGCATCTTCGAGTAACTTCCTCAATTTACTTCTCCACATTATCCATGAGATGGATAAGTGTCTCCGTGAACACGCTTAATTTCCATTCGGTGTGTCTCTTGAAGGACATTTCGGTCATGTCTTGATCATAATCGGATGTGAATTCCTTAATGAATGGTGAAGAGTGTTTGTAGATCACTTGAAGTCCAGCGCTGGAACTATCCTTATGAACCTTCTCTTTGTCAAGTTGTAGCTCAATTGTTCTAGGTTTAACAGCGAGTTCTGTTAATGTGGATAAGTTGACGAAGAGGGAAATACATGTTCGTTCCATTGATGTGGGTAGAAGTAACATGAGGGTGAGTGAAGTTTTTGGATAAGGTTCAATCTTTGCTTTCTTTTGCATGGCATTACGTAGCATTGAAGCGGTGCATTTCGGTCTTTTCAGTCACGAACGGGAGATATCACAACCTTATTGATTGATTCAATCATCTTTAATCTTCGGTGTAGCATACATTATCATTGTTGTCCACATCATCATACAATTTAAGCACTTACGAGATCAGGTCGGTAGAATAAGACATGATGTGGTAGTATGCACAGGATTTTACAAGTCTATGATTTAAACCAAGAAATAGAATCTTTCGCGGGATTTTACTAAATCAAGAAGAAACCGTGATACAATGACCAATAGAACGAGTTAAGATAACTGATGGACCCACACAATGAAAGACGATTGAGTGATAGGACTTTATATTGTTCGTAGGAAAAGCAGAGATGTTGTTTGGTTGTGATTTGGATTGTTTTTATGCCCGTTTTCTAAGAAATTTAGGTCTAAAACTTAAAAACCTCAATAACTTTTGTTCGAGAGGATTTAGACCTCGAAGATTGACGAATAAACTTTAGTTTAGTTTTATTAGGTGTGCCATTCTCTCGTTCTCACGGTCGTTTTGATGGGTAGAACGCTAAAACGAGTTACGGTTCAAAGTTATGGCCGTTTGAAGTTTTGACGGGAAAAATCAACAAGTCGCTCACAATTCTTGAACCAAGTAAGCTAACAACTAATTAAGCTACACATTAAGTCATTAGAGTTCAAGTCGCTAGCAGGATGTAAGTCGCTTAGTGGTAACTCGCTAACACTCAAATCGCTAGCAAAATTTACAAAGCAATTAAGCTACTCAATTCGCTAACAATGCAAGTCGCTAAAGAGCAGCACGCTATAGACCAAGTTAAGCTACCACCAGTCGCTACCCGTAGTGGAGAGTCCACTACTTGTACTTTAACTCGCTAGATCTAACTCGCTAGCCCCAACAACGTAAGTTAAGCTACAAAAATGTGAAACAAGTAAGCTACCAAGAATATTTTCCGTGAACTAAGTCGCTAGCATGAAAAACCATATAAACATCACTTTTCAATCCAAAACAACCCAACCAAGATGATTCAACTTACAAATGAAAACCTAAAAACTTTTGATGATTCTAAACATAAAAGTACCAACAAAATTCAAACTTTAACACAGAAATCATCCAAATGATGCAAAACCACTAAACTTTCTCAAACTCAAAAACCACCTAAAAACTACTATAAATCCAAAGATGTGCAAGATATGATCTAACCATGGCTCTTGATACCAATTGTAGATATAACTTTTCACATACACATCAAACCATTAACACAAAGTGGCGTATAAGGGGATTCTAGAGAGAGAAAGTTAGAGGTTTAGGGAACTTAGTGAGAGAAAGAGAAAGATATTATTATGAGCTCAACTCTACCTTGGGAGGTAGAGGTATTTATAGTCTTATATAAGCACGCCCACATCGGTCGTGGATCGAACATCTGATGGGTAAAGACAGGTCAGTCCTCCGCGGTGTTACTTAACTAAATACTACTTAACTAAATATTACTATGACTACGAGCTTTCTACGATTACATACTTCATGGTTGATTACAAGACATTTATTACTGGGAATTTATTAGGTCAAGATGGATCTTTAACTAAGAATCTCTTGAAGTTGATAGAAGATGATCCATTTCTAGGAGAAATACTTGATTCACCCGCTACACCAATAGAATTAGGTAAGGGTACAATGAAAGAAGTACACCCCTTTGAGCATAAGTATCACCCATCACCCTCTCCTCATGTGGAAAATTTCCACCCTAAGGGTGTGTATCGCTACTATCACCCGCACTTAAGCTTAAGTGTAGGGAAAACTTCCCTTTTATCCGTTAAATAAGGGTAGAGTAAACCTCGTGACTCGAAAAAAAACAAGTGCTCGTTGGGAGGCAACCCATGTTTATTTGTTTGCATATTTTTTTTCATTTTTATTTGTGTGTTTTATATATCTTTTTTATTATTGGTTGATTCGCATGTTCATATTACTTTGTGAAAATGCTTTATTTTGTTTTTAACCTTGTCTTAATTGCATATAAAGATATTTTACAAAAAGATAAGTGTAGGGAAGATCATATATGTTTTTAAGAACATGAACATGATATTAACAATAATCGAAATTGATATATTTGTGTGTTTGTTAGAGTCAAATGCTTGCATCGAGTCATAATGGATGTTTTGCAGAAATTTTCCCAGGTTTTAATGAGGTACTTTTTTCGAAATTTTCCAAAAACGCAAGACCACTCTTTATGCCGGACAAATTCGGCGTCGGGATTAACACCGCGATGTTGGTAATGTAAGAAAGAATATCGGTTTAGTTTTTCGTGTAACTTGTAATTTTTGGAAATTCCCAATTCTTAATTTTCCAGAAAAACTGCAAACATCCATACCACAAGCATTATATCTTACTTGCTTTCTAGTGTAGTTGTGTATCATATATAGTTTTACCGTCAATTTTACGCGAAGGTTTCGTTTGTTTTCTTATAAGTATGCAGGTTATATTGGACAAGAAGAAGAAACACATATTGGATGAAGCTCGTTACTTATTCATTCTTCTTGGAGGAGGATTTAACTGCAACTTCACACATATCCTACCGAGCTAATCAGAGAAGTATTAGTTTTTTTCTCTTTTACTTACCTTCCTTTATCATAACTTTGATACTTTCTGGGAACATTGGGGACAATGTTCAGTTTAAGTGTAGGGAGGGAGAATAAAACGGGAACTTAGAAACTATTCACTCACTTGATTATTTGTCTTGTCCTTGGTAATTTGTGTAATAAACTATAAGAAATATTTGTTAGGGAAATTTTAGAACCAAATTAAAAAAAATTTATGACATTTACGAGCTAAACTTTAGTCTTAATAAAACGTATCATGGATAGGAATTATATGACTAGCACAAAAACATACCACTCAAATTCCACCCCAAAAATGTGAGGTTCGCCCCTAGATCTTTAGGAATAAAAGCATTCATCTTTAATGCTTAGTGAGTATACCGGTAGTATAATAGATTCTAGAACTTGTTTTGCAATGCATTTCGAGATCGCTAGTGAGACTACACTTGTGTAGTTAGGATTAACTAAATGATAAGAGGCATTTGGATAATGCTTGTTTTAAACCTTGTATTATAATTACCTCTTCCACATCGGTTGAGTAATTACCCCACACCCTTGCGATATACTCATATTTAGTACACGATACCCCTAGTTAACCCCTCAGAGCCTATCCTTTTCGCGGTTCTCGTGATGTTTCGGTTTTCCAGAATATCAATGAAGATCATTGTTTACAATCCACCCCCAAATGTAAACCTAAATCGCCTTAGCCTACCTTGTATGCACTCATCTTTAGTGCATTATTATAATTACTACGAAACCCTTAGTTCAATTATCTAGTTACTTGCATGGTTGCTAAGTCGAGTCATATCTTTTGTATACAGTTTTGGGACGATTGGGACTCATGGGTTAAAGAAATATTTTATGGAGTAACGGGAAAGAACGATAAATTCAAATTCCCTTTGTCTACATAATTAAATACTTCATGTGTTTTGATCTTTTCAAATCGGATCAATTAGTGTTAGTTAAATAAAAAATCAAGTGTAGGGATGCTCCTATAAATCCCTTATATTTTGATGTTATCATAGAGGATGGTAGAGTAAAAAGGTATGAAAAAAAATCCAAAAAAAAAGAGAAAAAGAGTTGATGAAAAAAAAACATACGGGCTACCATCCTACATCTATCTTTATGTTTATGTTTTCAAGTTTGTGTTTATGTTTTGTTTCAAGTTATCTAGTGTTAGTGATTCGAGTTTTGGCTTAGTAACGCCACGCTTTACATGCTTGTAACATAAGATTTTTGACTTGCCACCACTAAATATCCCCTATCCAACAAAACCCTTTACTTCCCTACCCTAAGCCTAACGTTACAAACCTTTGTAAAGACCTCTTAGATAGTTATTCCTAGGTGCTTACGCCAAAACGGTGGAGGTTTGATCTATTCTCAAGCTTATGGTAATCTATGTACTATGCCAGGTAATGAGTGTTCATCTTCCATTTCCATTCATTATATATTTCATATAAACCTGAGAGATGAGAGAATCCAAACACCAATTGTGAGGTGCTAGTATATAATTTTCGTGCTTGTTATTACTATTGTGGTACTTTTACTTGTTGTAAATTATCTTAAACCAATGCTTCATGCCCCCTAACTTATAAATTGATTGGCTAAAAGCACATTTGTTTGAGGACAAGCAAATTCCAAGTGTAGGGATATTTTTTAAGGATTTAAAACATACGTTTTTAGGGGGTCATTTAAGCCCTAAATTGACACATATGTGAGGGGTGTAACATACTTCTTGTTGAAGTTGCTTCCGTGTTGTAGAAACTCTAGGTCATTGTTGAAAAAGAATCGAAATGGGATATTGGGTTGTTCGGGTTTTCCGATCGTCGATAGTGGTTTGGTCCAGTCAGTGTAGTAGGGTTCATGATCCTTTGTCGAGTAATCAATGTTGGACTCCGGGTTGATCCAGTCAATGTTGTTGGACATTGCACGTGCAATGTTCTCCAAATGATATTCCAGCTCAATTGCATTTCCGGATTTTTCTTTAAGTAAGTTGAAAGCATCATTCTTGATCTGGCGAAGTTCTCTTTTGGTCATTTTCTTGATTTTGAATTCAGAGTGCGACCATCCACATGCTCATGACCTTCTTCGAGAGGTGGTTGCACCTCTACCAAGTTGTTAAACCATTCGAACTCCTCTGTAGTATCGTCGTCTAACCAGGAGACAACAGATGGTTTCTTTCCTTTCTGTCTGGAGGATGATTCTAGTCTTGGTGATGGTTGAGGCGTAGGTTGATGTTTCGGTTATGGTTCAAGTTCGGGCTCAAGTATATCATGATCCTCACTAACAGTGTTTGTAAAGTGATCACCGGTTTTCTCCATTGGTGGTGTGGTTTCTAAATCCCTTGGTTGATCAGATGGAGGTTTCTGTGTTGCTTGTTGTGTAGTGGTGGTGGTCCTAGCAGGTGGTGGTGGCATGGTTGATGACGATCCTCCAGCTTTCTTCTATCTTTTGGCATTGGGATCCTGATATGGGTCGTCATCTTTCCTTGGTCTTTTATCCGTCCCCGCATCTTCCTTACACGGTGTTCGAAGTTGGCGAGCAATGAGAAGATCATAAAGTTGGTCGTTTTCCTTGGTGAAAGATGGAGCTCTAGCAGCCATTTTAGTCACTAGTTCTGCAATCAGATCTTCCTCAGAAACAACTGGGGGCTTGACCAGCTTAGTTTCCATGACCACTGGTGTAGTAGTGATAACCTGCTTAACCACGCATTTAATCATTGGTTGGAGTTGCTTCTTGAAGAGTTCTCGTGTGACTCCAGGGACCGTGCGAGTGAGAAATGCGTGAGTGTAGTTATGGATTTGCTCATTCATTTGACCCTGAACATCCTGAGAGAAGAACCCTTGAATAGCTTCTCTTTGGTTCTGAAAAGTAGACATATGTGTCGAAAGATCCGTGACTACTTCGGCCAATGTGTTTACTTGTTCATGAAGACGGTTTTGTTTTCGAGTCCGTGAGTGGTGCATAGCTTTCTGAATCTTGGATTTGACACGAGACATCCATGTGTCAGTCTTCTTCTTAACAGATTTTGTGGTTGATTTAGTTGTTTCATGTGTTGGTGGAGGTGATGATTGAGATGATGACTCGGGTTTGGTAGAAGTGTCATGAGTTGTTTCCGAAGACTGTTGAGGTTTGTGAGATGGATTGTCAACTATGTAGTAGTCGGTTTCCTTCTTTAATCTTTCCTCTTCAGCTCTGGCAGCCTCTTCTTCAGCCTCTTTTTGCTTCATTTCCTCTGCAGCCGCATTAACATCATCATCGTTAATCCTTTCATCCTTATCATGATTGTGGTCTCCTTCGTTATACATCTCCTCATCTTCACCATGCTCCTCTTCTTGTAGTTGTTGTTGTTGTTGTGGTTGCTTCATTTCGACTGTAGTTGTAACGGTTACACTCTGATCCTTACCGGGTTGATTAACCGGATTTGATGGGGTTAGAGTGGTCTGTAGTGGATCTTCTTGATGTGGAGGACTACTGCTGGAACCTCCTGCCCTACCGGGTTGATAAACCGAAAAGGTTGGAGCTTGATGTTCCATCCTTTTCTATTTCAAAGTCTTTTGATATTGTTGTTCCTCTTCCTTTGGATCATACTCTAGGTCGTAGTCACGTTGTTCTTCTTCCTCAAAAGGTTTCTTCCCTTTATCGGCCTTGTTGTCATCATCAGAAGTTTCATATTCATCGATATCCTTGTCAAGTTGTTCTTAAGTAGGGTATGGACTTTTCCTTCTCCTTTGTAGAGTCATCAATACGAACTTCGTCATAGATCACTTGTTCTTCTGACTCTGTTTCTGAGTCATCATGTTGTGAAGTTTGTTTAGGTGAAGGTTCTGGCTTGACAACTTGAACGGGAATTCTCATCTTTACCACTCTTTGGGATTTCTTTGACTTTGTGGTGCTAGCAGAACTTCCAACTTTCTTGGCTCTGGTCTTGACCGCTAGAGCAGCAATTTCATCCATGAACCCAACACGTTTAGCTAGTAGATCCTCCCTATAGTATCTGTGTGAGGGAGCGTCTTTGACCTTTTCAGTTATAAGGAACGCAGGGAGTTCCGCACCTTGTTTACGAGTGGTTGTCCCATGGAACCTAATTGATTTAAGGGTAGGATTTTAATCATGGTGTGTTTGTTGGGGGTCATTTAGTCTTCTGGGAATGTCCTCATGCTTCTTAAGGATGTTGATAACATCAAATTATCCTGAATATTAAGTGTCAATTTCCCCTGGTAATGCTTGTAATTTATATCATTTATATGGATTTACGCTTGTTTTCCATTATATTCCACTTTCAGGTAAATTACGAGCATTGGAGCTAAAGAGCTGAATTGGAGAATTATCTAAAGATTTATCATAGTATGCTGACTTTGAAGAAGTTACGGCGTAACTCATCTCTCACATTACTGTAATAAAGCGTGACTTTAAAAGCCAACTTATCGAGAAGATTACTACGTAACTCTCCCAAAAGACGCCGTAACTATCTAGGTCAAATGAGGATCAGCGTACACGATAACTAGTAACTCTTGCTTAAACTACTAACCAAGAATTATTGAAGATACGTAACCACTTCTAAGGTTGCAGTAACGGCAAATCCTGATCTAGTGCAATTTCACGAAATAAGAGGATTACGGCGTAACTATTCTATTAGTTACGCGTAACCCGATCTCTGCCTATAAATACCCCGACAATTTCCACATTTCAAAGCATCTCATTGCACACATCACAACCAAAGAATGTGGAAGAAGCCAAAGGCAGATCTAGAGGAGCATACGGAGCTATCTCCAAGGGAGAAATCACTCCCTACGATAAGCATTAGCATTTTATCTTTTCTTTACTTTCGATTCATGTATTTCGTAACATTAATTATTGAATTGATTTGTATGGTTAATATGAGCGGCTAAGCACCTCTTGGTGCTTGCCTAGTTATGATTCATTAATTGTTTTGTTTATGTTTACATTACTTCCGTATAATTATTTCTAAGTGTATGCATGCATAGTTTATTGGTAGCTACCCTTGTTTCGTAGTTTTGAATGGCGGTAGAGGCTAGTTGCTTAGGAGATATGACCAACTGACCTAAGTGAGTAGACTGAGACGGGAAGGGTAAGATATGACCAACTGACGACCCTTTCTACCTGTGCGATTTGACCAACTGATCACCTACCTTTTGGATGAACTTAAGAATTAGGGGGTGAGTGTTTAAGTTGCTAATGCCCGGGCACTCACTATTATAAGTCTATCAAGTAGCGGTACTTAATGACTCGGCTTAGGGGACCAGGAACAACTGGACTTATGAGGGGACACGACTTCTCCGGTGGTGGCATCTTTCTTGATAGGTTAGGCGAATTGACCAAATATTGTCCTCTCGACTCTGACCCCACCTGAAGTAATTGGAAATAATTAGACGTAGACATTACTAGCTAGGATGAATAACTAGGTTAGCACCACTCTCCTTTATTGATCACAACCTTTGCCTTTAATCTGCTTTAGTAGTTAATTAATTAAATCATATTAAAATCTTTGACACCTAAACTTAGTAATAATCCAACACACATAGCTCTTGGGGAATTTCTGGTTTTATCGAATACTACATTACACACGACCGGGTACACTGCCCGTTAGTGCATTAAGGTAGACCATAGGTATAACGAGACATTATAAATATTAAAACCTGGTCAATAGAACCTGCATCAAGTTTTTGGCGCCACTACCGTGGAGTTATATTAGGATTGCTATTAAGTCTTTTATTTTGTGTTTTTTTTTAAATTTCTTGCGATCACTATTCAAGATTTCAAGTACCATGGAAGTTGTTAACATTGATGACCTCACTCTTGAGGAATATTTGGCGTTGACAAGAGCAGAACAAGGGGCGGGTCTCGTAAGACCGGCAATTGGAGCTGATGTCCGTTTCGAAACTAAATACCAATTTATGAGGGAGCTTCGTGCTAACCCTTTTTCTGGAAACAGGAACGAACATGCGTATGAGCACGTTGAAAATGTCCTATACATCGCAATCCTTTTCAAAATTTCGGGCGTGTCTCATGATGCTGTTATGCTAAGGGTATTCCCCATGACTCTTACTGTGGTTTGCGCGGAAGATGGATTGAAAGATTGCCGCCAAGGGCGATCAATACTGGGCTCTACTAAAGAAGCACTTCATTCAGAGGTATTGTCCTCCGTCGAAGATTTATAACCAACTCTTGGAAATCCATAATTTCAAGCAAGAAGGCGATGAAACCTTGTATCAAGCCTGGGATAGATACAACGATCTCCTTTACAAATGTCCTACACATGATCGAACAACGACAAAAGGTCAACATCTTCTACAAAGGAATCAACGTGACTACAAAGAGATCTTTGGACTATCAAGGACCTATTCCGAACATGACTCCTACTCTAGAAATTGAAGCCATTCAAAAAATGGCTGATCATTCTAAAAAATGCCACGATGGAGGAAGCAAAAGAAACCAAGGCGGAAGTTTTGACGGAATTGCAGCAATCGCTAGCAAAATTGAAAATCTAAGTTGAGATATCCGAAAGTCGGCCGTCCATGCCATCCAAGTGGGTTGTGAAAGCTGTGGGGGAGGACATCTCACCAAGAATTGTCCTCACGTTAACGAAGAAAATATAATTGAAGAAGCCAAATATGGAGAAAATTGATTGTTTTACGTAGATAATCGAAATAGTAACGGGTATCATGGAAATTACAACTGTGGGCCTTATGGAGAAAGAAAGCCCAACCTTGAAAAGACAATAAACAAATTCCTGGAAAATTCAGCCCAAAGAAAAAAGGAAGATGATTGGCTAAAAGAATTCCAGGAAAACACTGACAGAAGTCTTTCCAATCACGACACAACCCTAAAAAACCCTGAACCCATGGTGAAAAAGCTTAGTGAGAAAGTAAGGATGAATAACACTAAACCGGAAGGATCAAAACCCACATTGGAATGTAAAGTGATTTTTGCTGATAATGACTCGAAGATATAGGCTAATTCTCACACTAAAGATAATGACGGCGAAGATTTCGCCGTCGACGGAGTTACGTCGTAACTCATGCGAAGGTTACTGGCGTAACTATGTTTTTTGACAGCGATCGTGGGGTTATGAAAGATATTGATAAGGACGATTCAGCGAAGTTGCGCCAGTAACCAAACATCCCGATTCTGGCCACGTAAGCGGGATCGTAAGCGCACAATTTCGAAGTGGACGAATCGGAGAACACGTAGTAATTAACGGATGGTCCCACGACATTAATTTATGCCCTCATCCCCATCTAAAGGAAATATCACTGGTGTAAAAAGATACCCGTAGCTAAGGGGGACTGGTATGATCTATGGGCCTCGTGTGACCTGAGAAATGATAAGGATAGGGTTAAAAATAACAAATTCATGTGGGTTGCATATACTGATGAAGAAAGATTGGAAAAACTCTCCTTCGAGGAAGAAGAGGAACCGCCTATCACTCACTGGTGTACTCCGATAATCATAACTGATGATGAATCCACACGAGCATGGCCTACATGCGACCCTTTCCGCGAGTATTGCAAAGGTGGTGATAGTTTAAAAGAAGAAGAATGGACGTGCCCTCACGAGCTTGAAAAACATAATATCAAGTTCGGAGATTTGACATTTGATGATTGGTACGCAATACAATTCGGGAATGCTAAAATTAATCTGAATCTTCTTAAAAAACTCAAGATTAACTACGAGGATCATAATCAGAAAAAGGAATTGGTTAATAATGACATCTACTGCATGGAAGATCCTTTAAGCGGAACTGATAACAAAGAAACCTGAAGTCATTGGTGTGAAAAGATAAAATCTCTTGGGGAAGTCTTCTGGGCATCATGCAACCCTTATGACGATAAATGTAATGGGGGAAGCAGCTTAATGAGAATGGGAGAGGATGAATTCTTTTGGACCTCAACCAGCGATAAGGAAAGGACAAGTTTGCCTTGGTTAGACAACTTGGGATTTGACAGTTGGGTAAAAATCAAGTATGGACAAGTAGATGCGTTAACAAAGGAAAATATTTAGAAAGAATACATGAGTAAAGAAAATTCAAACGACGAGAGTCCTAACAACTCGAGTGAAATAATAGTTGAGGATGACCAAGAGTTGATAAGAAATGAGAAGGAAGAATGCAAACGTGTACTGGTGGAGAATTTGCTCGATGAGGAATAGTTTAAAGGTACCGAGTCTAATGACGATGACATTGAGGGGATTTTAGATTACCTTGAGATGCAAGGAAATGAGGAATTTACTGACCCCGATGATGAAGCATATGAGAAAAGGAGGTGAAAACTCCTTGGGATTCCATATAAGAGGCCACCACCGATTATTGCCGAAAAGTATGAGTTCACTCGATACCACTTGGGACCGGAGGAAAAATTTTGCAAAATTCAAAAGATCGAGACTAAAGAATACCTCCGCACTGCCACAAATGTCGCTTGGGTCAGACATAACTTGATGAAAGACATGGAGGAAGTTGGCCAAGTCCAAAGGCCACCATGAAGCCTTGAGGCTCTGAGTCTAACTTAAAGACTCGTAAATAAAGAAAAGTGCTCTTTCGGGAGACAACCCGAATTATCCCTTTTTTTCTATTTCTGTAGGGTTTTGTAATTTTAACCATTTTGCGAAAGCGAAGAGTGATTCTTTGCTACAGATCGTCGACTATAGTTATAGTAGCTTAACTTATCTCGGTTTACCGTAACCAACCCCTACGTGAGAATTTCGGATGCATTACCAATTACGACATAAGTCTATCTCTGTGGTTATGCCGTAGCTACACTCTTGCAGCCTATGCCAGGTTTTGCCTAGTTACGGCGTAACTCCCTCCAAGAGTTACGACGTAACTATCCTCTGCTTTACTTCTTTCATTTTAAACACAATAACCTTGTATTAGTATTTTAAATGAACTTTTTGGGTGTGTTCTCTGTAAACCCTCACGAGACTTCACTCGTCCACTTGGGACACCAAGTGGTTTAAAAGGCTTGTTGCATATGCTAAATGCAATCGTGATTCCTACGAAAGAGAGTTAGGTTTGATTTTCATTTTTCATTTTTCTTTTTAGAATTATGCTTGTCGGTAGTGTGATTTCAGGGATTGAAGTTTGCTCGTGGATGCTTATACGAAGGCACGACTCTTTTCCATGGGCCTTCTTTCTTTTTGGAGCAAATTTCAGGGAAGTTCTCGCTCTAATTCTACTTTTCTCTTCACCTTTATTTAACGCTTAGTACAAAAGGGACTTTGTATAATTCAAGTGGGGGAGTAGAAATATCTCTTGAACTTTATTTTGCCCTTGTTTTTCTAGTTTATTTTGAAAAATTATGCCATTTTAAAATTTTGACATGTTTTTCTTAACCTAACTAGATTAGACCTTAGTCAAGCATATACAACCCTTGATATTATATGGTGAGATTAGCCTTATCCGTTTCCAATATTTTACCCCAAATCCACCAAATTATGAGTGTGCAGGTAGCTTGTAAACTTTAGAACTTGGCCTTTGCATCATTTCGAGACCATAGACAAGGTATGTTGAGTTAGCTCGGCGTATTTGGACTTTTCAGTTTAAGAAGGCAGTATTATAGGATTATCACCCAAAATAGCCTACCATTGTATGTCTATCGATTAGTCACCTCGACTTCTCGACCCCCATGTGAAACCCTTTTGTTGCACTCACCTTTAGTGCAAGATACCCTAGATAAACCATCCGAGCCATTCCTTTCATTTTGATAACCCAATATATTTTTTCGATACACCTATACACCTTAGCCTACCCTGTAGTCTTTATTTGTGATTGGGAAGTCATCAGTTGCCTAAGTTCGAGGTTCAAGTGGAAAGGTTCGGGAATCACGCTTTCGACGACGACATATTCTTAAAGATCATTGAAGACCTCCCGAATTTCCATTGTTCATCTCAAGTGGGGGGATGTTATGTTTAGTTGTTATATTCTTGTTGGAAAAAAAATGATTCGAAAAAAAAAAGTTATGCTATTTAGTTTATCGTAAAGTGCAATGTTATAAGCACTATGTTATGAGCTTTATATAGATTTAGTATCGAGGAGGCCACCTCGGTCACATTCGAAGATAAGAGTTGGTTAGTTTGCCAACAGTTGTAGAAAAGGTAGTGTGTCCATCATGACGTCCTCTAATGACACATCTACCTGGTATTTCATGATCCAGTTTCTTAACTTCATAGCTTGAACTCTGGCGCGGTAAGTGGTGATGAATTGGTTATAGATTTAGACTATCTGCTTGATTTTTATTTTACACCATTTATATATCCCATGTCTTATCCTACCCTTTAGTCATGAAGTGTGTCTAGGTGATGCAACGAGCAATCTTTGGTATCTTGGCCATGGATTTGGTCATGTATCATTGATTTTGTCCACTTCACCGTGACATGTTAGTAATGACGTCACCCATAACCTTTGTCGTGTCTACCCATATTGCCTTTGAAAATTGTTAAGCCCTTAACTCTAGTGGTGGAGATTTTTGTAACCGCCAAGCTTATGATAGAATACATGCTATGACTGTGCGATTGAGTGATCACCCTGAAAATTGACACTTAGAATAGTTGAGAGATTTGAGTTTTTCGCTCCCATTTCGTGAGGTATTCGGCTTTGTTTTATTCTAGCATAAGGGATTTGTAAACTTATATTTTCTAGGTAATGGGAGATATCTTTTTAGGAATCTATCTAATTAGGTCTACTTGAGGGCAAGTAGAGTTCAAGTGGGGGATATTTGATAACATCAAATTATCCTGAATATTAAGTGTCAATTTCCCATGATAATGCTTGTAATTTATATCATTTATATGGATTTACGCTTGTTTTCCGTTATATTCCACTTTCGAATAAATTACGAGCATTGGAGCTAAAGAGACGCATAATTGGAGAATTATTAAAGATTTATCATAGTATGCCCACTGTGATGAAGCTACGGCGTAACACATCTCTCATACGCCAACTAAAGCGTGACTCAGTAAGCCAACTTATCAGAAGATTACGGCGTAACTCTCCCAAAAGATTATGCCATAACTATATTAGGTCAAATGAGGATCCGCGCTGCTGATAACTACGCCGTAACTCTTGCATAAACTACGGCGTAACCAAGAATTATTGAAGATACGGCATAACCACTTCTAAGGTTCGCAACCAAATGAGATCTATTGCAATTTCTGAAGAAATAGAGGATTACGGCGTAACTATTCTATTAGTTACCGTAACCGGATCTCGCCTACAAATACCCCACATTTCCGGCATTTCAAAGCATCCCATTGACACATCACAACCAAAGAGCGTGGGAAGGAGCCAAAGGCGGTCTAGAGGAGCATACAGAGCTATCTCCAAGGGAGAAATCACTCCCCTACGATAAGCATTAGCATTTTATCTTTTCTTTACTTTCGATTCATGTATTTTAGTAACATTAATTATTTAATTGATTTGTATGGTTAATATGAGCGGCTAAGCACCTCTTGGTGCTGGCCTAGTTATGATTCATTAATTGTTTTGTTTATGTTTACATTACTTCCGTATAATTATTTCTAAGTGTATGCATGCATAGTTTATTGGTAGAGGCTAGTTGCTTAGGAGATATGACCAACTGACCCTAAGTGAGTAGACTGAGACGGGAAGGGTAAGATATGATGAACCCGGCGACCCTACGCTTGTGCTATTTGACCAACTGATCACCTTCCGTTTGGATGAACTTAAGAATTAGGGGGTGAGTGTTTAAGTTGCTAACGCCCGGGCATTCACTATTATAAGTCTAGCATGTAGTGGTACTTAATGACTCAACTTAGGGGACCAGGAACAACCAGACTTATGAGGCCGAATTAACCAAATCTTTGTCCTCTCGACTTTAACCCCACCTGAAGTAATTGGAAGTAATTAGACGTAGACATTACTAGCTAGGATGAACAACTAGGTTAGCACCACTCTCCTTTATTGATCACAACCTTTGCCTTTAATCTTCTTTAGTAGTTAATCAATTAAGTCATATTAAAATTTGTGACACCTAGACTTAGTAATAATCCAACACACATAACTCTTGGGACAACCTCGGTTTTACAGAATACTACACTACACACGACCGAGTAAATTGCCCGTTAGTGCATTAGGGTAGACCATAGGTATAACGAGACTTTATAAATATTAAAACCTGGTCAGTAAAACCTGCATCAGATGTTGTGAATGATTAGTTTGGTGAAGCGGACAAAGGGAATATTGGTTCCTGGTTTCTTAAGATGCTGCATCATGTCCTCCTAGATGAGGCTAGCATAGTCTATGTGGTTAACATGGACCATTCCCTAGAAAATTTGTAAATGCATCAGCTTGGGGTGTTCATTACCGCTATCGCTTCCCGAGACTGATTTGGCAATCATGAGGTACAATGTTCTCCATGGTTGCGGGAAGTTTTTGACATCAACTGTGGAATGAGTAGTGATAATCCTAGAGGACTCATCATAACCAATGTTGACCAAGAAATCCAGAATCTCCTTCTCTGTGGATATCTTAACATAATCAGCTGGAGAGTTGATTGTCGGAAGCAGAAGAACAGCACGAAGATCATCAACAGTAACAATGACTTCATGGGTATCAAGAGTGACTTTCACAGAATCTTCTCCATCAATCCTCTTCATGGTGTGCCAGAATTGATGGATATAGAAGTCAGGGACTGAGGATGACTTTTTGAGCATGAAACGGTAGGGGTAATGCAGAAGGATGTCCACAACAATTCTACAAGATGATTCCGAGCAGCTGAAGTTGTTGAAATCAACAAGAAGGTTGTTCTTGAAAATCATTCTGTCATAGCCAGGTGGGAATGTGTTGGCCATAGTGAGTTCTGCTGGGGCATTGACATTTGCTTGATGTTCAGCCATTTTGTGATCTGAAAGGGATTAGACAAAGATATAGACATATAGAAACACAGTGTGTTATTTAAGTCTGATTTATGTTCTAATGCCTTGTTTGATGATGTCATATTTATGTTTGTTACATGTCCTAAGTCACATACGTCTGTATACATGAAGTTGTGGTGATAAGTTACGTGAACGTGTTAATTTTGAAGTTTACAAACTCATGTATCACTTAAAACACAACATATTCACTTTTGTTTGCTTATGCGTAAGATTTAACTTGTGACTTATGCGTAACAGATAAGACTGGTGAACAGTGACTTATGAGTAATTTGTGTCCTTATTTATAAAGATGGTAGCTTATGCGTAAGAATAAGTCTAAAGCGTAAGACTATGCTTATGCGTAAGAATTTCTTACGCGTAAGACATATTCGAAAGCTTTTAAGCTTATTCGTAGGAATATGCTAATGTTTACGTGTAAGGCTTATTCGTAAGAATAAAGCTTATTCGAAACACCGCTCCTTATTCGTAAGAATAAGTTACGCGTAAGAATAAACTTTATTCGTAAGATAAAGTCTTATGCGTAAATATTCCATGTAAGAGTTATTCGTTAAACTTTCATCTTATTCGTAAAATGTTCTAAACATTTTCTTATCTTTACGATTAATCCTCCTGTTCACACAAACATGATAATTTTGATTACAATTCATTCCAATCATCACAAAGATCACAAAAATGGCATTTAAACACATTTCTCATTCACAACAGGCTTATTCGTAAGATTCCTTAAACCTTAAACCCTATGTTTACGAGCAAGAAATCTGTCCATTTATTTCAAGCATAGTTTGATTCTGGGATATCTGAAGGTGCATAGGAGTGGTCTAAAACAAGTTTTAACACATTTTGTCCATTCAATCAAAAGATACAAACTGAACGAACACTTAAACCCTAAAACTTTGATTTTGAAACAATTGACGTTTCTGGGTTAATTAGATTTTAACAACATGTTTCTTATCCATATTTAACACTTTCTTGTACACACCTAAGCATCAAACCCCCATCTCAGAAATCAAAAAACCCCAATTTGGTTCGTATGAACCCTAATTTCAAAAACCTTCAATTGGTGTTTTTGGGTGCAATTTGATGATGAGAACATGTTTAAATATCAATATTGAACGTTTTAACATAACACATTTTATCATAAACACATTTATTCGAAAACACCCAAATTGTTCATAAGAACGATTTTTTCAAAAATCATTTTGGAAAGTTTTAACCGTTGGATCTTTGAGATATTAAAAACCATTGTTTAGAATGATTATCAAAACATGTTTCAACTTACAGATTTCTGAAAACGTGAACGGATTGTTGAAATGAATTAGGACTGTCGATCTTGGTGGTTGAGGAGAGTTAATGCAAAAGAAATGCATTCAATGTGTAGAAATTATTGTTTTTGTTAAAATTTTAATTTCAAAACTTGCACTTTTAGTCCCCTAACCTCAAAAAGGTTTGAACCAAGACCCATTAACTCACATTTTGGTTAGACAAGGATCATTTTAGCAAGAAACTTGATAATACACCCCTGGACTTTTGAAATACTGAATTTTATAAACCATTTGAGTCCGAGGAGGGTATTAAACCATGATATATAACCAATACATTTGTGAAACAATATATTTTTGGTTACATGAAAGTACAAGGTTTTATGAAACGGAAAAATATTTACATTCTCCCCCTCAACACTTGTTCAGGAAAAATAGTGAAATTTTTGATAGAACATAGTGTTGATGGAAGATTTGTACTTGCAATGTTTGTTTTTTAGAAAAAATTGAAATGAAAAATATTTTTAGATTTTATAAGATTTTATATTTTTGTATTTTGTTTTTGAAAAATATTTACAAAAATAGTTTTGGTGTTTGACTTTTTAAGAGAGTTTTAAAAATTCATCCAGTTCTTCTGGAGTCAAACACCTCATGCCAATTCTGTGAGCGTGTCAGCAAATCTTGCTGGAGGCAAAGCTTTGGTGAAAAGGTCCGCCAATTGATGTTCTGTACCTACAAAGTAAAATTCCACCGTTCCCTTTTCCACATGTTCTTTTATTGAATGGTATCGAAGATCAATGTGCTTTGACTTTGAGTGTTGAACTGTGTTGCACGAGATCGCAATAGCACTTTTGTTGTCACAGTACACCGAATCTTTGTCGAATACATACCCATAATCTTTGAGTTGTGTTCTCATCCAAATGACTTGAGCACAACACACGGACATGGCTACATATTCTGCTTTAGTTGACACCAATTTATCACCAAGGAATTGTAAACCTCCAGAAGTAATTTTACGTGTATCTAAGCATCATGCATGGTCAACATCTGAAAATGCTATTAGTTCAAAACCAGAATCCTTTGGATACCAGATCCCCAAGTTAATGGTTCCCTTGATGTATCGGAGGATACTATTAGCCTCTGAGAGGTGTCTTTCAGTGGGTCTTGACTGATAACGGGAGCATAGATATACAGCAAATACAATATCGGGTCTACTGACTGTTAGATACATGAGAGACCCAATAATACTATGGTATTTGGTAGGGTCAACCAGTTTCCCATGTAAATCAGCATCCAGTTAATTGGTATGTACCATTGGTGTATTATAGGTGTCACTTGTTTGCATACCATGTTTATTCAAAATTTCAAGAGCATACTTTGACTGACTGAGAAAAATACCACGGGGTGATTGATGAACTTGTAGTCCTAAGAAGAACGTAAGTTCACCCATCATTGACATTTCAAAATTTGTTTTCATTAGTTTTGAAAAAGCATTTGAGTACTTTTTGTGGGTAGAACCAAAGATGATGTCATCAACATAAATCTGAACAATTAAGATGTGTGCCTCGTGATATTGAATAAACAGTGTGGGGTTGACCGATCCTTTGATAAAATTATTAGCAAGCAAGAAGGATGACAACTTATCATACCACGCCCAAGGGGCTTGTTTGAGACCATATAAAGCCTTTTTCAGTTTGTAGACATGATTAGGGAACTCTGGATCAACGAATCCTTCCGGCTGGCTAACATACACTGTCTCCTTAAGTTGACCATTCAGAAATGCAATTTTGACATCCATTTGGTAGACGGTGATGTTCATGTGAGCCGCGAAAAGCCAGAAAAAAATACGTGTACAAAGTCTAGCAACCGGTGTGAATGATTCTTCAAAGTCGATACCCTCTTCCTGTTTGTAACCCTTAGCCACCAGATGTGACTTATTTCAAATGACCGTTCCTTCAACATCTAACTTATTCTTCCAAATCCATTTTAGACCAATGACGTAGACCCCTGTCGGTTTTTCAACCAATTCCCATACTTCTAAACGTTTGAACTGGTTCAGCTCTTCTTCCATGGATTCAATCCAGTTATCATGAGTCATTGCATCCTTAATGTTTTTGGGTTCAATTTGAGTGACAGTGAGTGCATAAATGCAGTGTTCTCCGTCAGTCTGAAGGTGTTGTCTAGTTACGACTGGTTGGTTTGGGTTGCCAATAATATTAATAAGAGGATGATCTTTGGTCCATCGGTGTATGGAAGGTTGGTGTTGATATACATTATGCAAATTAGGTGGATTCAGATGGCTGGTAGAAGATTCAGCAACATCTGGGTTTGCCGTTTCTAATGAGAAAGGGTTGAAAACGATTTCCATCATAATCCGCAGGTTCAGGTACATTGTGGTTTAGAGGATCATCAGCTAGGTTATTGTCATTAGAAGCGGTTTGTTTATTGTTGTTGGAGATTAATCGGTGGTGCATCGAACGCGGTTGTTGTTGTTTCGTGTGTATCGTATTGAAATTTGATCGAGGTTGAAACGGAAGCAGTTGATACATCCGAGCACGTTGATCAAAGTCTTCATTGAACAGAGGAGCAAACAACGTTTCCATCTGACAACGAGTGAGTTGAAAGGTTTGGTCAGCTGATGATTAAGGGAAGTTAAGACGGTTATGTTCGGGTGCTAAGCTGTTTTGCTCAGAAGCCATCTTTGTGAGCTCATCAAAATTAGCATGAATAGTCTCCATAATTTCCTTTGTACGATGATTCCAGATCCGGTATCCTTTTGAGTTTTCACAGTATCCAATAAAGACTCCAATATCAGCTTTGGCCTTGAGCTTTCCAACGTCATCACGATCATTATTTGGGTAACAGAGAGCACCAAATACATGAAAGTGTTTTAGGTTCGGTTTTATGTTATGGATAAGCTCATAAGGTGTTTTGTGGTGGCGTTTAGTGATCATTGAACGGTTCTGAGTATAGCATGCAGTTGACACAGCTTCTGCCCATAAGGAATCTGGAAGTTTTGCATTTATTAACATTGTTCTTGCAGCTTCCACTAACGTACGGTTTCGTCTTTTAACAACTCCATTTTGTTCGAGTGTTCTTGAAATTGATGTCTAATGCTCAATTCCCACTTTCTCATAATATTCCTGAAGAGTTTGATTCACAAATTCAGTTCCTCTGTCTGTTCTGACTTGTCTAACCGTGTTACAGAGCTCAACTTGAATTTTCATGAGAAAGGTGATGATAATTGGTGGAGCTTGATCTTTACTTCGTAAAAAATAAACCTAAGTCCATCTAGAGTAGTAATCAATGATTCCTAGAATGTAGCATTTGCCGTTAATCGTTTGCACACACATCAGGCCACACAAATCCATGTGAAGAAGGTGAAGAACATGATGAGTGCTATTTTCAACCTTCGAAGGAAAATGAGCACGAGTGTTTTTTCCTTGTTCACATGCTGAGCATAAGTGGTCTTTTGAATACCGAAACCTTGGAAGACCTTCAACTAGTTTGTGTCGTGCAAGATCATTTATGGTTTTGAAGTTCAAATGTGAAAGTCTTTTATGCCACAGCCATGATTTTGTAGATGTTGCTTTAGAGAGTAGACAAATGGGAGAAAAAGCGACCATGTCTTGCATTGTGATTGTGTAAAGGCTTGAGGAGCGGGTTCCAGACATGAGATCGTTTCCTTGTAGATCATGGATGAAACAAGTTTTCTCCCGAAAAGCAACTTCCAAATCACCATCAAAAAATTGACCGACTGAGAAAAGATTGTGTCTAAGACCTTCCACATAGTAAACACTGCTAATTTTGATGTTCCCATTGATGTAATCTCCATAGCCCATGATAGTCAAGTGATCATTCGAACTGGACAGTGCCAATGAACTTTGAAACAAATTTTGAGGTTGCTCGTCATGGCATGTGAAACAACCGCTATCAACAATCCAGAGAATGATTTGTATCACCCGCAATACATGAGAGACGACACATGTAGAATAGAGGTAGAGGTGGAACCCGAAGAGTTAGAGGGTTCCGTTACAGTTACAGATGAAGCACACATGTTAATAATTTTGGGTAACCATTTAAACCCAGGTGTACTTTGTAACCATCTCTGCCAAGTCCAACTAGTTTGTACTTTTGTCTTAGTGAATGCATTAGGTGATGTTATCTTCCTAGGAGGTGATGATGGAGCTATGGGTACATCAATGATTTTCTCAGAAACTATAGAAGGCGGTTTACCTAGCACAGACTTAGAAGTAGTAGTGGGACTAGAGGTAATGCCATTCCTATGATTCCGTTTACGAGATAAGATAGATTTAGCAACACAATTATCATGACAACCAGAACACATACTTTTATGACAAACAACACAAGAAGCTTCAAACATAACATTCAAAGTACTCGAAGATTCAACATTCGTTACATCACTTTTGCTATTACATTTGTCTAACGCAATATCTAAAGTAGGTGCAACATGTGTTTTATTCGAATTCATATCATGATCTTCTATTTCAGAGGCTTTTAGTGGTCTTCTCTTACGTTGCAACTTCCTATTCTTATTGTGAATGCTCTTAAGATGTGAAGTGCTAATGCTAGGATTAGAGGAAACTACTCATTTAGAAGTGGAAGGAATCACATTAGTATCTTGTGGTTTGTCAGTGGGTTTCCTAGTGTCAATTTTAAACATTCCAGGTGCAAGGACATTTGTGTTACTAGACTTATCGTTATCATATTTCACCAACTTCTTTTTCAACTCAATGATATTGTGTTTTAAATCTTGATTTTTAGAGCGTAAGTTTCCATTAACATTTAATACTTCACGAGTGTATGCAAGGTGATGATCAAGATCTTTTGACGCTTTAGCACGTGTCTTTTTTAGCAAATTAAATATGGTTCCATATTCTGTTTTGACTTTTGCAATTTCTTGTTCATATTTGAAAAGTTGACATTTTAAAGACGCGTTCTCATCATCCAGTCGTTCAAGTTTTGGTTCAAAAGGTTTTTCACTTGACTGGTTGAGTTTGTTTTGCAAAGCAAGTTCTCGATCAATACAATCATTTTGACACCATTGAAGACGACGTTTTACTTCCGAAAGTTCATTTAACAAACGCTCATTTTCAGCTTTTAAAGTTTTGATTTGAGACACATTATCAACAATATCAACAGTATCAACAGCAATATTATCACAAGCGTAGGCAACAAGCGGATATGATATAACACAATTGATATAGTATCAGCACATATAACATCTTCCAAGAGTCGATCAACATGATTTCAAAAAAATTTATTTTTCTTTTTAGTTTTCAAAATCGATGCCTCTGTTTCATTGAAAATTGTTTTCATTTTTCCAAATTCTTTATGAAGATCCCGTTCCCAATATGTTGCACACATACGCAAATTTCGAACATGTGGTAAAAGCTGTTTTTGAAAAATTTCTCTTTGATCTCTGGCATAAGCCGATTGAAAAGTTGCAGCTTATATTTCAGAATTACGTTCAATTGCATGTTCCAAAAGTTTAATGTCAGACATGAATGTATTAAAATATTTAAGAATTTGACATCTTTCGGGTAATGGTGTCATTTCACTCAAAGAAGGTAAAGGACCATTAATTTGTGCAACTGGTTTGACGAGACCGACGTCAGAATAGGACTCATTAATATGTGTGATAACCTAAGGTGTATTTGTTTTATCCTTTTGTGGAACAAAATAAATGAGAGGCCTTTTTGAATAATCAAAAGGTTTGTTATATTCAACATTTTTCATTTTCAATCGACTCTCTTCTTCTACATCCATTTCCTCTTCACGATTATATTCAACAACACGAACAATAGATTCATCAAGCACATATGTTACACTTTACAACTTTGGATTTGCCTTGATTGCTCTATTGAAAAAATGTGGTTTGTTATCAGCAAGATTTGGCCTATATCCATTCGGATTTGGCTTAAATGTGAACTTTTGAATTGTTGTGATAGACTCACCATGTTTATACAAAATATTTTCAAACTCTTTGATTTTGTTTTGCAAATCGACAATTTCATCAAGATACTGATCAATCCTCTTCCTTGAAGTTTGTGTGAATTCTGAAAACCCTTTTTGACATGAGGACAACTCAAGCTTGGCTTGTTGAGTTTCTGAAGTAAGAGTGTCAACGTGTTGTTTATGTTCAAATTTTTGTTGTTCTATTTGAGAAATCAAAACGTTTTTGGAAGCGACTAGATCACGTATCTGTCTTTCTAAATATTTTTCATTTAGATATTGTTGGGAATTATATTTAAGTTGATAAGACAAAATACATGAAAGATGAAGGACTATTGAAGACAAAGAAAGACAAGAGACCTACTTGTCAAAGAAGTATTTATTATCTAGTCCCTTGTAGTCATTTGTAACCCTAGTATCTTTATTATATAAAGAGATACAGGGAATTAGGTTTAAGGGTGTCAAACAATGTAAACATCAGACAAAGGTGTGTGTGTGTGTAGGTCTAGGGTGTGAGTATGTAAATGCCTAGACTAGGTGATAGTCGACTTGTAGTGTTTAGCCCCAAGGACCATTGATCCCTGTTGTATAACCGTCTTAGAGTTGATCGTCTAGGATTGGGGCTGTGGATGTGTTTTGTAGAACACATGATGATGACGAAGAAACCTTAATAATAACAATGATAGTTTGATTATTCCGCTGTGCATATATATATTGTTCATTGTTATTTGTGCTTTATTGATAATCCTAGATAAGGTCTAAACAACCTAGAGCATCGATTCTAACAGATATGACTTTTGAAAAGCGATTCCTATGTTCACGTTTTTCTTTTGTTTCAAAATTTGTGAGTTGTAACTTATAGCATTCAAGATCCTTAGTCAATAGTGCGACTTTTTCACAAAGATTTCCATTTATCTCATTGCATTTCTCCACTTGAGATTGGGTGGTCAAAAGTAAGGTCATGAGCTCTGAATCTGGATTAGACGAAGGTTCAGCTTGTTCAACGTGAGTATCAACATATTCATCATTGATATCCTCAAATGTAATCTCGGGATCAACTTGATCATCAAATGTAACCAAGAGGTCATCTTGATCATCAAATGTAACTACGAGATCCATTTGATTATCTTCTTGACGAGATGTAGATGGCTCATTTTGAACACTCTGTACCTTGTCGGATGCAGATGCAGACTAAGATATCAGATCATGAACAAGACATATATTAGGATCCGGTACCTGAGACAAGCCATCAGTGTAATACACTGGGCCTGTTTCACTCATGTGAAGTTCTTGCATGTTGGCCATCAACATTACAGTTGCGTTAGCTTGCAAGTCCTCCATGTCATCATCGGATTCTGCATTGGCCATGAAGCTATGTTCTTTTTCGGTAAGAGTTCCACCAGCTTCATCTTTGAGAGCCAATAGTAAAGCCTCCTTGTGATAAGCACTTCCTTTGGTTCTCGCCGCACAAGCATTAGCCGATGACCCTTCTCGTTGCAGTTATAGCATTTAAGACCCATATTCCCATTCTAAACATTTCCCTGATCAACAATCCGACCCTTTCGTTTGAGGAGCAACCATGTTATTCCTTCCAGAAGCATTAAAACCTTGTCCACTACCCATGTGGCTACCACTTCCCATCTGACGACCATTGTTTCTGTTCTGAACCTCAACCCTTCCATTCTGAACAACTGCATGATTTCTTATGTTAGATGAGGTACGAATATAGTTGTTGGATTTGTTTGAAAATCTCCCGAAGGCACGAGCAATTAGTGCAAATCCTTGGTTCAATGTATTGAAAGCATCTTCATCATCAATCTGTGTATCATTGTAGAGTGTTGAATCGGAGTTGTTGTTGTAAGGAACCAGTTGAGTATCATTTGTTTGCTTTGATGGATCATATGGAGTAAGCTAGGTGGATGGTGGTTGCTGAGTAAAGACTTGTTGCTGCTGTGGGAATTGAGGAAATTGTGGTGCACAAGACTGAGCAATTAAAGCAAGTGAATTAGCATTAGGCAAAGGTGCATAAATTCCACAGAGAGCTCTATCTTTGTCCACTTCCTTTTGATGGTGCTTCAAGTAATCATACAACATCCTGTACTTTGCATTATGAAGGTTCTTAGCTTGTTGTATGAATGTAACATACTTTTCCCAATCAGGACCGAGACAACTTAGGAACTTTGTGTTGATTGTAATTTTTGGCAGAATGATGTTGTGTCTGTCCAAGTCATTGATAATGTCTGTAAATCAATGATAGTATGACTCTAATGACTCCCCTTGATCAATCATGATGTTTTCATAGGATAGGTAAAGTTTTGATTTCGTGTCTTCTTGATTGAGTTATGTGCCTTCCATTAGGAGTTGAATGTATTCCCACGTGTCTTTTGTAGTTTTTTGAGCATCAACACTGCGAAGAATCGGATTGGGTAATCCCAGAAGGATATATTCCATTGCGAGTTCATCAGCTTCAAATTGAAGTAGTTGTTCAGCAGTGAGTTGATCCATAGTGAGAGTGGAAGTAGTGTCATCTCTTGGTGGATTATCCGTTGGATCTTCGGGTATTGTCACAGTTGGCATTTGAAAAGGACCTTCAAGAATGACCTTCTTCAAGAATTTACCATGACATTTTTTAAGATCACAGAACCTAAAGAACCGGATAACCCATTGATCATAGTTTCCATGAGTGCTCATTGATGATGAAGGCTATCGAAATGGTTCCATCTTCATTTCGAATGATTCTCATGGTCTTGTAAAACTCTAGTACAAACACCGGACAAATTTGCTCATGAATGCTCAAGAGACAATTGAAGTTGATTGCCCCAAAGACTCGGGGAATGTTGGTGTTGTTGATGAATGAGGGTTCAAGAACTCGTCCTTCGTGGAATAGTCTCTTTTCCAACATCTTGAAGGCTTTTCTATCATCCGGGCTCAAGCCATCCTTACGATGATACATGGGAATGTAGTGAGCGGTATCATGGTAATCTTGTTGATGATTGCTAGGCATGATTGGTCCTAAACATCAAAACCACAATGAGGTGTTAATTGTGTGAATAGTAATCTAATGGGATTCATTACAATTTTGCTCAAAACATCTTCATTGAATTAAAAAAAATGAGTTTAATTTGTATTAACAATGTTGATTCTTTGATTTAGTTATCTTAGAAAACAATGTGGTAACAAATTATGATAAACCCATTTGAGTTCAATTTCTAAAGATGAAAATTGTAATCCTATGAATCGAAGAATGGAAATAACAATGTAGTGAAGATTATACTTACACAAGAGATTGTTTCCTTGGAGAAGATGATGAATTAACTCCTGAACATAGAATTGGGTTTTATGTTCGTGAGTTTTGAAAGAGTAAAGTGAAGAGTGGAACTTCCACAATGATCATTTCTTTCTTATTCGTCTTCGTTGCACGGATCCCACGGATCCCTTGTATGAAGGATCCTGCTAGTTCAAGCTAATGTGGATCCGGCATATCGAAATTGACGAAGTGATCTTTGATAATTATGGTTTGGGAGTTCTAATTCTTGGCTAGGGTTGATGTTTATGCTCTATACCTTATGGTTTGGGATTTTGACGTGTTTTACTAGTCCTATTTGACGAGGTTCCTTTTTTATGAATAAATCATAATTCTTTGGGAAGTTTTAAGGATTATGATAAAATCCCATTTTATCATAATATGAGAAGTCTCACATGGATACTTATTGACATAGATGAAATGTCAATAATCCTTATCTGTGGAGTGATGATCAAGGCTCTCGAATAGCCGAGATATCATTATCACTAGTTTGTAGTTTTGTCTATAGAGATCAACGAAGAATACCATTCTTGATGATGAGTTCAATATAGATAACCAACTTTAGTGATTTTTAAGAGAGCGTAATGATACTACTAACCTTAACCATGTTTTTAAAAAAATGACATTATTAATTCATCTAGACAATATACGATAGTAATTTATTTGTAAGTAATTTATTAAAGATCATACATTTGCTATATATTCTTTTTTGAGAAAAGAAGTATTAGAGAGAAATTATTCATGATCTTCTTAGGATGCCTAAATCCTAGTATGGCGAATTCTCAACAAGGAAAATATTAGAAAGATCTATCCTTATCCAACATTATAAAATATGATGATTTTAAAATGTGACCTCTTGTTTTTAAGAAATTTCCTTCCTTGTAGTTTTCAATCATACATGGATCGTATCAAGTTTTTAAAAGTACAATATACTCTTAAGAAACTTGGTAACGAAGCTCTGATGCCAATTGTGGAAAACTAAAAGGGGGGTTGAATAGTTTTACCGATTAAAACTTTGTTTTAAAATATTTAGATCGACTTATGTCAATCTATTTAAATGTGTATGTTGGATGTTGATAGATAGGTATGTAAATATGTAACGCAGAGGTAAAGAGTAAGAAACACAAAACCACGACACGAGTGTTTATAGTGGTTCGGCTACAAGGACACCTTCCTTGCCCTACTCTACTCCCCGAGTCACCTACTCGAGAGTTCGTAATCATTACACGACACAAAACTCCTTATGGCGGAGAAGCCTCCACAACGTCGCCTACTCTTTTTCCGGTACAAGGCTAGACACTGGGTTCTTCCATGAGGTAGAACCAAACCTATCACAACGTCGCCTACACTTTATCCGGTACAAGGCTAGATACCGAGTTCCATTACAAATGAGGAACTACTACCCAACACTACACAACACCTATCCCCAAAAGACCCACTCCTTATTTCAACATCGTCAAGGATATCAATATCCTTGGACACAACCTATCTATGTTTGTACATCGATGCACCATATCGATTGTACACCCTTGGCATCTTTCACTAATGCCTTTGACATGATCTTTTGGCACCTTTCACTAATGCCTTCAACTTGACCCTCTTGGCATCCTTCACTAATCCCTTTGACACGGACATTTGGCACCTTTCACTAATGCCTTCGTCTTAACCCTTTTGGCATCCTTCACTAATGCCTTTGACATGGACGTTCGGCACCTTTCACTAATGCCTTCGTCTTGACCCTTTTTGGCATTCTTCACTAATGCCTTAGACACAAAACTTCTAGAGAGGAAGAAAGAACTATCAACAAGAGAAGTTCAGTAGTCTTGATGATGACGAAGCATGGCAACTCATGGACTTGATTTTGCTCGACTTCAAGAGGTGGTGATCGCGCCTTTAAGAGGAACCTATAGAATCATACAAAAACAAACACAAACTACATAGAAAGATCATTTGGATCTGAGGTTAGAGAGTTTACAATACTAGGAGAAAGTATGTGTAGGAGTGGCCCTTTGCAATGAAGAAATGGCTCACTATTTATAGAAAAAAACATGCTACTGTTCCATGGATCCCTTGCTTGAGGGATCTGTCTAGTGTATTACGAGGGATCCATAGGACGCTCCCCCTAAAGTGGGTTGTGGGTCATGGATCATGGATCATGGGTTGTAGGCTTTGATCCATGGGTATCCAAATAGATACAATGTATCTAGAAGATGCAATGCATCTAGTGAATGGGTCATGGGTTAGCTCCATAGGTCATGGATAATACCCATTATGACTTATGCATGATGTCATGCAATGGGTCATGGGTTATGGATCATGCTCTATGGGTATGGGTCATGGACTTTGGGTTTTACCCAACTACATTCAATGTGTTTAGTCAATGGGTCAAATACTTATACTTCTACCCATTCTATTACCCATTATAATACATACTAAGTATGTATATATCTACCTAATATGTAAACACTAGTTGTTATACATACGAATTACTATAACATAAAAACACTATTGCTTGTTTAGTGATTTATATGAAAATGTAAGTGTGTTAGTAAACTATTGGCTCAAACCATTTACGTATTTTACTTATTTCATTAAAATGATTTTACGTTTGTTATCGACAAAACATTAGAAGATCATAAAATATAAATAAACGTTTTTACGACTTATTTGAATTAACATTGATGTTTGATTAGTGAACCAAACATGTAAACAAAAAAGGATCCCCATTCGTTTTACCAAGGGGATTTAAAATGTAGTTTGGTTTGTTAATACAAATAAACCGTAAAAACGTTTATTAATATTTAGCGATCTCTTTGTGTTTTGTTGATAACAAATATAATGTTATCATAAGTAAAACTATAAGGATACATGTTATTTTTGTAAAGCATCTACTTATAGTCATTTAATACAAATTGTTGTAATAATTCATTTGTTGTAATAGTTTATTAGGATGGGTAAAAACAACAACCCATGACCCATAACCCATGGAGTTAACCCATACCCATTTGACTAGATGCATTGCATCTATTAGATACATTGTATCTACTTAGATACCCATGGTTCAAACCATAACCCATGACCCATAACCTAAAAACCCATGGGCAAAGAGGAGCGTCTCACGGATCCCTAAAGTTATACTAGACGGATCCCTCAAGCAAGGGATCTGTGGGATCCGTGCAACAGTGGCAAGAATTTTCCTATAAATAGAGAGCCATTTCTTCATTTTTACTCACCCCTCTTCTTACTAACTCTCTCATATATTCTTACACTCGTCTAACAAAAGATCAATTGATCTAGAGAGTTGTTCTTCTTTCTTCTATTGTGATTCTCATATAGGTCCTTCTCTAAGGCAAGATCACGAGCATTCTACAAGTCATCCAAGCATGGGGTCCTTGATTGATTTGTTCCTTCACAAGATTTCTGTAGCGAAGATCTTGTATTTCATATTTCACATATTTTTTGTGTTATAGTAGTGTTGGTTTGGTCCTCCACGGACTTGGTATTTACCTTTGTACCGGAAAAAGGTGTAAGCAACGTTGTGAAGGCTTCTCCGCCAAGTTGAAGGAGTTTGTTGACATAGTGCTTGAACTCTCGAGTAGGTGACTCGGGGAGTGGAGTAGGGCAAGGAAGGTGTCCTTGTAGCCGAACCACTATAAATCGATTGTGTCATTTCTATCATTTACTTTACTTACTTTATTTGCATTACTCATAGATCTATACTATCTCCTCATTCATACGATTTCACATAACATAGAATCTAAAAGTTTTTGAAACTAACTTAAAATCGGCAAAACTATTCAACCCCCCCTTCTAGTTTTCCACAATTGGTATCAGAGCTAAGTTTATAAAAGTTTTAAAGTAAACTGTATTTTAAAAACTTTTCGATCACTATGGGATCTGAAAATTACAAGGAAGGGAAATCTATGCAACGACCTCCACTACTTGAAACTAATGGTTTTATATATTGGAAAAATAGATTCGAAACATATGTGAAGTCAAAAGATATTGATCTTTGGTACATCATTGTTGAAGGCGATTTTGAAGCCACTTCAACATATGAAAATGGAAATTTAGTTAACATACCTCATGATAAACTCACCGATGATATTAAGAAAAAGCTTTCCAAAAATAGTGAAGCTAAAATGATTTTATATAATGCTTTACCCAAAAAGGAATTCGAAAGAATTTCCATGCTTAAAATCTCTAAAGAAATTTGGAATTCTTTAGTTGTAACTCATCAAGGTAATCAACAAGTTAAAAACAATAAAATTGATTTATTTGTTCAACAATATGAACAATTTTCAATATCGGATGAGGATACTATAGATCATTCTTTTGATAACTTTAATACTATAATTACATATTTATAAGCACTTGATGAATCTTTCTCTAGCCGTAATCATGTTAGGAGATATCTAAGGGCACTTCCATCCAAGTGGAGATCTAAGGTGACGGCATTCGAAGAATCAAAAGACTTGTCAATCCTCACCCTTGATGAACTCATAGGCAATTTAAAAGTCTATGAGCTTGTCCTCGCTAAAGATTCCAAAGCTTCAAAAGTGAAAGAGAAGCACAAATCTCTTGCCCTTAAAGCCAAGAAGGTTTCAAGCGATGAAGAGAACTCCTATTCGGATAGTGATGACGAGGAGTATGCCATGGCGGTAAGGGACTTCAAAAAGTTCTTTAGAAGAAAGGGAAGATACGTCAAGCAACCATATGACGACAAGAAAGGATTCCGGAAAAGCAAAGAGGACGAGAAGGCAAGGGATGATCGCGCTTGCGTTAAATGTGGGGACCCAAACCACTTTATTAGTAAGTGTCCCAAACGTGATGATCAAAAAGCATTCGTGAGAAATTTTTGTGGGGAATGAGCGAGGAGGAGGACGAGGAAATTTGTCTCATGGCAAATGACGAGGTATGTCATGAATACTATAGTAGCTCATAATTAGATGATGACTCTTTGCATAATGAATATGATAAACTTTGCAAAATTAGTTTAAAAGTAATCAACAAAAACAAGTTTTTGAAAAACCAAAACCAACGTTTAGAAAACGAAGTCATAGAGTTAAAGGAAAAATTAAAACGTCTAGAAAAGGGGAAGATAGCAAGTGGTGAATGTGAACTTTACGTTCAACTTCAAACACTAGTTGATCATCTAGACTCTAAGATTGCTAGAATGAACACTAATACCTTAGATATGATATTGGATAGTGTTAAACAGAAACAACCAAAAAGGTTTAGGCTTTCAGAACTTGATCGTCAACTAGTGAAAACAAAGAAACACAATTCAGTAAAGCAATAGAAAAACAAACCACCGTTGTAGTCACGGATCCCACAAAAAGGGAACCGCTTGTGTACACCAGACCGGATCCGTGGTCTGCAAACAAGCAGTGGTAATAATATGGCTTCCACATCTAGAACTGATTTTGTTATTGTTAATAAGAAGAAACCAACCCATGTTACTATTAGACAACCACCTCCAAGACAAAATCAAAGTTTTACAAGAAACAAAGGTCCATCATTTTCAAAACCGAACACATCTATGAGACCTAATAATGTTTATCCGAGAAGTAACCATCAAATGAGATGGAATCCAAATATGCAAAATGGCTTTCCATTTCAAAACTTTGCACCATGGAATGCATACTCACCTTATCCATATATGTCTAACATGAATGGATTGTTTAACACTAATGGACCCATGAACAAATGGGGACCAAACTTTTGAGTTAATTGTTTTCTTAGGTGTACTTAAAGGTCGACCTAGATCCGGATGAGTGGATCAAGGATAGCGGGTGCACGAGGCACATGACCGGCAACAAAGATCTATTTTCCACATATGAATCCTTCAATGGAGGAAATGTGGTATTTGGAAATAGCAAAAGCAAAATCATCGGTAAAGGTACGATTTCTAACAAATCTCTAACCATTGACGATGTGTGTCATGTAGAAAACCTAAACTTTAACCTCTTAAGTATAGGACAAATATGTGATAAGAAGTGCAACATACTTTTTAACGAAACCGGTAGTAAGATATTGAAAAACGGTATCACCATAGGTAGAGGAATTAGGAAACATGGAGTCTATGTCATTAAAATCGGTAATGAGCCTAAAGACAAACTTTGTCTTACTTCTATGGATGATACTTCGACCTTATGGCATCAAAGATTGGGTCATGCCAATATGCGACTTCTTCAATCGCTATCATCCAAAGATATAGTAAGAGATCTACCAAAATTAAAATATGAACATCACTTTTGTGATGCTTGTAACGTAGGAAAACAAGTCCATTCTAGTCACAAAGCTAAAAACATGGTGTCTACAACTAAGTGTCTAGAGTTACTACACATGGATTTATTTGGTCCATCCGCTATCCAAAGTTATTGAGGCAACTACTACACTTTGGTTATAGTGGATGATTACTCTAGGTACACGTAGACTAAATTCTTAAAGAACAAAACTGAAACGTTCAATTACTTTGAAATATTAAGTAAGAAAATCCAAAGACAATTAGGAAGTCCTATAGTGTCTATTAGAACGGATCATGGTAGGGAATTCGATAATGAAGTGCAATTTGGAGCCTTTTGTGACGCTAATGGTATTACACACAACTTCTGGCTCTACTCCACAATCGAATGGGGTAGTTGAAAGAAATAATAGAACCCTACAAGAAATGAGTCGCACCATGTTAAATGAGCAATCCATACCTCAAAAATTTTGGTGCAATGCCGTTGATACATCAGCGTACATACTTAACCGAGTCTTAATTAGACCATTTTTAGGTAAAACTTCATACGAGTTACTTTGAGGCAAAAAGACTACGTTAGATCACTTTAGAGTCTTTGGTAGCAAATGTTTTCTACTTAAAACTAAAGATTACCTTACAAAATTTGATCCTAAATCAACCGAAGGTATCTTTTTGGGTTACTCTCCTAATAGCAAAGCTTACGTCATATTAAATAAAGAAACAATGAAGGTTGAAGAGTCATTAAACGTAAAATTTGATGATAGTGCACCCAAACCTACTCCACCTCTTGTTGATGACGATATTGTCGAGAGTGAAGCTATTGTAATAAATAAAAAGACAAACAAAGAAGAAGAACCTTTAATTGATGAAATCATAAATATTAAAGAGTCTAAAGATCACCCCGTAGATAAGGTCATAGGAAAGTTAAATGAAAGAACCTTAAGGTCTCAAGTCCAAAACCAAAGTAGCTTATTTTGTTTTGTCTCAACCATAGAACCTAAGAATACAATGGAAGCCATAAAAGATGAAAGTTGGGTAATGGCTATGCAAGAAGAGTTAAATCAATTTGTTTCTAATGATGTTTGGACACTCGTCCCTCCACCTAGTAATCAAACCATAATAGGAACCAAATGGGTATATAAAAACAAGTTAGATGCAAATGGTGTAGTGTCTAGAAACAAAGCTAGACTTGTTGCCCAAGGATATAATCAACAAGAAGGAATAGACTTTGATGAGACCTATGCCCCCGTGGCTAGATTAGAGTCTATAAGAATACTTCTTGCTTATGCTTGTGCTAATGATCTTAAGCTTTATCAAATGGATGTCAAAAGTGCTTTTCTAAATGGTTTTATTAATGAAGAAGTATATGTAGCTCAACCTCCGGCTTCATCGATTTTGAAAAACCTAAACATGTGTATAAGTTAAAGAAAGATCTTTAGGCTTTAAACAAGCTCCAAAAGCTTGGTGGTCAAGATAACACCATACCATCAAATGAACAACATATATGTATATTATATACGGATCTACTTGTCAAGACATGTGTGATGATTTCTCTAAAATCATGCATGATGAGTTCGAGATGAGTATGATGGGAGAAATTAGTTTCTTTCTTGGTCTACAAATCAAACAAGTAGAAGATGGTATCTTCTTTAATCAATCTAAATACATAAAGGAGATGTTAAAGAAATTTGGTTTAGAAGAGTCAAACCCCATAAGAACACCAATGTCATTCGACACTAAACTCACAAAAGATGAAGACGAATTGTTGATAACACAAAATACCGTGGCATGATTGGTAGTCTTTCTACCTCACGGCTAGTCGGCCAGATATCATGTTTAGTGTTTGTCTATGTGCTAGGTTTCAAAAAGATCCTAAAACATCTCATCTAGAAGCCGTCAAAAGAATATTTAGATACATTAAGGGTACGACTCAATTAGGATTGTGGTATCCTAAGGGCACGGTAGAAACAATTGTATATGCAGATTTCCATGCGGATGATTATGTTGACCGAAAAAGTACAAGTGAGGTATGTACTTTTATGGGATGTTGTTTAACATCTTGGTTCTCAAAGAAGCAAACGGAATTGGCCATATCAACAACCGAAGCCGAATATGTCTCACGAAAGCATGCCAACAATCACTATGGATGAAACAAGCGTTAGTTGACTACGACATTCACCTAAGTGACATAGCCATTCTATGTGACAACAAAGGTGCCATCGACTTAAGCAAGAATCCGGTATTGCACTCTCGCACCAAGCATATAGAGATTCGTCATCACTTCTTAAGATTCAAAATGGGAACATCTCTATTGAGAAGGTAGCGTCCGAAGACAACATAGCCGACGTCCTCACCAAACCGTTGAAGCGGGACCAATTCAACCTACTTCGTCTTGGTCTTGGTCTCATGGAACAATCATCGTAATTAGCTTTTAAACTCTACAATGTATGTAAACACTAGCCTTCTTCTTTCTGAGTCTAGGATCTCTATTTCACACACGACTCACAAGCAATACGGGAATTTTCAAAACCCAAGATAGGTTTTACCTATAATACATACTTTCATATTTTTTCTTTTTCTTATTTTGTTTTGGCAAGTACCTTTAGCAAACACGTAATTGCATATCTATTCACCAAGAATAAACGGTTTTTTTTTTCACACAAAGAAATCTCTTTTCAAAATGTTTTTCTAAAAGGATACCTCTTCCCGTATCACTTTCATAAAAGCCATTTCTCACGTCTAGGACAAATCGGTTTTTCATTATTAATACAAAGTAAAAACCCGTTTTCATCGCATCTCATGTCTTTTGAATGCTAAAGGGGACACATAACTAATATGTGTTTCCGGGTACATTCATTTAAGCAACAATGAATTAGGAGCACTCGGGTTATCTCACATAATAGTGTGCTTTTTCACTTCTAGTTTATTTTTCTTTTCTTTAGGAGTCGAGATAACCGCAACTCCAAATGGTTTGCATATAGGCACACACTAGGCACAAATGTTTCCAAAAAGGAAAATTTTGAGCTTCCTGAGCCACCAGTACCATGGATCCCAAATTTTGATGCCGGATCGATCCTCAAGGGAAGGATCCATGGGATCCCGAGACGAAGCTAAAACTATCTTCTATTTTTCTCATTTTGGATGAAAACTTCTATATTTTCATCAATTTTTTTTTGGAGTATGTTACTTAATGCTTGTGTTCTCATGATCACATGCCTTAAATTCATATCTAATCATTAGATTTTAGCCCACATTTTGGGTCAATAATTTATTACAATGCATTATTTTTCTATAAATAGGATTCCCAAAATGCTTGCATATTCATCACTCTCAACCTCATAAACAAACATCATCATGTCATCCAAAATATCTTCCAACATATATGAATCACCTAGTGCAAACAATCCCTTTCAAGAAATCCAAAATTTTGTCCTCCCACCTTCCAAAGTACCACCACCTAGAAAAACCGCACGGATTAGCATCCGGCCTTGTTGCTTAGGAAAACCATCGTCAAATGGTTCATCACCAACCACTCATTCACCACAAAATGCTTCCATTATAGCACCCCCTTCATCTCCAACAAGTACACCAACTTCATCACCCATCAAATCCCCACCTAAGGTCACTCTTTTGGAACTCCTTAAGACTCCAACAAGATCACAACAAACCAAGCAAAAAGAACTAGTCTTTTTGACACCTCCCACTTCTCCAAACACAATCTTCAAAGACCTTGAAACGTCACCTCCTTTAGCTCCCATTGTGTTACAAGAACATCTAGGTTCTTTTCCACCACCACTTCCAAACATTCCGGACTTTGATCCGTATTTTCCAACTTTTCCACCACAACTTCCGCATCTCACAAATCAAAATAACCTAGAAAACTTCCGCACTCATTACCCACATCACTTACATTGTGAACATTGCCAATCCACTAGGGATCTTGCAATACAAATTAGGGAAGAAATGCGAGTCATACTTAACCTCATCGTTGATCGCATCAACATCATTACTCACCAAAACTTCCATCCATAACCTTATGCAAGCATGGAAGAAATCATTTTATTATTTTTGTTATTTTCTTTTGAGTCATTTTTAAGAACAAGTCTTGTTCTTAGTTTTACATGCTTGTATGTGGCATAAATACCACTACACTTTGTTATTTTATTACAAGGCTTTGCTTACATACCTTGGCTTCCAATCTTGATTCTCGTTAATCACAAGATTATTTATGCATGTTACAACTAATCTTTTCTTTGTAGGTAATTTTATTTTTTCACTTGACGCCCCATTCTAGGAGGAGCTACCATCAAGGGGGAGTTGGAGATTCGTGGACTATTTTTCCACATTTTTATTTCTTCAATAGGGTCACTCTTTTTGTTTCGACAAAAAGGGGGAGAAGAAGTAAAACTTATGCTTTCAAAACATACATCTAATATTAAGTTTATCATATCATTATATTTTGTCATCAACAAAAGGTGGAGATTGTTAATACAAATAAACCCGAAAACGTTTATTAATATTTAGCGATCCCTTTGTGTTTTGTTGATAACAAATATAATGTTATCATAAGTAAAACTATAAGGATACATGTTATTTTTGTAAAGCATCTACTTATAGTCATTTAATACAAATTGTTGTAATAATTCATTTGTTGTAATAGTTTATTAGGATGGGTAAAAACCACAACCCATGACCCATAACCCATGGAGTTAACCCATACCCATTTGACTAGATGCATTGCATCTATTAGATACATTGTATCTACTTAGATACCCATGGTTCAAACCATAACCCATGACCCATGACCCATAACCCAAAAACCCATGGGGAAAGAGGAGCGTCTCACGGATCCCTGAAGTTATACTAGACGGATCCCTCAAGCAAGGGATCCGTGGGATCCGTGCAACAATGGCAAGAATTTTCCTATAAATAGAGAGCCATTTCTTCATTTTACTCACCCTCTTCTTACTAACTCTCTCATATATTCTTACACTCTTCTAACTAAAGATCACTTGATCTAGAGAGTTGTTCTTCTTTCTTCTATTGTGATTCTCATATGGGTCCTTCTCTAAGGCGAGATCACGAGCATTCTACAAGTCATCCAAGCAAGGGGTCCTTGATTGATTTGTTCCTTCACAAGATTTATGTAGCGAAGATCTTGTATTTCATATTTCACATATTTGTTGTGTTATAGTAGTGTTGGTTTGGTTCTCCGTGTTACGGACTCGGTATTTAGCTTTGTACCGGAAAAGGTGTAAGCAACGCTGTGAAGGCTTCTCCGCCAAGTTGAAGGAGTTTGTTGACATAGTGCTTGAACTCTCAGTAGGTGACTGGGAGTGGAGTAGGGAGGAAGGTGTCCTAGCCAACCACTATAAATCGGTTGTGTCATTTCTATCCTTTACTTTACTTACTTTATTTGCATTACTCATAGATCTATACTATCTCCTCATTCATACGATTTCACATAACATCGAATCTAAAAGTTTTTGAAACTAACTTAAAATCGGTAAAACTATTCAACCCCCCCCCTTCTAGTTTTCCACATGGTTCGAGGGATTAAGATAAAGGATTGGGATTTGGACACCAAAAGTGACGTTTGGTATCTTTTTGTTGGCAATTCGTACGGTATTCACACCCCTACTGATACACTTTTCCATTCCTTACTAATTTGGTGGCTTTTTAACAAAACCTATGGGCTTATGTTTTTACTCTCACAATCTCTTTAATACTTATACTAAAATATAATATTTAAATACTATTTAATTATAATATCAATTAAAATATATTTTCTCTCTCTTCATCACAAAACCAAATCCAAATCCAAATCATAAACCCATTTACAAACTAAACGGGCTCTAAGATTTTTTGCCTATGATATACGTAGCTTCACCTGTATTTCGTAACCGTTTTTAGTCTTTTCCCTGACCTTCCTAAACTTTTCACACAAACATTAAATACCCATCTTTCCCAATGCAGCTTAAAACCCTGATCGAGGTAAAAAAAAGCCTGCACCCGGTCATCATTACAGAAAAATAGACGTGATATCAGACTAGAAGAGTTAAGCATCTGGTAGCGCAACACGGACTGGGGGACTCAGTTTAAAAACTTTGGCATCATATCACTAGTACATAATATAATACTAGACTGAGGGACTTGATAACGTATCAATATTATTTACTCAAGCCCACTAAATATACGCGAATCAAGCCCATTATCAAGGCCCATCAACAAACACTATAATCCCAGAACATGTTGGGCCTGGCAGAACCTATCAGGTTACGCTAAACATATAGTACTATTGCTTCTTAACTGTCACTAAGTGTTAAGATGTATCATCTGACATCGTACAATGAGGACACACTACAAGCACAACCAAGAAGGGGAGTCCACCTGTCCTCTTTTCTGCTCTCCAATGTTTTGAAAACAGGGATTTTAATCGACCCGATTGAGTCACCAGGTCACCGGTTCGACCGCCGGGTCAACCAGTTTTCTATTAAAAAAAATTTCAACCGGGTTGACCGGTTCGACCGCCAGGTCAACCCGGTTTTCTATTAAAAGAAATGAAAAAAACCAAACCGGTCGGGTTTCGAGAACCGGGTTTACCCGGGTCACTTAAAACCCGGCGGGTCAAACCGGTTAACTCGTTTTTAAAAACCCGATTTTTTTTACACGTTTTTTTTGCCAAAAACGGTTCAACCGGTTAACCCAGCCAGGTCAACCCGGGTTTCAAAACATTGCTGCTCTCCAGATGATCAACACATGGCTCCTCGCAACCATTGATCATCCTTCAATGGCTTATCTCTAAACCCTACTCGCATATCTATAAATAGAAGGCATCACACATTATTTCAACAAGTTTTCACACACTTTGGCAAATACTTCATAGCAGCCTCAAATGGTCTTTGTTTAAGTGTTACCCAAGCTTCTTGATCTTAATCATTATCATCGGTCCACCGTTCAACACGGAAACCAAACAACAAAACCATCCCAACCAATCTCATAATACCAATTTACATACCACGCAAAACTTACTAGTGACTTTCTAATGGAATTATTAGTTTTACCCATTTGCATATAATATGACCCATTTCACATAAATAAGTTAAGATGCACCTTTTCGCACATTGCCGATAAATTTCAAGTTTCATATCACATGACTCATTCTGTCTTTGATTCTCAATAACGTCTTGTATACTTTATCTTTGTTTTCTGGAATTATGGGCTGATTACCCCATGTGTTGATCTAGTTTAATGAACCTTTGAATTATATGAATTAATTAACGGGTTTTATTTATTTATGCTTGTTGGATAATTATATGTGTTTATCACGTTGAACCATTTGTCTACATGTTTATTATGTGAAGTTTATTGCTGAGTAATAATCGTATATGTGACCATCCTTATGTTAATTGATTGAATCTTAGTTATTAGTTATCATATTATCGATGACCTACATGACCATTGTAGCTAGGGCAATAGGTCGACTAAACCCTAGGGTTAAACCAAACATAGCGAAAGCATGCGGGCTAGTGAAATTACCTTATATAGATGACCATCTTAGTTAAGATTAGGTGTATACCTTTACCATTGGGTTTAGCAAGATAAATCAGAGTAATTAGTTGTATACTTAAGGCATGATTGAGATAGTTTACACCGTGACCATCAGGTTAACTTACCGATATTCATAGGGCTAGGTACTCTTGACCATCTAATCTATTCTGCATTAGATCACCAACAAGTTAGATTACAAATAGTGCACTAAGTTGATTCATAATCGGACATAGGATATTTAACTAGGTAAACACGCTTTTTTAATCTTGTTTGCACACTTGTCCACTTTTATTTATTTGTTTCTAAGTCATTAGGTAATACCAGAAATCTATGATCGTCAGAACTCAAACGCATCCCCTTATTTACTTTCTTTATTCGGTAGTTAAATAATTTAGATAAGTAGCTTATAATTATTACTTGGCCCCAGTGTAACGACACATGGACTTACGTTTTTATTCTATACATGATCGGATCAATCGCCCATTAGTGTTAGTCTAAAGAGGTATTTCTAGCTTTATAAATTTAGAACTCGACTTAGTACATCAACCATGTGCTTCACCATTAAGGTGCCATGGCTATAAATTGTGTCTTGTCTGATTAAGTATGTCATAAATCCACCGTCACACGTACGCAAACCGAGTAAAATCCTCCTTTTTTCAGAGGTTGGTGTGATATTGCACCTAGTAGAAACTTGAACTTGAGACATCTCATATTTTAGTAATGATAGTCACAAGTCTTTTATCACTAAACTACCCTGTGATTGAGTGGATAGTTTACTTTTTGTTAGGTCACAAGGTTTACAACACAAGCTTATAAGAAAGATAGAGAGGCGATTGAACAAGTATCCAAACACACACCTATATAGAGCTGCTATAGAGAGAGTGAGTGAAAAGAAAACTTTGAACAACCAACCTTCAAATAAAGGTTTAAGGGGGATTATAGAGGGAAGCTAGGGCAACACCTAGTTCTCCTTTCCTTATTGTAGCTAGGCTTATGGGCCTACTACATAAGCCTAAGGCTAATAACAAACATAAAGGCCATAATAAGCTAACTATTACATATGAGTAACTAACACTTGAATAAGGTTTAGGAGTGATTCCAACAATCTCCCCTCAAGTGTTATTACATATGAGTAACAAACACTCAAGTGTTGGTGATGAAAACGGTGAAGGCGTTGATGTAATAGTAGCTTTGACGTCTTCCGACATTCTTCTTTCTTGTGAGAAGAATTGCCTTGATTTAAACAATCTCCCGTAGAGAGAGGTTTACTTTGAACGGTTAAGCTTTGACGTCATCATTAAATTTTGTTCGTTGATCATTGTTCTTTGTGATGAAAGTGATAGTATGTTGTTGTTGTAAAGATCGTGTCTGCCTTCGTGTTCGCCATTGCCAGGTGTTCCACGTCGTTCTTCAACATGCTCACACGCTTTGACGGAATTCAGAGATGATGGAATTCTTTAAGTCTTTAACTTTGTAGATTCTCTGTATTGACAAAGAATCATTCTGATTGTTATGTTGCTTTTGGATAGAACTTCCATTAGTGATGATGTTGGCGTGAGGAGAAGACTGCACGATCATTCCGCTCTAGAGCTTCCATAAGCAGAAAACATTTAAACGGTTAGTAATAAGCGGATTCCGGCACTTACAAGTTTGAACTTCGAGAGTGTTAACAGATGAGTGTGAAAACACAACTCTAATTCTTACAAAGGCGTCCTCTGAATCGGAGTCCCACAAGTGAGATAACACGTACCAAGTATATCTACGATTGATGAGTCGCCGAGGTACAATCAAGCATCACCTCATGCATAGACCGTTTGAGACCACTTAAGCCAATCCACGGGAGTTGCCGGGCGACCTTGTCAGGGTTGTTTAATGTTTGACCACAGGAGTTTCCATTCATTCAACGAGGATCACAAATGTGAACCTCTCATAAATGTTCTCATGTGCTAAGATCCTGAAGGACTCGATATGAACCACCGATAACCTTATTTGTTGATCATCAAGTGATTAAATGTCAAGTGTACCTAAGAGATCTTTTGATGAATCGTGGCTCTAGACTCAATAGTGCGATTTGGTTTTCTGGCGGAGACTAGGAGAGGGTCTCCTTCTTCAATACCGCAATCTCAAGAGAAAGCCGAGGTTTACGTAGGGTTCCTGAGAATGAAACAAGCTCCTGTTGAGAGAAACTTGAGTGGATAAGAAGGTTTAGTGCATGCGTCATTGGGTCCATGACGACTTTTAATCTACATACCGGCATCACAAAGTGACAACCGTAGAGCATATGAATTGAACCCTTGTTAGCCCTAAGTTGAATAATCTGGAGGGTTATTTCTTTTCAACCTTTTCTTTGCATTTCTTTTTAATTCTTCAACTCCTTCTTTCTCCGATTCTCATTTTCTCCTTTTACAATCATACCTAAGGACTTCTAAATACTAACTATTTGTGGTGTCCTGGTAGATCCTCCTCGCCTGCGAATCATAGACGGTTATTCCTAACCTTAGTCACCTTATAACTCTATGACTAACCTATGTTGCCATAAAGCCAATGATGTGAAAATCTCTCACAGTGTATATGAATGAAAAACATATAGTACCTTTGTTGAGATAAGATTTTGCATAAATACTCCCCCTCCACATGTGCTTAAGTGTTTTAACGGTTAAAATGCACGATGAGGAAGAGCTGCACATTTTGAATTGATTAACTCAAGATAGACATTTCCGCGAGACAAGCACGTGGCATAGTTAAAGAGTTGCATTGTCAGCTTTTAGGTGACAACTGGCTCTAGTAACTACCTTGAAGGTGTAGACAATCCTAGAAAGGTCGTCAAACCCGTCAGAGTTCATGTTTATCAAGAGTTTCTCGAATGGTACATTCTACTCGCACAAGTCCTCCGAGACACGCTTACATCACTAGCGAACTAGCTTGAAATTATTACCCGTCCGGGACAAGTCTTTTTGAGTTACTAACGGTTAAGCATCGTCAATTGTTGGTTAAGTCCTGGGCTAACACATTCATTTGCATTTTACACAACATATTTCTTATCATATTTTTCTCCCCTCAAAAATGGCATATTAAAGTGTTATTTTTGAAACGTTTGAGAATAAATATGACCATTTCGAAGTGTCTTGGGAAGAATGACCACGAGAACAATTTTGAACAAAGTTTTGATTCAAGTACTTCAACGAAAGTGATACAAACGGTTGAGGTTTTGAAAATCATAAGGAAAGTACTTGTTCTTTTGAGCAAAACCTTGAAAAGTGAAAGGTTTGATAGGTTTTACTCAAAAGTAAGCTTTTCGCTCATTTTATAAGGATTGTGGCACCGGCCGCACCACAGGGTCCTTTATTTACAAGCACGGGTTGTACACTGTAATGTGTGCACAAGCCATTGACATAATTAATCAAACATCCAAAATGATATGAAGAAAACAAGTCAAGGGTACCAGAAGTGCGTGATGTTCCCGGAGTGTGCACAGGCGTTGAAATCCGGTTATGTTTCTCACGGTCGACCACCCACATAACTCTCCAATCGCCCGAATCGATCCCTTCGAAACACCGATTCTAAACCGTCAAGTCAAATCACACAAGCTAGCTACTTGTGAATGGCTAACCGTAATAGACTTAAAACTGCTTAAAACACAAATACAATGAAGTCCTGGAGAATATAATGAATTCCGTCGTTAAATCCCACGGAGACTCAATGGTGTGTAAACACTTGATCAAATGATAGAATGATCGCTAATAGTGATCGTAAAGGTTTTGGATGAGAAATTACACTACTTGATTGATTGGAATGGAATGGAATACTGAATTGAAAGCACAACAATCGATAAAAGAAATAAAAAGTATTAAAAAACTGCATTACCGTACAAAATAAAAAGTGAAATCTAAGAAATAAAATACCTAAAATTAAAAGAAAATTATTGGAAAAAGAAAATTATTTTTATAACTATTTAATTAATTGTTATTAATTAAAAACTATTTTAACTATTTAATAAATACTCTAAAATAGAAGAAAATACAAAATAAGGCTAGAAAAATAAAATTATGATTCAGAAAAATCTAAAATATTATAAAACTAATTTTAAAATTAAAAATATATTTTTCACATTTTTTATCTAATTATTACTAATTAATTATTATTTAAAATACACTTAAATGCTAGAAAATATAAAATAAACCTGGAAAAATAAAATTTTAACTTAGAAAAATCTAAAATATGATAAAACTAATTTTAAAACTGAAAAGATATTTTTTATGCTTTTTAATTATATTTTACTAATTAATTACTATTTTTAACTATTTAAAATTCTAATAAATACTAAAAAGATTAGGAAAATTATGAAACTTTTTCTAAAAATACTATATGATGACAGAAAACTAACAAAAGTATAAAAACAAGATTTGCTTATTAATAAGCTAAAAAGAAAAATCAAAAAGCTAAAACCTATTAAATAAACGCTATCACTATTTTTATATTGATGTTTTTCTGGATTTTCTTTTTGAAAACTACTTAAATACTAAAAATATGAAACTTTAACAAAGACAAAATTTTTACAAACTACAATAAGTTAGCAAGCTTATAAGCCCAACAGTGTACTTATGAGCTTATAATGATAATATAGGCTCAAACAAGCTTGTAAATTTGAAACAAAGATGAAATAAGCTACAAATAAGTTAAAGCAACTAATATTAAGCTAAAACATACAAATAAGCATACTGAAAAGCTGGAAATAAGCAATAAGCACTTTGACTAAATTTTCAAACCAAAGCATTGAGGACTTTTTCTCGGACAATTTTAGCTTATCAAATAAGCTCAAAAGCTAAAACAAGGACCAGTCAACAAGCGGGTTGGATGGCTTTCCAAAAGCTAAGTGTCACAAGCTAGGGTAATGTAGAGCTTTTGACAAGCTTATAAGTGGTACCATTCAATCGTCAAATTTGAGTCATTTGTGCCGAAGTAATGGGACAAAACAAAAGCTTCAGCACCCTATCTATCAAGCTAGAAAATGGAAAAATGAACTTGGGACCTAAAGATGACTTGGATGGCTATCCAAAGAACCAAAGATCACAAGCTTATACCAACTAATAAGCTCTGTGCAAGCTTATCAAGTTGGACCTCCCAACTGTAATGAGCATGGTTTCATAAGGGACTCAAAAGAAGCAAGTTAAAAAGCACTTAAAAAGCTGATGAGAAGTGAACTACTATTTTTATATTTTTGTTTAGCAACTAAACTTTAATACCCTAAGAGCTTTTAAGCTAAATCTTAATATCAAGCACACAGTGAAATTATCTTTTTATTCAAAACCACAAAATGGAAATTTTGACTTTTCTTAAAAACAAAGAAGTTGACTAAGATGAACTTTGATCTGATTTTAAGCACTGAATATGTTGTATTAAGGTATGTTAAGACTGATTTGAGCAAGATTAACAACTTATAAACACAAAACAATGATCATAGATCATGAAATTCCAACAGTGGGCACATAAGACATGATCAAAAGGATTTTTGACTTTTGCTTGTATAAGTACTGATTTTGTTGGTTTCTTTGAACTAGTTGGACCAAGTGAGGCACAAGACAACAACAAGAAACTACTCAAACAATCTTTAATACAGTTTTACTCACAAGTCCAAACAAGACTTTACTTAACGGATGATGATTTTTAGAGCAAAACTCAGATTTAACCCATGAATCTGATTCAAGACCTTATAATATAAATTAGTAGGACTAATGAAGCATTAAACAACAACCATAATAACATTAAACTCAATAATGATCTAAATGCTATTTAAACTGTTAAAATGAACTTTTTGTAAACTACAAATTTAAAAGAACAACAACTTATTTTAATGATTAAATACACTTAACTAAAGCTAATGAACATAAAAACACAAAGATTCAAGCTACTAACTAATTAAAACGTTGAAATGCAAAAATTAAACCAAAGGCTTACAAATGCTTCAAGCTCAAACTGAGAACAAGAACCAATGAACCCCCCTATTAGCTTACCACTAAGCTTCTAACCCAAGGCCATCCATAATCTACCCCTGCCCAGTTGTGAATATCATTTCAAATGATTTTGATTTTTCACTAATTATTTTTTGTATTTTTGGTGATTTTTGTTTTTGCTTCAATTTGAATTTTAGAGTTTCTAATAGCTTAGAAAAGCTATTTAGGATCTTATGTGGCTTACTTAGTCCAAGATAACATCTTACAACAACAATTGATTCATATGAGATTTTGAGATTCAAAAGCATAAACCGAAATTTAACTTGATACTTGAATTGAGGTTTCACAAAAAGCTTTATTATAACATAAGAACTTGAAATATGAGTTTTAAGATTAAAACATACACTGAAATTGAAAATTAAGCTAAAACGACTTAGAAATTTTTAGATTACACTAGATATCCCTATACATTGCATCCTCCTCCTCTTTTATAGACTTTAGCACTCTTTGTTGACCTCGATTGTTTCCCACCAATTTCCAGCCCTTGGATCTCTCTAATTCATCGAAACCATACAAGTGGATTTTGGCCATCTTTTTAAAGGTGTTTGAGCTTTAATGGGTTTGGTTTCAATCAATTAAGGATTTTTGGGTGTTAGTGGAGGTGGAGGGACAAGGTGGAGGGGTTGGAGAAAAGTGGGAAAACCACTGGTTTTGGTGTTTGATGTGTGTGAGAGATGAACGTGTTGGCGGTTTCTTTGCCCGCTTGACTTCGTTGACCGAGGGATTAATATTAAGCGGGGAGTCAAAATAGATTATGACTGGGGTCAAGGGGTTGTGAACCGGGGTCAAGGGTCAAGGATGGGGGTTGGATTGGATATTGGATTTGGGCTTGTGCTTGTTTTGGGTTTGATATAATATCAAAGGGGTGTTGTTTATTTAGCACACAAGGACCAAAAATGCAATTCAACCAAAGATAAAGGACCGAAAATGCCACATTTCCAAACTTATCACAAGGACCAAACTTGACAAACATTGATAGTACAAGGACCCTTTTTGCATAAAATTCTTTTTTATAAGTCCAAGGACTAATTTTGCAAATTTTCAAACTTTGGGACCTTTTGCCATTTGACCAAAGAATCATTCAAGGACCATTTTAACAACTTAGAATACTTGGGGCCTTGAATGATAAAATCGACATTTTGAATTCAGACTAGATTTGACAACTTTTGAAACTTGGGACTAAAAGCGCCAATTTTGCAAACTTGAATCATTTTTCATCGATTGGTATTTTTGCATTTAAAATACATAAAACACTGATTTGTGATATTTTGATCATTTTGATGCATTTTTAGTGTTTTCGATGATTTTGCAGCTTTAGATTGTAAAATGATGAGTATTTAGACACTCATCAATCCCCAGATATTGCTAGTCCCTAGCAATGATTTAGATCTTTAATGGATTTTAAAACTCTTTACCAAAAGCCATCACTTCTGGAGTAGCCAAATGTTTCAGTTCAAGTAAGAACTATGGTACACCGATAACCATCTGATTTATTGGCAAATCATAAACCATATAACGATTTGATGTGTCTTACCAAGCCGTTTGCTGGACTAGCCAACTCTTAGATAAATTATTAATTATCTTTGGTGCTGAATACCTATTATGGATTTTCCACTGCCTTTACCACAAGCCATAACCTTGCAGGCTAGCCAACTCTTCACTTTTTAGGACATGGTGAGTTGAGAACCATACAATTTTGGGCAAATTGCAAGCCATATAAACGGATTTGAGAAATCTTTACCAAGAGCCGTTTGCTCGTGGATTAGCCAATCCTTTTGTCTATTAGACATGGTGACTGATAACCAAGTCGAAAAGTGTAGAACACTTACTCCAAAAACAAATTTTGGCCAAAAACGGGAATTGGGTGGATAAATATGATAAAATTAGTGAGAATTCCCCCCCACACTTAGAAATGAATATTGCCCTCAATATTCAAAGTACCATCGGTTATGCCGAAACTAAGAACGTAAAAGGGAAATACTACGGCCTTTTATTTGGAAAGATTTTTTTTTTTTTTTTGAGATCTTATATACAACGAAGGGCAACTCCCCACACTAAGGTGGTAGAACAGAGAAAGAAGATAGAAATATGGGTGAAAACCCATATGGTGTGTGCTAATGTTTTTTGATTCGAGTCACTAGTTGACTCGATCCCCGCATTCATTGGTTCATGGGAATGTTTGTAAATCGGGACAACCACGGGAGGAATGTCCTTCCAAAGTAATGCTTCATTCGATGACCATTCACTTTAAAATTAGGACCATCGGGTTGAGATAACTCAACGGTACCATAAGGATAAACCTTAGCAATGGTGAATGGACCAGACCAACGGGACTTGAGCTTTCCCGGGAAAATCTTCAATCTTGAATTGAAAAGAAGGACTCGATCACCAACGTTGAAAACGCGGTTCTTGATTTTAGAGTCATGAATCTTCTTTGTCTTTGTTTGTAGATCAAAGAGTTCTCGTAGCTTGATCGTTCATTTAATTCATTCATTTGAACTTTTCTATGATCACCACCGGTATCGTATATTGAAGTTTGCATGTTTTAAGGCCCAGTATGCCTTGTGCTCTAGCTCAATCGGAAGATGACATGCTTTTCCGTACACTAGCTTGTATGGAGTACACCCGATGGGTGTTTTGTAAGTTGCACGAAAAGCCCGTGAGCGTCATCAAGTTTATCCCACCGGGATGCACGATTTTCGCCATCGTCCTTTCAAGGATCCTTTAATACCACGGTTTGAAACTTCCACCGCCCACTTTTTGGGGTGGTATGCGAGAGAGGCGGTGGGTAACACCATACTTTGCATGACTCTTTCAAATTGGTCATGCAGAAATGTGTACCACGATCACCGATTATCGCCTCGAGTTCCAAACCGGCAAAGAGATTTCAAAAACTTCACAACAACTCAGGCATCATTAGTAGGTAAAGCTTTTGCTTCAACCCATTTTGACAAATAGTCAACGGCCACGAGTATGTATTTGTTTCCACGACGGCGAAATGGCCCCATAAAATCAATACCCAGATGTCAAATATCTCACAAACTTGAATGGCATTTTGTGGCATTTCATTTTTTTGAGATATATTTCCGTGACGTTGACAAGCGTCACAAGCTTTGACAAAATCATGGGCATCCTTATAGATAGTGGGCCAATAAAACCCGAATCAAACACCTTTTGGCGGTGTAGTTTGGACTATGATGGCCCCTGGTTCAAAGATGGCAAGTCTGTGAGAATGTCAAGCGCTTCCTGTCCATAAACACACCGTCGGATGACTTGATCCGCACAGATTTTGAATAAGAAGGGTCGTCCCAAAATAATGTTTAACATCTTTGAAGAATTTGTTCTTCCGTTGGTCATCCCTTTCACAATGAAGTTACCCGCATGGTAATTTCGAAGTCGCAAACCAGGTGGTAGAATTTCCACGAAAAGAAACCGCATTGAGTGTCTCGAGAGGAAATGTTTCATTTATTTCCTTTTCTCGAAAACACCTGGTGAGGGTTTTCTAATGCAGGACAGATGATCAGCAACTAGATTCTCGGCTCCTTTTTTATCACGTATAATGATATCAAATTCCTAGAGGAGGAGAATCCAACGAAGCAATCTCGGCTTTGCATCTTGTTTTGCAAAGAGATATTTAAGCTTGAGTGATCCGTTACACCACGCATTTGGTCAAGATTAAGTACGGCGAAACTTCTCAAATGCATACACCCCCGGCTAATAGCTCTTTTTTTCTGTGGTGGTGTAATGAGTTTGAGCTTGATCATAGTCTTACTTGCGTAGTGGATAGGTGGAAATGCTTGTTTCTACGTTGCCCTAAGACTACAACCGTAGCAAAATCACTTGCATCGCACATGAGCTCAAAGGGTAAATCCCTCGGAGCAACGAGAATGGGTACCTCAGTAAGCTTTTTCTTCAATGTTTCAAAAGCTTCTATGCACTCGGGTGAGAAGATAAAAGGAGCATCCTTTTCAAGAAGATGGAGTCATAGGCCGCGCGATTTTAGAAAAATCTTGTATGAATCTACGATAGAAACCGGCATGACCTAAAAACTCCTAATACCTTTGACGGTAGTAGGATGAGGCAGCTTAGCAATAACATCAACTTTTGCTCTATCAACCTTAATCCCATTCTTTGAAATCTTATGGCCAAGGACTATGCCTTCTTTGACCATAAAGTGGCTTTTCTCTCAATTTAGACAAAGATTGGTGTCTTTACACTTTTGAAGCATTTTATCTAAATGGGAGAGACATGTTTGAAACGAATCCCCATACCGAGAAGTCATCCATAAACACCTCCATCGTTTCCTCCGATAATGTCGTGAATATGGCCATCATACATCGTTGGAACGTGCCAGGGGCATTACATAAGCCAAAAGGCATACGTTTGTAGGCAAAGTTCCGTATGGGCAGGTGAATGTAGTCTTCTCTTGATCCTGTGGATCAATGGGAATCTAAAAGTAACCCGAGAAACCATCAAGGAAAAAATAGTATTCATTCCCTGCTAATCTCTCAAGCATCTGGTCCATGAAGGGTAGAGGAAAATGGTCTTTACGGGTGGCGTCATTCAACTTACGATAGTCAATGCAAACCCGCCATCCCGTAACCAATCGAGTTGAATTAACTCCGTTATCTATTTGTGACAACGATAATGCCACCCTTTTGAACACAATGAATTGGGCGAACCCAAGGACTATCTGAGATCGGGTAAATCAATCCTGCATCAAGAAGTTTGATAACCTCTTGTTTGATAACATCATGGATTTTTGGATTTACTCTTCTCTGATGTTGAACTGCTGGTTTAAAGTCATCCTCCATCAAGATTTTATGAGTACAAAACTCAGGGTTGATACCCCTTATGTCGGAGAGTTTCCAAGCAATTGCTTGCTTGTGTGACTTCAAGATCTCTATGAGAGCAGCTTTTTCATCTTTACTCAAATCTCGAGCAATAATGACGGGTAATTTATCATCACCCTCAAGAAATGCTACTCGATGAGGAGGTAAGTCCTTAAGCTCAACCTCAGGGAATTCTTCAGTTTTCTCAACTGACTTGACTTCCTTTTTATGAAGTTTGATGGGAGGGAGAGGAGGAGAAGTGTCCAGATTTGACAACTTCTTTAGAAGAATATCCCTCCGCATTAATCTCATTTTGATTAATCTCAACTGGGATTGAATCACTAGGGTGAGGGTTTGATGATGGATCATCATTAAGCAACTTCTCAATAAGAAGTATGTCCCCCTCAATGTCAATTGGAGCATGATCAATTTCCCATGGAACAGAATCACTAGCCAAGTATGCTTCAATCTCTTCCGAGATGAAGTCTCTTCCCTCAAAAGGAGTGATAGAAGGGGTAGAATTGGCTATGATAGGTTGAGAAGATGTGGTGGGATCCCCACTCACAGAATTATGAGAATAACCAAGAACTTCTTGAGAGTACTCTTCAGTAGCAACGTCAATGATATCTATTCGGTTGACCGACTAATCATAATTGCGGAGTACCTCGAAGTTTGATCAAGGTTAAAGGTGACTGCTTCATTACCAACACGTAATGTGATTTCTTGCTCAAATACATCTATGAGAGCACGGCCCGTTCTCAGGAATCCTCGACCCACAATGAGAGGAACCCGATGATCGGCATCAAAATCAACAACCACGAAGTACCGCACACGTCCCACCTTCGGTAGTCCAACCTCAAGTTGTCCAGAAACCCAAGTCTAATCCAGGAGTTGTTTTTGAACCTCCGTAGCTCCGTTGAGAATCGAAATCCAAATCTTCTATTCCTTACCCATCACGTTTGAATGAGCAAAAGCTCGCGGAGCCAGTCATCAAATGGAAAAATTTTTTCAAATTTTCCAAGAGTTACATTTTGACATAAGCTTTGCGGATGCTATCATGGAAAAATGAAATTTTAACTTGGAAAAATCTAAAATATGATAAAACTAATTTTAAAACTGAAAAGATATTTTTTATGCTTTTTAATTATTTTTTACTAATTAATTACTATTTTTAACTATTTAAAATTCTAATAAATACTAAAAAGATTAGGAAAATTATGAAACTTTTTCTAAAAATACTATAGATCATGAAATTGCCCTGTGCAACTGACTCAGTTAACACTGAGTCAGCACAGGGGTGTTGCAATGCCTGCCACAAGCTCAGTTGAGCTTCCCATGGTCTCCTTTTTGGTTTACAAACTCTCACCCAGGTCTATTTTAGGTTCCAGTTATTGGTTTTCAGTTTCAGCTTATTTTAGTGCTTATTTTCTAGCTCAAAGTAGCCCCCCCACATGTTTTTGCACATTAGCTCATTCATCAAATCTTGGTATCTTGAAATCCAGAGGTTATGGGTTGTTGTTTCTAGTTGCTTTAGAGTTATTTTAGCTTATTGAAGCTTCTGTCGTTTGGTCATCATGTGTGTGCATTTGCTTATTTAGAGTGCTTATTTCCAAGCACTTGACATAGCAGCCTCATTTTCCTCCACACAACCCCTTGTTTTTCCATTTTTCCTAGATTCCTCACTTTATTTTAAGCTTATCTTGAAATTTTCAGATTTTTCTAGAGCAGTTTGGTATTTTTCTTGATTTTAATTAGTTTTTAAGCATTTTTAATTAGCTTTAAATACAAAAAATTAAGAAAAGGTTCAAAAAATAATTTTTCATTTTTCTTAAGTTAAGATAAATATAAAAAGTCAAAAAAATATTTTTCTAGATTTTTCTTAGTTAAATTTGTATTTTTAAGTAATTTAAGTAGTTTTTAATAGTTTTTAATTCATAGAAAATAGAAAAATAATCAGAAAAATACAAAAATAGTTTTGAAAATTCTCTTTTGATATTTTAGATTTTTCTAAGTCTTACTTTTATTTTTCTAGCCTTATTTCATATTTTCTTGTATTTTAGGTCATTATTAAATAGTTTAAATTAGTTTTTAATTAATAATAATTAATTAAATAGTTGTAAAAATAATTTTCTTTTACTAAAAATTTTCTTTTATCATTAGGTTTGTAAAAATATCATTTTCATATTTTTAGGATTAATATTGTGAAAGTTTCACTTTTTCTCTTGTGCGTCGCGTAGTTTTTAATTCAGTTTTATAAAAACATACAATCAAAAACATCATTTTTCCAATAGTGATAGCGTTTATTTAATAGATTTTCTCTTTTTAAATTTCTTTAATTTACATTTTAGTCCTTGTAATTTATGTCCTTTTTCTGTAGTTTTAATAATCCAAATCCTCTTTTCCGTTCAAATCTCTCGATCACTATACGTTTGGTGATTCTTCGCATAGCTCGCTGGGACATAACGACCCGGGGAAACACTATACTCCCCAGGACTTCATTGCATTTGGTTCCAGACTGTTTGAAGTTTGTTACGGTTGACCATTCACAAGTGGTCAGCTTGTGTGACAAATGGCGCCGCTGCCGGGGATTGTTGTGCTTTCCAATTAAAAAAAACTGAATTAAACTTGAATTAAACTTGACCGTCGTTGTAGTATAGTGGTAAGTATTCCCGCCTGTCACGCGGGTGACCCGGGTTCGATCCCCGGCAGCGGCGCCAAAATTTGATCTGTGCTAAACCAGTCAAGTCTAATCACACAAGCTAGCCACTTGTGAATGGCTAACCGTAATAGACTTAAACTGCTTCAAACCAAAATACAATGAAGTCTTGAAGAATATAATGAATTCCCGGGTCGTTAAGTCCCACGGAGACTCAATGGTGTGTAAACACTTGATCAGATGATAGAATGATCGCTAATAATAGTGATCAGTAAAGGTTTTTGGATGAGAAATTACACTACTGATTGATTGGAATGGAATGGAATACAGAATTGGAAAGCACAACAATCAGATAAAAGAAACGCAAAAAGTACGTTTAAAAACTGCGTACACGTACAAAATAAAAAGTGAAATCTAAGAAATAAAAGACCTAAAAATATGAAAATGACATTTTTGAAATCCTAAAATTAAAATAAAATTATTGGAAAAAGAAAATTATTTTTATAACTATTTAATTAATTATTATTAATTAAAAACTATTTTACCTATTTAATAAATACTCTAAAATAGAAGAAAATACAAAATAAGGCTAGAAAAATAAAATTATCATTCAGAAAAATCTAAAATATTATAAAACTAATTTTAAAATTAAAAATATATTTCACATTTTTATCTAATTATTACTAATTAATTATTATTTAAAATACACTTAAATGCTAGAAAATATAAAATAAACCTGTAAAAATAAAATTTTAACTTAGAAAAATCTAAAATATGATAAAACTAATTTTAAAACTGAAAAGATATTTTTTATGCTTTTTAATTATTTTTTACTAATTAATTACTATTTTTAACTATTTAAAATTCTAATAAATACTAAAAAGATTAGGAAAATTATGAAACTTTTTCTAAAAATACTATATGATGACAGAAAACTAACAAAAGTATAAAAACAAGATTTGCTTATTAATAAGCTAAAAAGAAAAATCAAAAAGCTAAAACCTATTAAATAAACGCTATCACTATTTTTATATTGATGTTTTTCTGGATTTTCTTTTTGAAAACTACTTAAATACTAAAAATATGAAACTTTAATAAAACAAAATTTTACAAACTAAAAATAAGCAGTTTTACAAGCTTATAAGCCCAACAGTGTACTTATGAGCTTATAATGATAATATAGGCTCAAACAAGCTTGTAAATTTGAAACAAAGATGAAATAAGCTACAAATAAGTTAAAGCAACTAATATTAAGCTAAAACATACAAATAAGCATACTGAAAAGCTGGAAATAAGCAATAAGCACTTTGACTAAATTTTCAAACCAAACAGACTTGAGGACTTTTTCTTAGACAATTTTAGCTTATCAAATAAGCTCAAAAGCTAAAAACAAGGACCAGTCAACAAGCTGGGTTGGATGGCTTTCCAAAAAACTAAGTGTCACAAGCTAAGGGTAACTGTAGAGCTTTTGACAAGCTTATGAAAGTGGTACCGACCCTTGCTCAGCTCAAGCTGAGTCAGTTGGTGTTGAGTAATGGGACAAAACAAAGCTTCAAGCCGCCCTATCTATCAAGCTAGAAAATGGTAAAATGAACTTGGGACCTAAAGATGACTTGGATGGCTATCCAAAGAACCAAAGATCACAAAGCTATACCAAACTAATAAGCTTGTGCAAGCTTATCAAGTTGGACCTCCCAACTGTGCACAGAGCATGGTTTCAGACAAGGGACTCAAAAGAAGCAAGTTGAAAAGCACTTAAAAAGCTGATGAGAAGTGAACTACTATTTTTCTATTTTTGTTTAGCAACTGAAATTTAATACCCTAAGAGATTTTAAGCTAAGTCTTAATATTAAGCCCACAGTGAAATTATCTTTTTTATTCAAAACGCCAAAATGGAAATTTTGACTTTTCTTAAAAACAAAGAAGTTGACTAAAATGAACTTTGATCTGATTTTAGCACTGGGAATATGTTGTATTAAGGTATGTTAAGACTGATTTGAGCAAGATTAACAACTTATAAACACAAAACAATGATCATAGATCATGAAATTCCAACAATGGGCACATAAGACATGATCAAAAGGATTTTTGACTTTTGCTTGTATAAGTACTGATTTTGTTGGTTTCTTTGAACTAGTTGGACCAAGTGAGGCACAAGACAACAACAAGAAACTACTCAAACAATCTTTAATACAGTTTTTATCACAAGTCCAAACAAGACTTTACTTACCGATTTGATGATTTTTAGAGAAAAACTCAGATTTAACCCATGAATCTGATTCAAGACCTTATAATATAAATTAGTAGGACTAATGAAGCATTAAACAACAACCATAATAACATTAAACTCAATAATGATCTAAATGCTATTTAAATTTGTTAAAATGAACTTTTTGCAAACTACAAATTTAAAAGAACAACAACTTATTTTAATGATTAAATACACTTAACTAAAGCTAATGAACATAAAAACACAAAGATTCAAGCTACTAACTAATTAAACAGTGAAATGCAAAATTAAACCAAGGCTTACAAATGCTTCCAAGCTCAAAGCGAGAACAAGAACCAATGAACACCCCTATTAGCTTACCACTAAGCTTCTAACCCAAGGCCATCCATAATCTACCACTGCTCCAATTGTGAATATCATTTCCAAATGATTTTTGATTTTTTCACTAATTATTTTTGTATTTTTGGTGATTTTCTGTTTTTGCTTCTAAACTGAATTTTTAGAGTTTCTAATAGCTTAGAAAAGCTATTTAGGAGCTTATGTGCCTTACTTAGTCCAAGATAACATCTTACAACAACAATTGATTCATATGAGATTTTTGAGATTCAAAACTAACTGCTAAGAAATTTAACTTGATACTTGAATTGAGGTTTCACAAAAGCTTTATATACATAAGAACTTGAAACAGAGTTTTAAGATTAAAACATACACGAATTGAAAATTAAGCTAAAACGACTTAGAAATTTTTAGATTACACTAGATATCCCTATACATTGCATCCTCCTCCTCTTTTATAGACTTTAGCACTCTTTTTTGACCTCGATTGTTTCCCACCAATTTCCCAACCCTTGGATCTCTCTAATTCATCAGAACCATACAAGTGGATTTTTTGCGCCAAATTCTTCTTTAGCAGGTTTGAGCTTTAATGGGTTTAGTTCAATCAATTAGGATTTTTGGTGTTAGTGGAGGTGGAGGGGACATGGTAAGGTGAGGGGTTGGAGAAAAAGTGGGAAACCATGGTGTTTTTGGTGTTTCGTGGTTGTGTGAGATGAGCGATGTTGGCGGTTTCTTTGCCCGTTTGACTTTCGTTGACCGAGGGATTAATATTAAGCGGGGGAGTCCAAATAGATTATGACTGGGGTCAAATGGGGTTGTGAACTGGGGTCAAGGGTCAAGCGGGATTGGGCCGGTTGGATTGGATATTGGATTTGGGCTTGTGCTTGTTTTGGGTTTGATATAATATCAAAGGGTGTCCGTTTGGTTTAGCTAGCACACAAGGACCAAAAATGCAATTCAACCAAAGATAAAGGACCGAAATGCCACATTTCCAACTTATCACAAGACCAAACTTGACAAACATTGATAGTACAAGGACCCTTTTTGCATAAAATTCCTTTTTTATAAGTCCAAGGACTAATTTTGCAAATTTTCAAACTTTAGGGACCTTTTCTGCCATTTGACCAAAGAATCATTCAAGGACCATTTTTAACAACTTAGAATACTTCAAGGGCCTTGAATGATAAAATCCACATTTTGAATTCCAGGGACTAGATTTGATAACTTTTGAAACTTGAGGGACTAAAACTGCCAATTTTGCAAACTTGAATCATTTTCATCGATTTTGGTATTTTTGCATTTAAAATACATAAAACACTGATTTGTGATATTTTGATCATTTTGATGCATTTTTGAGTGTTTTCAGATGATTTTGCAGTTTAGATTGTACAAAAATGATGAGTATTTAGACACTCATCACAACCGTTCATCAATCATTATGATGATCCGTCTCACATCCCTCCTTTCCTGAGAATTCCAGCGCTTAGGAGACCCAATTTTCTGGCGTATATCCTTCAACTTGTATGCCAATCCATCCCTAACCAGCTTCAAAGTATGATCCCCGAACTTGTGGAGTTCGCTACACGCCATAAAGCAGTTTCTTTGAAGTTCACTACGGTAAACAACGCCGAAAGGTTTGCTGATGAGTGTATATTGAGATAGCTAGTTGATATCGGGAAGATCAAGCTTTGGAGGAGTGAAGTTGACCGCGTCGATAAGATTCAACGCCCAGCTGGAGATCTTCTACTCGTTCCTTGATGACAATCCGTCTTATGAAGATGAGAGGTGACTTGATAAATTCACGTTGTACGGCAGTGAGAATTTTCTCATGCGACCCTGTACCTTGGCAAGGTACATGTCTTCGATGTCATTGAGAGACAAATTCTCAAAGTCAGCCTCAGAGAAAGCATAGTCCCGTTCATCTTGTCGTTTGACTACGATCTTCTTTAGGAATGTGTAGTCCCACTTAGACGAAAGTTCAACGTGTATGATGGCAACGATATCTTTAGAACTATGCACAGCATGTTGAGACTTCTGAACCTGACAGCTTCTATAGTAGATTCGTCGGCGTTCGGCCGTGATGAATCCCATACAATGCATCTCGGGCGTATGCCTCCACAGTGTTGGAGAACAAGTGATTGGCACGTTCCTCAATGGCTATGCAGTTTGAGTAGACAGCTTCTGGGAATGGAAGTGTCAACGAAGTAGCATATTTTCTTGAATCATCGTCACCGTGTAGAAGAAAATCCAGGTCTTTGTTGAAGAAGTATCTGAAAGGAATCCTTGGTTCAACTGGTTGTCCAAGTGTTGGTAGAGGTTTGGTCCAATCGGTGTAGTATGGAGGTTTGTCCCTTTGTGTGAAGTCAATGTTTGCTTCCGGGTTGAGCCAATCCATGTTGTTAGACATAGCTCGAGCAATGTTTTCAAGGTGATATTCGACCGCGAGGGCACTTTCAGAGCTGTCTTTTAGAAGTTGAAATGCTTCATTCTTGATTCGCTTCAGCTCATATTTCGTCATTTTCTTCACATGGAACTTTTCTTGCAGAATTTTTGCATGCTCCAATGTAGAACCGTCTACCAAATTTTGACCTTCTTCAGGGTAGGGAGTGTTGTTAACAAGATTAGAAAACCATTCAAATTCCTCTGTTTTATCTTCATCTAGCCATGATACGACGTCGGTTTGAGGCGTCTTCTTCTTCTTCTTTTTCGAAGGCCTAGATGATGATTCTGGTTCGAACTTGTTTGGGGAGTGGGTTGTTGTAGGGGCTCAAGGACCTCTTCATCGTCACCACCCACATACTCAAAGTGATCATCGGTTTTCTGAGTCTGGGGTGGTAACTCGGAATCGTCCTGAGGTTTTTCAGTAGAAGAACGAGGAGGAGATTTTGTTGAACAGGAGCCCGTTGTGGAGGAGGTTGCATCAAAGAAGATTCACCAGACTGCTTCTGACGTTTAGGTGCAGAGTCTTTATCCTTATCCTGGTCTTCATCGTCTCTAGGACGTTTAGACTTTTCAGCTTCAAATCTACAAGCTTCTTGAAGTTGGTAGTCCAGCATGCTTGAAACACTTTCCTTCATCAGAAGCAAATGTCCCAGATCGTGCAGACATTTGTGTAACAAGCTTGGCCACCAATTCATTAACCAAGAAAACTATCGGATCGGTTGGATTGATTGTGACGGTTAAGGGTGTTGATCGAATAGTTTGCTTGGCGATCTGCATGAGATTTGGATAAAGTTGTTTGGTGAACAACTCCTTTGTGACTTTAGGAACGTACTCCAAAAGGTACTTTTTCGTGTAGCCTTCGATCATTTCGTTCAGTTCCTCTTGACGGGGATTTTTCATGAATTCCTGAACAAACTTCCTTTCTCCTTTTATCTTTTCATGCTCGTCATACATATGCTGTATGTGATCAGCAAAGAAATTTAGCTTTTGTTGAGCACGTTTTCTTTCTGACTTGTTTGACAGCTTTACCAATTCTTTCATGAGCCTGAGAAACCCAAGATCGAGGTTGTTTCTTCAAGGATTTGGATGATGATTTGGTTGACTTCTTTGATGGTGGTGGTGATGAGTGAGAAGACGAATCTGATGATGAAGAGATATGAGGAGACTCTGGATCCTTCGGAGGTTCAGAGGTTTCTTCTTTGATCGTGCAGGACTATCTAGAAGAAACGTATCATAATCCACATCTTGATCTTTTCGGACTTCTCGTTTCCGTTCCTCGAACTCATATTCGATAGTATCCTCCACAAGCTCTTGTTGTTGCATAAGAGTGGTGGCACCAGCTCCCTTATCGGGTTGATTAACCGCATCGGGAGATGGTTCAGAGTGGGCAGCACCACTTGATCCTCCGGGACCACCCATTTGGTCTTTAGCAAATTCTTCGCTTTTTGAAGGTGTCTACGATATTAAACTTCTTCCCGTATGATATATCCATTGCTCTTCTTCTTCACTGAGCTTTCATCATAACGGTACAAGTACAGAGTCTTCCCCTTTTCTTTGTCACTGGCGGACTTGGAGGTTTATGCTACTGAAGGAGGTGTTACGTTGCAGATCAGAGTAGGTAATCTATTCATCTGTGTCAGTACCTTCAGAGCTTTCGTCCACAAGCTTTCTTTGCGGTTCAGATGTGGGAATAGGTTCAGCTTCCTTCACAGGAACAATCCTTTTACGAGGAGGATTCCTTTTGGGAAGCTTCTTATAAAGATCTGTACTTGTAACACTTCCAGCCTGCCTTTTCGGTCCTCCGGTAGGTGTACCAAAGATTTTTCATCAAGATGACCAACTTTGCCTTCTTTTAAAACGGCTACCGATACCTTTTTGTATGTTTCAAGCTTTTTGATTTCGGAATCAAAGGTGATCAGTAATACGTACCTGTTTCTTGTACGATTCTTTGATTGACGTAATTGGAGATCAATGATTAAGATTAATGGGAGATCCTCATGGGAGATTATCTGGTCATTGAGCCTCATGGGGATGTCGGATAAGTCCAAGTGCTCTCTGATCAACAGTTTGGTGTATCTGACATAGGGAATCTTGGAGCCAAGCTTCTTGTGAAATACCATCATGTCTTCCCATATCGGTGCTTCGATTTCAATGTCCTTCTTTTGATCAACGACCGAGAATTTGTAGTTCCATGAGCTTGGGATGCTCATAGCCACTGTCACGACCAGAGGCCGATTTGGTGATGATCATGTAGAGTGTTCTCCAAGGTTGAGGAATATACTTCAGCTCCACGTGAGAGTGCTTAGTAATGATTCCTGAAGCATCATCATAACCAAGGACTGTCTCTTCAGTAGGGGTAGCAAAGAAGTCGGTTGGAGCGATGTCAGGAATGATGAGAACAGCCCGTAAGTCAGCAGGAGTGATAGTGACTTGTTTGTGATTAAGTGTCACATTCACTGCACTTTGACCAGTGATCCTCTGCATAGAATCCCAGAATTGTTGAATGTAGACCTCTGGAACTGTGGCAGAGTGTGAGAGCATGTTCTGGTAGGGATGATTCCTGAGAATATCCACAGCAATCAAGCAGGAAGATTCTGAGCAAGTGAGGGTATCAAAGTCAACCCTAAGGTTGTTCTTTCCAATCTTTCTCGGATAACCGTTTGGGAAGATATCGCAATGGTGAGAATCTCATGCATCCACATTCATTTGATGTCGTGATCTGAAATAACATTAGCCAAAAGAACCAACATATCGAAAGACATAGTGTTAGTCAACAGAAGGTCTTATTGTCTAGTTATTGAATGTGCAGTGTCAATGATTGTTACGAGTCCTAAGTCACTTGTTTGTTCAATAGTCCAATGACGTCGTGAAGTGTTTTCGTGAGTTAGTTAACTTTAAGTTTTAAAGTTTATGTTATCACTTATTGTTCACAACATATCAAACGATTAAGTTTATTAGTGACATTATCGGATTCGTGACGTTATGATTAGTTTATTTACAAGTTTGTACACGTAACAATTCATTATGAAGGTCAATCCAGGCTTAAGCGTAGTTTTGGCAAAGTTAAGCGTAAGCAGTGATGATATACGCGTAGACGAAAGCTTACGCGTAAGAAATGTTACGCATAGGAAGGGGACCTTATGCGTAGGGCTTACGCGTAGGCGTATATATATACCTTACGCGTAAGGCTTACTCGTAAGAGTAGACCTTATGCGTATAGGTCACTGTTTACGCATATCCTTCACAGGATACGCGTAGTCCATTGTAGAACCTTACGCGTAACTGTTATGCGTAGGATTATTCTTACGCGTAACATGACTACACGTAGGGTAATCCTTATGCGTAGAGTTGCAAATGACCTTGATTCTGAGTATTAAGCGTAGCAAAGCCTGAAATAAGTTCATCAAGTTATCAAAATTAACACAATACTTCAGTTTAACAACAAGTTATGGCAAGAACAATTATGGAATTGTTATGCGTAGAAAGTCATACGCGTAGGTCAAAACCCTAAGGGTTAAGATTTACGCGTATAATTTCTAGCCATGGGATTTGCACAAGACTTTTTCTGGTAGTTTAAGAGTGTTGTGGGAGTCTTTGTACCAAGTTATAACACCTAACTCGTTGTGAATCAAAAGTTACCAAATATTATGAACTTTAAACCCTAATTACAAATTGTTCACCAATTCGTGTTTCTGGGTGCTTAATAACAATGGGAATCACTAATTCAACAACTTAAGACCATAACCCAACAATCTTTTATACCAAAACACTTTTCATTTGGAAAAACCCAAATCGACACATAAACCTAATTTTAAAAATCGTTGATACGTGTTTCTGGGTGGGTTTGGATGGTTGAAATGGTATCCTTGATGTATAAACAACGTTTTGACATTATCCATTTAACCAAAAACGTCCACACAATGATTGTGTGTTCATACGCTTATGCGTAGAACACATAATCACGCGTAACATGATTTTTAACCGTTGGATTGAATAAAATTCAAGACCTTATCTTAAAACATGTTTAGATCGTAAAAACACTTACACAACGATGATCAAATCAATAGATATCTTGAACGATTATAGGCGTAGGATGTTTAGGTTTTGTGTATTAAATGTGAAGAAGAAAGGTAGGTGGGAGGTATTTTTATTAAAAATAACTTTAACATTTTGACAGTTTTGGTCCCTCCACCTTTTCCTTTTTCAAACAAAGCCATTTAACTTCCATTTTGGTTATCAAACAAAGATTTTAGGAAAGAAACTTGACAACACTCCCCCTTGACTTGAGAAAATAATGAAAGGTTATAAATTTAGTCCGAGGAGTGTCATTGTACCAAAAAATTTATCACCATTTGTTAAAAGAAACAACCGAGATAAGATAACATGCAAGTACACAGATGATTTGAAACAGTTAAAGTTTTGATTTCTCCCCCTCAACACTTGATCGAAAAAATACTGAATTTTGAAAGATTATAGTGTTGACGGAAGAAACGTACTTGCAATGTTGAAAGAAAATAGATAGAAGAATATTTTTGTTGTTTTATCAGATTTTATACTTTTGTATTTTGTTTTTGAAAAATTATTTACAAAAGAGATTTTGGTATTTGACAGGTGTTTAAGACTGTTTTAGGAGGTCATCCAATTCCTCTTGAGTCAAACACCTCATACCAATCCGGTGGACCAACTCATTAAACCTAGCGGGAGGCAAGGCTTTGGTGAGAAATCTGCCAATTGGTATTCTGTACCCACAAAATATAATTCAACAATACCCTTTTCCACATGATCCTTGATGAAATGATATCGAAGATCGATGTGCTTTGATTTCGAGTGCTGAACTGAGTTGCACGAGATCGCAATGGCACTCCGATTGTCGCAGTACATCGGGATTCTGTCAAATACGTAACCATAGTCTTTGAGTTGTGTTCTCATCCAGATGACTTGAGCACAACACGCGGACATGGCTACATATTCTGCTTCGGTTGATACATGATGTACAATCCTGCTTCTTCAATTGCCATGACACCAGTTTATCACCAAGAAATTGTAAAGCTCCTGAAGGCTTTTCGTGAGTCTAAGCATCCTGCGTGGTCAGCGTCTGAAAAAGCGATTAGTTCAAAACCAGAATCCTTCGGATACCAGATCCCCAGATTAATGGTTCCCTTTATGTATCGGAGGATTCTTTTAGCCTCAGAGAGGTGGGTTTCAGTTGGTCGCGGACTGATAACGGAAGCAAAGATATACAGCAAAGACAATATCAGGTCTGCTAGCTGTTAGATACATGAGAGACCCAATAATACTACGGTATTTTGTAGGGTCCACCAATTTCCCATGTAAATCAACGTCTAGCTTCTTGGTATGAGCCATTGGTGTGGCATAGGTGTCACAGGTTTTCATTCCAAATTTGTTTAACAATTCAAGGGCATATTTGGACTGACTCAAGAAAATACCACGGGTTGATTGATGAACTTGCAGTACGAGAAAGAATGTAAGTTCACCCATCATGGACATTTCAAAATTTTTCTTCATTGGTTTTGCAAAAGCGATTGAAAACTTTTTATGTGTAGACCCAAAAATGATGTCATCCACGTAAATTTGAACAATTAAGATATGTTCCCCGTGATATTGTATAAAAGAGTTGGGTCAACCGAACCTTGGTGAAATTATTAGCAATGAGGAAGGATGATAGCTTATCGTACCATGCCCGAGGAGCTTGTTTGAGACCATACAGAGCTTTGTTAGTTTGTAGACGTGATTCGGAAACTCAGGATCAACGAATCCATCTGGGTGGCTGACATAAACCGTTTCTTTAAGTTGTCCATTGAGAAACGCAGTTTTGACATCCATCTGATAGACCGTCATATTCATATGAGCCGCGAACGCTAGAAATATCCGAACAGCCTCAAAACGAGCAACCGGAGCAAAAGATTCTTCAAGTCAATACCCTCTTCCTGACGATAACCCTTAGCCACCAGACGTGACTTATTTCGAATAACATTTCCTTCAGCATCCAATTTGTTTTTCCAAATATTTGAGACCAATGACGTAGACTCCTGTTGGTCTTTCAACCAGTTCCCATACTTCAAGACGTTTGAATTGGTTGAGTTCTTCTTGCATGGATTCAATCCAGTTGTCTTTTGTCATTGCGTCTTTGATGTTTTTTGGTTCAGATTGGCAGACAGTGAGTGCATAAATGCAATGTTCACCGTCTGTGTGAAGACGTTGTCGCGTAACGACTGGTTGATTGGGGTTGCCAATAATGTTTTCCAGAGGATGGTCTTTAGTCCATCTATGTGTGGAGGGTTGATGTTGATATACATTGTTGCAATATTATGAGGATTTAAATGGTTTGTTGAAGATTCCGCGACATCTTGTGCAGCAGTCTCGTTAGCAAACGGGTTGAAGAACGCATTTGGATCAAAATCTGCAGGTGGGGGTACTACATTCAGAATATCATCAGCAGCTTCATCATTGTTGGAAGCGGTTTGTTCAACTGTTGTGGTGGAGGCAATTGGTGTAGGTGCATCTGCAACAGTAGTTGTTGTAGCAGGTGTATCAGGTAAAAGAGTATGATCAGGTTGAGCAGCGAAACATCGGATACACTGAGCACGTTCGTCAATATAGTCACTGAACAGCGGAGCAAATAACCTTTCCATTTGTTGACGAGTAAGCCGGGGGCTTTGTTCGGCTGATGATGGGTTTGGGGGAAGTTTAACGGTTGTGACCGGGTTCTAGGTTATACTCAAGCCATTTCCGTAAGTTCATCGAAATGAGCATGAATCGTTTCCATCACCTGTTTTCTACGACGATTCCAGATTCGGAAACCTTTGGAATTATCACAGTACCGATAAAGACTCCAATGTCAGCTTTGACTTTGAGCTTTCCAAAGTCATCACGATCATTATTCGGATATCAAAGAGATCCAAATACATGAAAGTGTTTTAGATTCGGTTTTCTGTTATGGACGAGCTCGAAAGATGTTTTGTTGTGGCGTTTTGTAATCATAGAACGGTTTTGAGTATAGCATGCAGTAGATACACATTCTGCCCATAAGTAATCTGGAAGTTTAGCATTGATTAACATTGTTCTTGCAGCTTCCACTAACGTTCGGTTTCGTCTTTCGACAACTCCGTTTTGTTCTGGTGTACGTGCAATAGATGTCTGATGCTAAATTCCCACTTTCTCATAGAATTCACGAAGAGTTTGATTAACAAATTCATGCCTTTTCGTTCTGATTAGTCGAAAGGTGTTTCGTAGCTGAACTTGTATTTTCGTGAGAAAGGTGATGATCATTTGTGGAGCTTGATCTTTGCTTCGAAGAAAGTAGACCCAAGTCCAGCGTGAAAAGTCATCAACAATGTGACAACCCGTACTTTCAGGTCATTTCTCGACACAGTTCATGTCTCATTATTTCAACATTTATAGTAAACTTGGTTTACTTGTTTCAAATTCGCGTAACCTTGGAGGTTTAGCGGCGAATTCATGATCATGACATCACGTATATTTCATATGGACTAAGATTAGTCTACATTTCATCGACATCATGTGCATCTCATAAATTCATTCACGACATTTCATTTCACTTTATACGTGTAATTTTTATGTTTAATAATCTTTATCGCGTGAGTTTTTATTTTAAATATTTAACCCGTTACTTTCAAAAATGATCCCGAGGTATTTTAAACTTACATTTAGGTCTTCATCAAAACGTATCATTTTTAGTTTTCCTCATGTGTTTCAACATTTATTTTTGGTATTTTAATCATTAAAGTTTAAATTATTAATGCCGTCTTTTTTACTTAAAAAAATCTTACTGTATAATTATTTTATCGATCACCATTTTCACAAGGAATAGTATTTTACAATTTTTATCAACTCATTACATTGTATTTGATCTAATAAAACTTACTTTTACCAAAAAGTCCCAATTACCTACAATTCACTTACCTTTTCATTACAATTGATACAAGTCTTACAAATATATACACATACAAGTAAAAATTTAAAAAAATAAATGAGACAACCCTCCCCCAAAACCGCCAAGTGGGAGGGAGAGTCTCATAAATGTGGTAAATGTTCTTGATTATACATGTTTCACACTTCCTTATAAGTCTTATTACAATATTTTGTCAACTCATTCACTTCACAAAATTTTTCCTCAAGTGTTAGAAAGTTTGTTTTCCTTCTCCTTATCTCCATAAAACCGCCACACAAGGGTTCTCAAGGGATCATCATCTGTAAAGATTTTCAAGATTCAAGTGTTACTTCAACCTAGTATATATCTTTTATGGTTTTGAAATAAAACCAAGGATATTTAAGATAATCCTTTGTTACCTACACCTCATCATAATCACTAGTAAGCTTGTTTTTATCATTTTTATGTTTCCTTTTCATTTTCATATATTTCTTTTCATTTTTGGAGCTTTTATGCAAGTATTGTGATTTATACCATTTATGTCATGATTTTTAAGTTATATATATACCTATAGTCATCCATTAATTATTCCTATGGTTTTGGTTGGTCTTGATGGTGATTAGGAACCCATGACACCCTAAGAAGGTGTATGGTAGGATAGATTAGTTTTGGAGTTGATTTGAAGGGATTAGAGTAGGTTTTGTCCGAGAAAACTATTTCGATAACTATATATTATGTTCTGTCCTTGTTTCTCTTTTTCTGGAAAACTGACAGTAGGCACGACTTTTTGGCCTTGATTTTTAGAAAATATACTTTAAAACGAATCCGTGGCAGCTTGAACGGATAAAAACGGACTTATAACGAAGAAGTTATGGATTTTACAAGTTTGGCGACGGAAAATATTATTTCTGAAAATTTCAGCAACATGTTTTTATTTTGTCCGAGTCAAAAACGAGCCTTAAGCTTCACAAATTATTTCGACTTCTCAAAAATATATTAGTTTACTTCAATAAGAAGCTAAGGACATATTAAGCGAGAAACGGATTTGAAATGACAAAGATATGCACTTAAACTTGCCGTAACTAATTTTCTACACACTATAGCCAAAACCACCATCTTTAACCCTTAATATCTTTATGATCGAGACCTTTTGGACGAAAACCTGAATGAAACTTTTAGATATGGATACAAACTTTCCAAAACCAGTGATTTCGTTCTCTAACGATCAACGTGTATGCTTTTACGCATTGTTTTCCAAAGCCATTTTTGGCAATTTCATGATTTTCCCGGACGACATTGTTTTGGCGACGAAGTGGTAATTTCACCAAAAATCATTTTAAAACCATTGTAGGATGACATTTTGACGTAAAAACATGTAAAGTGATTTTGATTGGTCAAGGCGTCAAAAGAGTATTTTTCGACGACGAGTAATATTTTCAAAAGGTCGTAAATGGTATAAATAACATATCAAGTGCATGAATAACATTACATTGCAATTCATGACATATCATATCATTGATAATAGGTCCCGGTTGGCGCATTACATTAAACCTCGTACTCACTTATTGCCATTATTTCCAGTTATCCAGAGGAGTTTTCATAGCCCGTTTTTACATGCTTTTGACATTTCAAACCCACGGGGAGAATACATTGCACTACATTTTTCATTGACAACCAAGTATGTTAAATTCATTACATTGCTTAAGTTACCTATATGCCAATTTGAAAGTCCCATTTCTGAACCATGAACCGTTAATCTTTAGGCGCGGGGATGAGTGGATAGATCTATCGAGGGTGGCGCCCATCCTAGGTTGGTGAATCCCAAGGAAAACGGATGCATTTCATTTGATTTCATTACGGAGTTGTCGCAAACATTCTGGAGGGGCATACATAATTGATCGGTCTAGTTTCGGGGTCATGGGCTTAAGGCAATTGTAACATTATTTTTACGTGACTTGGTTGTCATGCATGCTAGATACTTGAGTAGTCGTATAAACCATTTACATAAACCCATGACACCAACATTATTGTTGACCGTTTTAGCAATGTATTTTCAGTGTAACTGAGGTATTCATCACATTACATGGTTTAGGGACCTACATTTTGAGTCGCGCCGACTTACATTATGTACATTATGGCTCTTTATTTCAAAACATCGTTTGGATTTGTGACATATTCGTATTTCCTTAAACTTGTTAAACCTTTTCCGACCATTTGTACTCGATTATGTTTTTATGAAATATCCAACGATGTTTTTAAACGACACTTTTGGTCGATTCAATATAACTGTGATGTGGTGCTATGACGGTCAATGCCCCCAGGAATTCCATTCACGCAAAGCAGTAAATTGGGTGTGACAGATTGGTACGAAGCTACGTTATAGAGAACTAAGTTGCATCATTGACCCTAGACTATAACTACATTATCATAGCATCTCATCATTTCATCATAAGTACATGTTCACTTTGCATACGGTTTTGTACGCACATTTTACGAGTTATTTATTTTCATTTCAAAACGATTGTCACATGGATGCCCCAAATACCCATCCTATATTATCTTTTCTCATACTTCCGTTGGAGAATTCCTTGGCATTCCCTATCGCAATTTTCACATCAATTGACTCATCATCGATAACGTTGTATACTGAGATAAACCCTTTTGGGAGGACGAAGTTACACCTACACCATCACGCATCACTATCGATTCAGTAAGATCAGACAATTTTTATCACTCGGTTGGGACGATCATACCAATGGGTAGACCTTTTGGGCTTAGTCCTATGAACCTATTTTTCTAACTCGCCCACAGGATTCCATTATCACCATTGTCATTATTTTCATCATCATTATCATTTCGAGCACCATCCGTACCATTACATCTCATACTCGATACTCATACACGACTTTATGCGGAAGGCGTGCATGATTGACACACCATTACCATCTACCACTAAGATTATAGACACTACACCATCTCATAGGTTTGAGGACTACGAGAATTTTAGGGCTATGGTTGTTAGACCGCCTACATACCTACATTGCATAAATGCCGAAACACAACCCAACAATGTTGCTAATGCCAATTTACGACATTCCCATCTAATTGCCTAATTTTCCATCATTTCACTTAACAATACATCACTATCTTTTACTGGGGTTAGGCCAACTTTATTCTCGACCAATTAGTAGACTATTACTATTCGATAAGGTTCTCCTATGTATCCTACAAACCATCCCACAAATTTTATTCAAATTATCCGCTACTACTGTTTATGAAATTATTTCACTTGATTTTATCACCATCTTAGAAACGTTGTTTCATAAAGTTTTAACGCAAGTTGTTTTACTACCAACTTATTAATTAGTTTCAGTCATTTTATCAACTATTTAATATCCTCATGCGAAATGATTTTTCATGTTACCTCAAAAAAATCATCAAGCTATTATCTTACAAAACAAAACGTTGAACACCAACTATTTGTCCTACATTCCCTCTTATGAGATATAATAAACTTCATCAATTAATCAACACTTTCAAATATTTTACCGATCATTTCATCTTACTCTGTACCATTAAACCCAAAATTACTAACTTTAATAACACTTTATAAACAATGACCTTACTGATACCTTGCAAACTATTTTCCCATATTATGATAAACCGATTAATCTGCTATTATTATTTTATAAACAACAAACATTGCAATAGCAAGTTACAAACTATATTACAAATTTTTCCCCGCAAGTAATATTGCGGTCTTTATAAACTATTTTTACCCTTTTTGTGAGCTATTTTAGCCATCTGTCGACATTTAAAATCATAAAACTTGTACGTTTACCTCCGGACTATTCGGCCTTTACTTAAATGACTATTATATTACCAATCTCTAAACCATATTAATATTAATTGAATTACGAAATTTCCTATTAATGACAACGATAAATTGTTTTTCTTGTAAGCTATCTTACAAATCATTTCACGAGTTATGTTATAATCTGAATTGTGTCTTACCAAAATATTTCACTACCATTGTTGTCATTTTTATCACTATATAAGCTATTTTAAAATCACCTAACAAGTTGTTACTTTTTACACCAAGCCACAAATTTAGATTACATTAAATGTAAAACATGTCCTTTGTTACATTCAATAAAGTGGTTTTACAAACCTTTTCATAAACTTTACTGTAATTTTCTTACAAACTATTTATTCTTGTTTGAAAACAAAGTTCTATAATCTGATATAGGAGTGCATAAACATTTCCTCTTCTGTTAACATTCCCCTATAGATGCTTACGCTATTTATCTCTCACTCAACCGATAAGTTAGGATTTGACGATTGACCTTTTAGGAAAGACTTCCTATACCATCTATGAGGAGGATTCCTTGATACAGGAAAACAATGGAAGGATTTTGGAATTTCCAACAAGGACTAGAACTAGGTGGGATGATTCAAAATCAACAAAAATCTTAAGACATCACTTAGACATTCCGAACCACTATCTTGAATTAGAATCCAAACTCTATCATTCCATAAGTACTAGCCAGACCGAAGTTACTGGATTTAATACGAAGCAAATACCCATGAAGCAACACTATAGGGATATATCAAGTCTTCTATCTGAGGCTATAGAACATCCTATTAAGCATGGCCTCAACAATATGTGAACTTCCCTACAATGAGTATCCCTTAAAGGAAAATTTGGTTAAATTAAGGCTATCGATATAAACTTCCCCTAAGGCATGTGGTTCTCTAGAAATTACAAGTAACCTCATTTCCATATCAAGAGATGTCCCAGGTTTGAACATGTCTGCTATCAATGACTCCCCATCTACAAGTGAAACTAGAAAAACATTCTTCGAAATAGTTTGAGATGATATCTATCTTCTTGCTAGCATGATAGCAATATTAAGGATGAACTACATTTGAAGCAATTACAACACCTCATAACCCATCTTTTCGGAAACCCGTCGATCATTTTGAAAAATACCCTCAAACTTACCACCTTCTATCACTTCTATTTAGAACGCTTCTTATTAACATAGGATTTGACACGTCTCATTTTCCTTTTATTTGAAGAGTTATGGCGCCGAAGAGAGAGCTCCACCCGACTATGACCAAGCCGAGCATCCAAAAGTATAAAGGATTGTATAGCTAGAACTAGAGAAAGAACTGCAACGATAGTTTTCTTCTGCTGCTGCTACCTGTCAAGACCATGGCGGTAATGAAGCTACTAGACATGCTACTACTACGTGAGCGGCAGAGATCTCGGAGAGTTCGGTGGTACATACATAGACTTTAAGAGCGTTGACCCCCAAGTTCAGAGGCACAGAAGGAGCCATTACTATGATCCATTGGTTGGAAAGGATCGAAGTTGCATTTCTTATATGCGATTGCCCGGATACTTGCAGGTGAAATTTGCTACTAGTACACTCTTGGATGAGGCAATGTTATGGTGGAATCATTATGCAATGCCCATTGGTATGGAAAATGCTTATAAACTCTATGGGACCAATTCAAGAGGTTGATGACTAAGAGTATTGTCCGCCAGGAGAGTGAAGAAATTGATAGTGGAATTTATTGGGCTAGTGACCATTGGATGACATGAGACCTACATCGGTTTCAAGAGTTGTTGGTTTATGTCCATATATGGTTATGGACAATGAGAACTACTGGAAAGATTCATTGAGGACTTCCAAAATGCATTCAAGAGAGTAGCCTCTTCGATTTGCAAACAATTGAAGAGACCATCAAGATAACTCAATTACTCATGGTTCAAGTTGTGAAAAGGGAAACCATTATCAACAATAACAACAACCAAACTAACAACAACAAAAGGAAATGGGAAAATGACCAGGGAGGTTATAACGACAACAACCAAAGTCTGAACACTAACCATCACCAACAACAAAATAGAAGACAGCGCCAGGGTTCATGCTGCTGCACTAACAAAGGAAAGAACTTATACTGGAAACTTGCCACGATGCCATCAATGCACTCTACATCATAATGGTCCATGTGGTATATGCTTACCTGTCAAACAGGTGGGACACCTTACAAGGACCTAAGGGAAAAGGATATGTTGGGGCTAAACCACTATGTAATCGATGTAAGTATCATCACACGCAGGTCCTTGCCCGCCAAGTGCCGCGAATGCAAAACCGACATCTAGCCGGATTGTAAAGGCAAAACTATAATTACATGTTTCGAGATGTGGAGAGCAAGGACACTATCGAATCAATGTCCTCAAAACCAAGGTCGCAAGAAGTGAAGGTGCTCATGGATTAGGAAAAGGAGAAGGGGCGTACCAACGACGCGAAAGCCTGAAGAAGATCGGAACTAGCGTCTTATTTCTCCTTATGTATTATGTCGTACTAAGTTTATGTTTTCATCGTACCCGAATCTTTATAACCTAAGATGTACTACTTTTGATAAACCACTTGCAAAAATATTCTCATCTATCGTACTCTATTTCCTTTCGACGATATCACTTTCGAGAATGTTTACTCTTTTTACTTTATCGACCATTTTAACGACGGTCATAAATCCTTGTAAGCATCGAGTTATAACAACTAAACCAATCACATCATCGTTCCTTAATTATACATAGCCTAGCTAACTATGTCTAATTTTGGAGGGATCATGTTAGGTTGGGAGCGGTTATTTATAAATCTTAGTGCAAGCAAAATCTTCACATGTTCAGAGGTCAAAGTATTACTCATGCGAGAATTGCCCAATACGATGTTTTGTACACTCTCAATCATCGACAACCGTAACGACACTTCTCCATGTTTTCTTCCTTCGATATGCATCACAAACTCAAAAATTCGATAGACCTAACAACGATGAATTCGTGGATTCCCTGAATTTGGATGGGCGAATGTGACAACCCGTACTTTCGGGTCATTTCTACACGGTTCATGTCTCATTATTTCAACATTTATAGTAAACTTACTTGTTTCAAATTCAGAACCTTGGAGGTTTAGCGGCGAATTCATGATCATGACATCACGTATATTTCATATGGACTAAGATTAGTCTACATTTCATCGACATCATGTGCATCTCATAAATTCATTCACGACATTTCATTTCACTTTTATACGTGTAATTTTTATATTTAATAATCTTTATCGCGTGAGTTATTATTTTAAATATTTAACCCACTTTTCAAAAATCCCGGGTATTTTAAACTTACATTTAGTTTATAAAAACTATATTTTTAGTTTTCCTAGTGTTTCAAATTTATTTGGTATTTTAATCATTAAAGTTTAAATTATTACGTCGTTTTCTTAAAATCTACGATAATTATTTTATCACCCGATTTTCACAAGGAAAGTATTTTTACAATTTTTTTATCAACTCATTACATTGTATTTTGATCTAATAAAAACTTACTTTTACCAAAAAGTCCCAATTACCTACAATTCACTTACCTTTTCATTACAATTTATACAAGTCTTACAAATATATACATACAAGTAACAATTTAAAAAAATAAATTGAGAGACAACCCTCCCCAAAACCGCCAGGGGAGGGGTCTCATAAATGTGGTAAGGTTCTTGATTATACATGTTTTCACACTTCCTTATAAGTCTTATTACAATATTTTGTCAACTCATTCACTTCACAAAATTTTTCCTCAAGTGTTAGAAAGTTTGTTTTTCCTCTCTTTGGTTCTCCATAAACCGCCATAAGGGTTCTCCAAGGGATCATCATCTAAAGATTTTCAAGATTCAAGTGTTACTTCAACCTAGAATATATCTTTTTATGGTTTTGAAATAAAAACCAAGGATATTTAAGATAATCCTTTGTTACTTACACCTCATCATAATCACTAGTAAGCATGTTTTATCATTTTATGTTTCCTCTTTCATTTCATATGTTTCTTATCATTTTTGGAGCTTTTATGCAAGTATTGTGATTTATACCATTTATGTCATGATTTTAGAGTATATATAGACCTAAGGTCATCCTATAATTATTCCCATGGTTTTGGTTGGTCTTGATGGTGATTAGGAACCCATGACACCCTAAGAAGGTGTATGGTAGGATTAGATTAGTTTTGGAGTTGATTTGAAGGGATTAGAATAGGTTTGTCCGAGAAAAACTATTTTCGATAACTATATTTTGTGTTCTGTCCTTGTTTCATTTTTCTGGAAAATCCGACAGTAGGCACGACTTTTTGGCCTTGATTTTTAGAAAATATATTTTAAAACGAATCCGTGGCCGCTTGAACGGATAAAACGGACTTATAACGAAGAAGTTATGGATTTTACAAGTTTGACGACGGAAAATATTATTTTGAAACAGCAACATGTTTTTATTTTGTCCGAGTCAAAAACGAGCCTTAAGCTTCACAAATTATTTCGAATTCTCAAAAATATATTAGTTTACTTCAATAGGCTAAGGACATTAAACGCGTAGAAAACGGATTTGAAACGACAAAGATATGCACCTTTTCATAAACTTGCCGTAACTAATTTTCTGCACACAATTAGCCAAAACCACCATCTTTAACCCTTAATATCTTTATGATCGAGACCTTTTGGACGAAAACTCCCGAACTGAAACTTTTAGATATGGATACAAACTTTCCGAAACCGTCGATTTCGTTCTCTAACGATCAACGTGTACTGTTTTACGACTGTTTTTCCAAAGCCATTTTTGGCAATTTCATGATTTTTCCGACGACATTGTTTTTGCGCGAAAAGTGGTAATTTCTCTAAAAATCATTTTAAAACCATTGTAGGATGACATTTTGACGTAAAAACATGTAAAGTGATTTTTGATTGGTCAAGGCGTCAAAAGAGTATTTTTCGACGACGAGTAATATTTTCAAAAGGTCGTAAATGGTATAAATAACATATCGAGTGCATGCATAACATTACATTGCAATTCATGACATATCATATCATTGATAATAGGTCCCGTTGACGATTACATTAAACCTCGGTGTACTCACTATTGCCATTATTTCCAGTTTATCCAAGTGAGTTTTCATAGCCCCGTTTTTACATGCTTTCGATTATTTCAAACCCACTGGGGAGAATACATTGCACTACATTTTTCTTTGTACGATACCAAGTATGTTAAATTCATTACATTGCTTAAGTTACCTCATATGCCAATTTGAAAGTCCCCATTTCCTGAACCATGAACCGTTAATCTTTGAAGCGAGGATGAGTGGATAGATCTATCGAGGGTGGCGCTCCATCCAGGGTTGGTGAATCCCAACCAGGAAACGGATGCATTTCATTTGATTTCATTACTTCTGAAATGGGCAAACATTCCTGAGGGGCATACATAATTGATCAGTCTAGTTTCGTGGTCATGGGCTTAAGGCAATTGTAACATTATTTTGCATTTGATTGGTTGTCATGCATATACTTGAGTAGTCGTATAAACCATTTACATAAACCTATGATTTCTCACCAACATTATTGTTGACCGTTTTTAGCAATGTATTTTCAGTAACTGAGGTATTCATCATGACATGGGGACCTACATTGAGTCGCTACACGATTTACATTATTACATTATGGCTCTTTATTTCAAAACATCGTTTGGATTGTGACATATTCGATTTGTTAAACTGTTAAACGCGACCGATGTTGTACTGATTATGTTTTTATGAAATATCCAACGATGTTTTTTAAAACGGCACTTTTGGTCGCTCATAACCGGTGATGTGGTGCTATGACAGTCAATGCCCCTGTGAACCATTCCGAGAAAAACGTAAATTGGGGTGTGACAAACAATTACTAAGATGTAGCGCTTGCCATTGATCGCTTGCAAGCCGATCGCCACACAAATCCATGTGAAGAAGATGAAGCACATGTGAGAGTCGGTTCCACCTTTGAAGGGAAAATGAGCACGAAGTGCTTTTGCCTTGTTCACAAGTCAGCAAAGATGATCTTTAGAATACCGAAACCGTGGAAGTCCTTCAACTAGTTTGTGTGGAGCAAGGTTGGTGATGGTTTGAAAGTTTAGATGTGAGAGACGATGGTGCCATAGCCAGGATTTTGTTGATGTTACCTTTGAAAGTAAACATATGGGAGATGAAGCAACCATGTCTTTCATAGAGATAGTGTAGAGACTAGAATTACGATCCAAACATAAGATCATTTCCTTGTAGATCACTAATGAAACAAGTTTTCTCCCTAAAGCAACTCCAAATCTCCATCACAAACCTGACCTACAAAACAGATATGACCGGGCCTTCCACATAGAACCCCTCAATTTCGATGTTCCCATTGACATAACCTTAGCCCATGATAGTCGGTGATCATTCCCAACCCATGTGCCAATGAACTTTGCAATAAAGTTTGATAACGCTTTAAGATTGTCACATGTGTCGGGAACATCCGCTATCAACAATCCAGAATGATTCATCACCGCATTACAATACGACATCTACATATAGAATAGAAGTAGATTTGGAACCCAAATGTTAGAGGGTTCCAGAAATATATAGTAGATATACATACATTAATAGCTTTAGGTATCCACTTAAATCCTAGTGTGTTATATATCCATTTCTGCCATCTATAACTACTCTTTGCTTTAGTCTTAGTGAATGCACTGGGTGGTACTACATTCTTAGGAGGTGAAAATTGAGCTACTGTGGACAGCAATGCTTCTTAGAATCTAAAGATGGCGGCTACCAAGCAATGACTTAGAAAGATTAGTGGGCCTAGAGGTATTCCCGTTCTTAGGATTCCTTAAACGAGAGATGATAGCTTTAGCAACACATTTATCATGACAATAGAATTCATACTTTTACCACAAATATCACAAGGTGCATCAGACCGAATATCAAAAGTACTTAACGGTTTAGCATTCGTTACATCACTATTTCTATTACATTTGCGACGCATATCTATAGTGGAAGCAACGTGAGTCTTATTCATAGTCCTAGGGTGTTCTTTTACTTTAGCATTCTTGATTGATCTTTTCTTAGGTCGCAACTTCCTATTCTTCGATTGAGTGCTCCTAGGCTGTGAAGCGGACGCTTGGAAAAGGCTCAACTATTCTCGCTTTCAGTAGGGAAGCACGCTAGCTACTTGTGATTTGGGAGTAGAGATTCTAGGTTCATGAGTACTAAGTGTTACTGGGCTAATCTCTTAATGATGGTTGGCGGAAGTTGTTCATACTTTCCTAACATTTTTCTTAACTTGATGATAGTGTGAATCGATCTTGATTTTCGCACCTAACATTTCCAAAGAAAATGCATAACTTCCTTAGTGTGTGCAAGATAATTATCAAGTTCATTTGATGCTTCATCACGAGTCTTTTTGAGTAAATCAAATATGACACCATATTCTTTTTTGACTTTTAAAAGTTCTTGTTCATATTTTGAGATTTGACACTTAAAAGACACGCTTTGATCATCCAGTTGCTCAAATTTAGGATCGAAGATTTTGTACGCAAATCGGGCGCATTTTATGTTGAAAAGCAAGTTGTTGATCGTGAATATCTTTTTGACACCAATTAAGACGACGTAATTGCATTTGAAAGTTCGCTTGACAATCGCTTGTTTTCAACTTTTAAGGACTCGACCAAGCACATTATCGTTGTTCTCAACATGTCATCACGTATTCAACAAGATCAGCAGAGGTATGATAAAATGCATATGACAAAGAATTCTTTAGCACAACATTATGGACATCAGCATAGATGACATCTTCCAAGAGTCGATCAACATCTTTTCTCAACAGTTTCTTTTACGTTTAGTATTAGAAATAGATGTTTCGCTTTTCTCAAAACGACCTTCATCACTCCAAGTTCCTTATGAAAATCCTTTTCCAAGGCTAATGCACAATTTTTCAAATTTTTAACATTAGGTAAAAGATTTTTCAGAAAAATGTCTCTTTGTTCTCGCGCCAGAGGCGATTGAAAATGATCAATTTTGATTTCAGAATGATATTCTATCTCATGTTGTAAAATTTTGAGGTCAGCCATGAAGATGTCAAAATATCTAAGAATTTTTCGATTTTGGTTTTGAATTTACTTCACTGATGGAAGGTAAAGGACCATAAGTTTGTGCATAATCCGGTTGGGGATTAACATTAGAAGACTCGTGTGTTTTGTGATAACTTTGGTGTGTTAGAAGAATATGTTGGTGTGACGAAAGTGACCGCTTTTGAATAGTTAAAAGGTTTGTTGTAAACAACTTTTTCTAATTTTGATCGACTCTCGCCTTCTGCATCTAATTCCTCTTGACGATGATATTCAACAACATTCATAACTGAATTATCAACTTTATATTCTCGTGACCGGAAACTTCAGTGATTTGGTTTGAATATTTTGGTTGAAAGCTTAGGTTTGTAATCAGCAAGATTCGGTCCATATCCATTTGGGTTGGGTTTTAAAGTAAACTTTTCAATGGCTGTGACCGACTCGCCATGTTTGTAAACAACATGCTTTAAACTCTTTAAGTTTGTTTTGCAAGCCGATGATTTCTTCAAGATGATCATCTATTCGCTTCGTTGAATGCTTTTTGTATGCAGAGAACTGTTTTTGACAAGTTAACAACTCATTAGCTTTTGATTTTCCAAGGTGAGCGCTTAATTTGCTTTTTATGTTCATGTTTCAGTTGTTCTATTTCGCATAACAAAGCATTCTTCGGCTGCTAGATCACGATCCGTTTTCTAAATATTTTTCATTTTGATAAGATTTGGCAAAGGTCGCTTCAAAACCGCTTTCACGATTTTCTTGAGTTTTGAAAAAGTTGAGTTGCTTTTGTAAACATTCAAAATCCTTGGTTAACAATGCATTTTTGCATTTCAAGTCCTGATTAATGGCATGACATTTTTACACTATGGTCTGTTGGTCTTGTATTAAACGAGCAAAATCTGGATGAGGCAAAAGTTCGGCGTGTTCAACGTGAGTCTCAACATGATCATTACTGAGATCCTCAAGTATAACCACGAGTCAATTTGATTATCAAGGGAAACCGGTTGGTCATCTTGATCGTCAAATATAACTACGGGTCTAGTTGAAAATCGTCGGAATGAGATGTGGACGACTCATTTTGAACATTCGAGCCTTGCCGGATGCATGTTGGCGGAGATATGAGATCGAGATAAATATGGTTTGTTCGGTACCGAGACAAGCCATCGTGTCATACACGGGCCCGTCACGCATGTGTAACTCCTGCATATTAGCCATCAACATAACACTGTGCATTGGCCCGCAAGTCCTCCATATCATCATCCGAAAGATTCGCCATAAAGCTCGTTCTTTGTCTGAGAGTTCCACCAGCATCATCCTTAAGAGCCAAAAGAAGAGCCTCTTTGAAATAAGCACTGCCCTTAGTCCTTGGCTTTGGGCATGCATTAGCCAGTTGTCCCTTCTCATTGCAGTTGTAGCATCGAAGACCATTCAACCCATTCTGAGCATTTCCCTGCTCCACCACTTGAGCTCTATTGTTATTCCTACCCACAAAGATTAAACCCTTGACCACCCCATCCGATCTGACACCATAACCACGATTCTGAACTTCAACTCGCCCATTGTTTACAACAGCTTGATTCCTTGTATTAGATGAGGAACGAATACGGTTGTTGGATTTGTTGGTATAACGGCTAAAGGCATTAGCAATCATAGCAAATCCTTGTTGCAATGCTTTGAACGGATCGGATTCCTCATTAGGAAGTGCTTGATCATTGTTGTTGTAAGGAACCAACTGATTTGTTGAGGTTGATGGTTGATCGCTTCATGGTGTGATTGAAGCAGCTTGGTTGAGTTGCCGGTTGAGGAGAATAATTTTGTTGAGCATATAAGGCAAGTTGTTGATTTTCCGGATGTGGGGGTGGAGCAATTTGAGCACGGAGAATCCTTTCCTATCAACTTCCTTTTCATGAGGCTTCAAGTAATCGTACAACAATCCGTAGGTAGATTGATGCATGTTTTTAGCTTGACGGAGAAAAATGACATACTTCTCCCATTCGGGACCAAGACTACTTAGGAACTTAGTATTCACTGCAATTCTTGGCATGTGATGTTGTGTTTATCAAAATCATTGATGATGTCCAAAATCGGTGATGATAAGACTCGAGTGTCTCTCCAGTTTCAATCATGAAGTGTTCATAAGCCAAGTAAATTTTGATTCCAAATCTTCCCGATTGAGTACAGATCCTTCCATAAGAAGATCTAATATGATCCCACATTTTCTTTGCAGCCTTTTGAGCATCAACACTACGAAGAATTAGGTTTGGTAATCCTAGGAGGATATATTCCATTGCAAGCTCATCTGCTCCATAGTGTAGAAGTTCTTGAGGATTCAAGTCCAACAAAGAGCAATGTTCGCTTGTTCATCTCTTGGTGGAATGGCATTTGGATCTCCCGTACAATGACAAGAGGCATCTCAAAAGGACCATCCAAGATAACCTTCTTTAAGAACTTTCCATGTGGCTTCTTTAGATCACAAAATCTAAAGAACCTTATCACCCATTGATCGTAGTTTCTGGAGTGAGCATTGAGGTCTATCAAGTGATCCGGCCTCATGAATTGATTGTTGGTTGCTTAAAGTTTCAAACATCTTTGCAAACCAAGTGGGTTCCTTCATAGTGATCCTTGATGGATGTTGATTAAAGTCATTTGTGTATGGTTGAGCTTGAAGACTTGGTGGTGGTTGAACCATTTGAGGTTGTGGATTTGCAACAAGTTGTGGAGTATGTTGTTGGTTAAATTGTTGTTGATAAATTGCTTGTTGTTGATTCCATTGTTGATGTTGTGGAGTTAGTTGTTGACGTTGAGGATGAGGATAAGTGTAAGGGAAATAGTTAGAGTATGGTGGTTGTGACATGTTGATAAACTTGTGTTGGTAAAAATGGATCTTTGTAGTCGAATGAACCTTTGTTGATGAAGTATCCTTAGGCGAAGAAAAGACAAGAACCAAGTAGCACTTATGCGTAAAAACACCAAAGTTACGTAACAACGAGGAGTTACGCTGTAGGATTTAGCTTACGCCGTAGTAGAAAAGACACTAAAGTTAGGCGACAAAAGTTAAGCGAAAGTTAGGCGAGGATTTTCTTATGCGTAAAACTAGGCTTAGGCGTAAGAAAGATCTTAGGCGTAGGATTTCTACGCCGTAGTTTATGCTTATGCGTAATTTTAGGTTTTTGCTCAAATGATCTTTACACTATCACAAAGGCAAAAGATATCCAAAGTCGACGTATTTTCACACTTATCCAAGTAAGAAAACACGGAATAAACCACGAAAATGAAGATCAAACCAAGGATAATCTTACGCTTAATTTTAGGGTTTCAATACGTAGGATTACTGTAATTTTGATTTTGCACAAAGATGTTTCTAAACCAGTTTTTGTGTGATGAAATAGCTTCAATAACACCAAAATAACACAAAAGTGTGAAACTTGATGATCCAAAGCACTCAAACAGCTTATGTGAGAATGACACCTACCTAATAAAAACTAGTTCAAAAACAATGATCCACGCATAAAGTTTGAAACTTTTGCCAAAAACAAGTATTTTAACACCTTAAAACGTTGAAAGTACAAGAATCTTGATTAAAAAGTGTAAAAACAAGTTTTTAAGAGAGCAAAGAATGCGCTATCTTTACGCTGTAAGACCCAAAACCAAAAAAAAACTTCAAAAACAAACGAGTTCACCCAACTATTTGGCACATTGATACCACCTTAGGTCACAAGGTTAACCACACAAGCTTATAAGAAAGATAGAGAGGCGATTGAACAAGTATCCAAACACATACACACTATATAGAGTATAACGGTTATGCGAGAGATGAGTGAAAAGAAAACTTAAACAACCAACCTTCAAATGAAGGTTTACAAGGGGTATTTATAGGAGGGAAGCTAGGGCAACACTCCTAGTTCCCTTCCTTTCCTTATTGGGCTAGGCCTAGGCTTATGGGCCTTCTACATAAGCCTAAGGCTAATAACAAACATAAAGGTCATAATAAGCTAACTATTACATATGAGTAACTAACACTTGAATAAGGTTTAGGAGTGATTCCAACACTTTTATCAGGAATGTTTTCTTTATTGTAGTCTTCTAACCTTATTAATCTTTGTTAGTTTGATTAGTTAAACCAAAGTTTGAATATTAAAATCTTAACTACCATTCCTTTGGATCGTTTAGATTAACACATTTATATTAGAGGTAATTATTTAAAACTTGCATATTTGTTTATTTATCTAAATCATGATTAAACAACATTATATATTACGTATTGAAAACTTGTATTTCGAAAAAAATATGCAAATATTTAAGTTCTAGCATGTATATGTCCAATTCCCCCTTTATATCATTGTAGGACAGGTTGAGTGCACCTATTGCGTGAAAGTTCTAATTTGTTACAAGTTCGAGTGTTTAACTACAAATTTAAAGTGTTTAACTACAAATTTAAAACTTGATATTTCATATCAAGATTCCGACCTCCATTCATCAGGTTTTAGCTTCTTTAGAGTGATGATAGCGATGCATGAGAGAACACACGTCACGAAACAAAAACCATTGCTCATCTCATTTTTATTTACATTGTCGTACCATATAGACCATGACCGAGTGACATTTTTCGATTTTCCAACTTTCCTTCCCTCGGAGATCACACTTGATCATCTATATACTTGAGAAATGATAATGATGTTAGTTTCCTTCACAATTTATGATAAAAGATATTGATGTTTGATTAGTGAACCAAACGGGTAAAAAAAATGACCCCATTCATTTTACCAAAAGAATTTAAGCGCCTTTTTGCCTATGGTATATGCAGGTATTTCGTGACCGTTTTTAGTCTTTTCTCGGTTGGGAATAACTGCTACCACCGATAGCTTTGGAAGACATCTGCAGTATTGCACTAGCAGTGGAAACGTACACCATGCACATTATTACCACTGCTATTAGATAATCGTTAGGAAAATGTTTTTAGATAAGTATAGAAAAGATCTTTTGTATATTCTATATTGTTAGCTTTATACTTATCTTATAAAGGACTCCTTGTACTATAAAAGGATGTCCTAGGTCATTGACTTACGTATTGAATTACATACGTACCATTCATATAAGCTTCAAGGTGTAACCCTAGTGATAAGCAAGATCACTCGTATTATTCATTAATAATATTGGAGCTTAGTTTGTGTGTTTAATCTGTGTTCACTTACAATATATCATATAATTCGTCTTCTAAGTGTTACTAAGTAAATTCCGCTTGCTTAGTAATATAATACAAAATATCACTGACACAAGGTATGTGTCCAGATCCATCAAGTGGTATCAGAGCGACGGTTCTGATATTTTGTTTTAGAAGATCCAAGGAATAAGCTTAACCTACTCACTCAAATCAATGGAGATGGAAAACAACCAGTCCAACTCTTCTACTCCAAGACTTCCTAAACTCAAACTTAATGAGTTTGAGATGTGGAGGATAATGACTGAGCAATACTTTCTCTTTCAAGACTATGCTCTATGGGAGATCATCTTAATTGGTGATTCTTTCAAGCCTGTGACTATTACTCAGAAGGTTGGTGACACAGATGTTGTGACAGTTTCTGTGCCTGAGACTAATATTGAAAAGGCATTGAAGAAGAATGATCTAAAGGCTAGAAGTTTGTTGCTAATGACTCTTCCTAGAGACCAGATCATAGCATTCAGCAAGTTCAAGACTGCTAAAGAACTTTTGAAGAGATTTGCTCAGTGTTTGGTGGTAATGATGCTACAAAGAAGATACAAAAGACATTGTTGAAGCAAAGCTATGAAAACTTCTCTGCTTCAAGCAATGATTCACTTGATAGCATCTTCACTAAACTCTAGAAGATTGTTACACAACTGACTGTGTTTGGCATTGAGGCAGAAAAGGAAGACCTCAATTTGAAGTTTCTAAGAAGTTTGCCTTCAGAGTTTCATACTAATGTTATAGTCTGGGAAAATAAACCAGATATTGAAACTATGAAGCTCAATGATCTTTACAACAACTTCAAACTCATTGAAAAATATTGAAGAAGGCTGAAACTTAGTACAAGCCTAGCAGCTTGGCTTTGATGTCAACCTCTGTGGATGTGATGATTCCGATGTGACAGTGATGATGATATTGCCCTCTGGTTCTAAGGCCAATCGGTAATGTTAGTGTTACCACTGCAGGTTCAAAGAAGAAGATTGTTAGTATTGGAGATCCTACCTTTTATGCTTTTATCTTCACTCAAGTTAATGGCTCTATATTAACTCATGAAGACATAGAGCAAATTGATGAAGATGACTTGGAGGAGATGGATATAAAATGGCAAATAGCTCTTCTTAGCATGAGGGCTAGGAAATTCTACAAGAAGACTGGCAAGCCAATCCACATCAATGGTGGTGAAACTACAGGGTTCGACAAAAAGAAAGTAGAGTGCTTCAATTGTCACAAGTTGGGGCATTTTGCTAGGGAATGCAGAAGACCAAGGATGAAGGACAACAGTTCTACTTGGTACAAGCAAAAGAAAGAACCAACCGTGGAGGAACCAAAGGCAATGTTGGCTATTGATGGGGTTAGCTATGATTGGAGTTTCATGGTTGATGAACAAGAGGAACAAGCTTCAGATGGTGCTTTCATTGCTACAGAACATGCTCTCATGGCTTTCTCTGACTCTGAGGTACAAAATTTTGAAAGTTGTTCTAAAACATGTAGAGCTGCTAAGGAAGTTGAAAGGCTTAATGATCTATATTTTAATGAAAGAACAGATTTGTTTGCTGCTAATTATGCTGTGTCAAATCTTAAGAGAGCTATAGCTGTATTAGAAAAACAACTAGAGCACTATAGAGAAAATGAGTCAAAATATAATGATGAAATGATTCTTCTTAGAAGAGAGATAGATCATAAGACAGCTATGAATGAGGCATACCAAGAAGAGCTTGAAAAACTTAAAAAGATAAATGAAAATGTCAATTTAACTGTAGACACATGTTATTATCAGTCTAAGTCAATTGATAAAATTTGGAATGCACAAATACAGAGTAAAGTTAAGTCGTGTATGGGTTATATATATAGTGCCACCACCATTAAGAGGTGTTCCATCACCTCCAGGCATAGATTTAGCTCATACAGGCTTAGAAGATTTTTAGGATCTTGAACGTGAATATGGTCCTCTAAAGGACACATTTGTGAAAAATGAGGAACAGGTTAAGCAAGAAACTGATGTTTTTGAAAGTGCTAGTGACTCATCAGTTGTTGATGAGAATGTTAAAAAGAATGTAGAGGCTCCTATCCCAAAAGTTGTTAATACTTTTACAGAGGAACCTAGGAAACCAGTTAACAAACCTAGACCAACTGTAAGGTATGCTGAGATGTATAGGAACAAGTCTACAGCTCCTAGGGGTAACCAGAGGAGTTAGAATCATGTTAAATCTCAACAACTAGGTAGTGACTTTGTGATGTACAATAAGGCATGCTATATCTATGGTAGTTTTGATCATTTACATGCTTATTGTGACTATCATGTTAGGAGAAGGGAAGTCCATGGGAACAAAAGGGTGGAGTCTAACAAGTTTCAAAACAATTTACACCCTAATTCACGCAGCAAAATGGTCCCAAGAGCAGTTCAACTAAGAAGTGGCCTCAAAACTTTTGCCACTGTTAAAACTGTTAACATTGCTCACCTTAAATCACCATTTCAAGTGCAAAATCTAAACCAACTTTTGCAAAATCAGACAACAGGGAAAAGAACTTTTCAAAATAAAAGGTTCATTATAACCAAACAAAGGTACCTAAAACCAAACCGCCAGCCCAATCGCCATACAAAAGTTCCCACCGCAAGGGTTGTAAACAAAAAAGGGGGATATGGGCAATGCTGAAGGCCTCAAGACGCTGGGAATGGAAACCTAAAGGAACTACCTCATCAACCAATCCCAATGGTGTATCAATGACCTTTGATAGATTTAACTATATGGACAGTATGTCAGTTTTGGAGGTGGAGTTAATGGAAAAGTTGCAAGTAAAATGGATCAACAAGTATGATGCAAGAGATTTAAAGCAAATAACATGGATTTTTATTATTATCAAACAAAACTGCATACAGAGTGCAGTGGATACATCCATGAGATACTGACTAAAAGCATCATTACACAACTTGATCAACAAAAAACAACTTCTTATCACAACCTATACAGACACAAGCTTCATATCACTACCCCAACCAAGCCACCATCTACCACATATGGCTCCTTTAGGAAGGCCCATTCTGGCATCACTTTAGGAGCTCCTCGCCTATCAATCTCCTTGTACACATTGGGGCATGCTAGCCCCATCACCACTTCCCAACAGTGGTGAGGATGATGAAGGACCCACTGGTGGTAGTGCTATCAGCAATGGTAGAGAAGGTGATGGTTGCAGCTCTTCAGGAGGAACTATTGCAGCAAGAAGGGGCACACTCAGGACTTTTCCAGATGTCTCATCATCTGTATCTTCATATGGAGATACATAGGAGCTGATCTCTGAGTTATCCCCTTGATGAGTGCATCCCGAGGCACTGGGTTGTAGTGATGAAGGACCAGCATAAAAAGGATTTGAGAGAACACTTGAATGTTTTCTCTTCCTGGAAACAACCTCCTCATACTTTTCTTCTCTACTCCAGGGTTATTCAAAACAAAGTCATCCCATGAACTATCGATGAACTGCTAGAAAAAGGTTAATTGATTGGAATGACTCATGGTGTTGCTGGAGAAATGTAAGTCTTTGAGAGAGAAATTTTAGGAGTATGTGATTTGGGTGGTTTGTGAGTTAAAGGTCCTTAAATATATGTTAAGTTGGATTCAGTAAGTTAATGAGGGAAGGTATAAGTTGTTGAGGAGTAAATGAAGTCTTTGACTTTGGTGGATTAATAACTGAGGTTGACTTGTTGATCGAGTGGTTTAGTATCTGGTTTAACCACTGATGCATGCAAAACTATTGATTTACTTCCTGCATTCTTCTAACCACTACTAACCTTAACAATGCTTTCAGTGTTTGGTTTCGTGGTGATATGCGAATTGAAGGAGTATTCATATACATCGTGTTGTTGTTGTTTAGTGCTTGTATTGTTGGTTATGCAAGAGATTAGCAAAAAACGCAGTGGTAAAAGTACTCTTACAATGGAAAAATAAAACAGAGAAGTTTCATTCATTATGAAGATTCATTACATTCAAAGTGAGAGTGCTCCTAACCACAATCAAAACACAAAAGATTAAAACCTAACACAACCTACATCACCATATCTCACATCGTTTTACCTATTGGTTTCTTCCCTTACCCACATAGTCATGCTTGTTCTTCTGTGCTCTCTTCCTTTTGTCTCAAAGGTGATCTGCATTCTTGGACAAGGAAGACCAAGAACTAGTGGAGGAGGCCTTGGTAGTCTTGAAGGCTTCTCTATCCTGCCTCATGTTAAGAGAGTCGTCTTCAATGCTACTGTCAGAGCCTTTGGCAACTTTTTGGCCAAGGAATAGGTCTCATCATTGTTCTCATCATCATCTGATGAGCTGGAGTAGAACTCAAGAGGAGGTGTAGGTTTGGTTGCAGTGCACGGCGCTTTGTGTACTTCTTGATGAAGTTCTCATAGCCCATGGTGGAAAGTATCCAACCCCCCCACTGCCTCTGAGGAAGACTCTCAAGCATCACAAACACTCTTCGTAATCAAGAGATGTCAATGATGTTGGAAGGATTGCTCATGATGATGTTTAGGGTTTTTGTGAAGTTTGAATGGGTTTTGATAATGATTACAATATATCAAGCCTCTTTATAGAGGCAAAGTCGGTGCAAGGTTTCTTAATGAATATATTTACTTTTTCCTATCTTGGTAGGTTGAAGAGTAAATATAGATATTATCGGGTTGACTTTGGAAGATATTTTAGATAGTGGCTTGTTAACAGAACTTTGGTTAAAACAAGTTGGTTATTTATATTATATGTTTTATGCTAACACATGCAGGTACATAACCAATGTTGGATGGGAGTTGTCTTAAAAGGTGTATAACTGAGATACACAACAAATGGTTATTGATTCACCATGTCTAATCCACATAAGAATCAACTAGTCCAGAGCAAACGCCTACTGGTAAAGACTTGACAAATCCGTTTATGGTTGATAGTTTACCAAAAACTATATGGTTATCAACTCACCATATTCTTTATAATTAAGAGTTGGCTAGTCCATAGCAAACGACTCATGGTAAAGACATATCAAATCCGCTGATAGCTGGTAGTTTGCTAAAAACTATGATAAGAGCAGTCTAGTTTTTATATGTTTTTTTTACCATTTCTTTGAAAATTTTTGTGAAAATTTACCACTGCTAGTTCATAGTTTCCACTGACAGAGTATTTTTACCATCTGTTGATCTAGCCGCTACAACTGTTGTGTCAAGAACTAATGTTTTACTAGCCGGTAGAAAAATTGATTTTATATATATAGGTAACTTTTTAGAAGATTATCCACTTTCCTATTTGATATTTATCCCCTAAAGATAAATACTTTCCTTAGATAATCTCTTTTGAGCAAAACTCTTAAACCCTATCTCTATATATCTTCTGTCTCAATTGGCTAGTTATTCCTTAAATTCTTACTGACATAATATCTTTTTCATCAAAAGTTTCTATGGCACCATTAAAATTTGCAGATGACCACAACCAAGTGGCCTACTTAGAAAAGTCAAACGAGAAGAGTGGCCCTGTTTTTCATCAGATTGTGGACTTTCTCAATACTACCCATATAAGGTATGCTTTACTTTTAATTCCCACAATCTATATCTCTAAAAAACTTTTGGACTTTTGCTAAGTCCATAACACTTGAAAATAGAGGTACACATGAAACAGTGGATGCTCTAAGAGCCACTGTGGATGGGGTATCTATTAATGTTACTGAGGCATCCTTGAGGAGAATTCTCCAATTGGATGATCTCAATGGTATCATCACATTACCTATGCCAAATCCATGAAAATTTATCATCCATGGGGTATGATACCACTGATTAAAAGGCTACTTTCAAAAAGAGTGGTTTTTGTCCCCACTGGAGATTTTTGATACATACTCTTCTACATTGCCTAAGTCCTAAGAAAACATCTTATGAACAATTCAGTTCAACAATAGCTTACCCTTTGGTTTGTCTAGCTTTAGATAGGACTTTTAATTGGTCAAAATATATTTTCAAAGTATGCAAGGCAATGTAAAGAGTTCTACAAAAATTTTAATGTATCCAAGGTTTGTGCAAGCAGTGCTAAATGAGTTTCAACTGCAACCCCACAAAAGTGTTTACAAAATCCGTTGCCTTAAGCCTAAAGTTTTTCAAAACATGAATAAAGATGGCAATATGGATTTTACACCTCTCTTTCCACAAATGCTTGCAAAGATTTCACAAGTACAAACTACACCCATAATCACTGTCCCACACATTGATTATACTCCACCAGTTTCTCACACCTATGAGAGGAGGAAAAACAGACACCTCCAAACACACAACATGTACCTGATCCTTATGGTTTAGGCACAAGCAGTGGTGGTTCCAGGCTTCAACCTAGTCCAACTAAGGAGGAATCTGAACCAATGCCCTATGATTCACCTCTCCCAAACAGTCACACGTGGAAAGTTGTTGAGGCAGGGGCAACCAATGGAATTGATGGAAATTTGTACAACATTAGCAAAGGGTTAAATCTCGAACAAGACTTGGCACAACTAAAGGAGCAACATGCCAAGGATATTACATCTTTAAAGGAGGAGATTCAGACCTTGAAGGAAGAGTTGCAGGGGTTAAAGCAAAGAAGAACTGCAAAGATTATGCTATCATCTCCATCCTCACCTCATGATGGTGATTCAGAAGATTTCAGTGCAGATTTGGGTCATTCTCCCAAACCGGGGAGGAAAATAGGTGCTGAAGCTAAGGGGAGGAAGCTAGATTTTAGAGATTAAGGTGTTTCTAGTAAAGGTGCAGAGGAAGCTGATACTCATGAAGAGCATCTAGAGCAAGATATCTTCAGTACTGCAACTGCAGATTTTACCACTGATTCAATTTCCACTGCAGAGCCAAATATTTCCACTGCTGGATATGATGTTGCCACTGCAAGCAAAGAAATTGATAAACATAAGAAAGACAAAGGTAAAACTATTATGCAAAGCAAGGAGCAAACAAAAAGAAAGATTTCAAAGAAAGAACAAGTTCAGATTGCTCTTGATAGAGAAATTGCTGAAAAGATTACTGAAGAACAAGTTGCTGAGAAGAAAAAGCTTGAAGAATTAGAGATTGCAAGCTTTATGGAGGCTAAAAGGCTGGATAGAATGGAAGATCAAATAGAACATCCACTTTCCACTGTTCAACCTACGATATTTAGAGAGAAGACTCCCGATTTCAACTATGTACCTACTGAAGAAGTAATAGAGTTCTTGATTGCACATGATCCAGTAATCAAGAAGAAGGCAATTGACCTTGTAGCTGATAAATCTTTAACTGAGTAACAAAGAACTGCTCAGTTGAAAGATTTTATTCAAATGAATAATAATCAAGCACTTCAAGATGTGATTAGTTCTCAGAAGGGTCAAAGAAACCAAGGCAACCAACTAAGGCACAAGTTATTGCATACATGAAGACTTTATTAAAGTTGGTGGCGGAAAAGACATCAATTCAAAGGAATGCCCGATGATAAAGTTGAAAGTATCTACTACAGAGTTCAAAGACAAGATAAAGATTTCATTCCAATAGACTTTCAAAGAAGAAGCAAGAAGGTATCCCGGTTTGAAGAGAAAGGCCAAAGACAATGATTCTCTAATGTTAAGAAGACAAAGTTTGCTGAAGAACAAGAAGTTCCAACTGAGAAGTTCACTGAAGAACAACTGAATGATATGATTGTGATTGAAGAAGAATATTTTTATCCAACCACCGCAAGTCGACATCCTATCATTGATTGGGAAGTATACACTGCTGGCAATTTTGCTCCAACATGGAAGATTACAAGGCTAGGTGGTGAAACTTCATCATTCATTCAATTTGAAGATCTCATCAAAGCTTTTGACAGAGATGATCTTGATACACTATGGAAGTTAGTTCAAGAAAGGTTTGATGCTGAAGATCTCAAAGATATGAAGGAGATGCAGTTATGGGTTAATCTTAGAAGGCTCTATGAACCAGATGTTAATGATGATTCTCGGAAATTCTCATGTTCATGTCCTGATACTAAATGGTTCTACTATGATTCATGTGAAGTTCATCATGTTTCTACAGAAAATGGAGTAGATGCATTCATGCTTGCTGAGAATGAATATCCACTCAGAGTGGAACTATCACAGTGATGTTGTGTACTAATATAAGAGTTCATGAAGATAGTGAGAAAGTCAGAGCATTGTTATTTCGTGCTTCAAGATCAATGTTCAAGAGCTATTCAGAATTTAAGGAAGAAGTGAAGTGTTTGGTAGAATTCCCAAATCCTTGAAAATGATGCAGATTGAAGAAACTTATTGATTTGCAGAGAAATCATAAGTTTAGGGGAGGATTGTTGGGAATAATTTGTTACCACTGATAGCTTTAGAAGACACTGCTAAGTATTGCACTAGCAGTGGAAACATATTACCACTGCTGGCACATTATTACCACTGCTATTAGATAATCGTTAGGAAAATGTGTTTAGATAAGTATAGAAAAGATCTTGTGTATATTCTATATTGTTAGCTTTATACCTTGTAAAGGACTCCTTGTACTATAAAAGGAGGTCCTAAGTCATTGAATTACGTACTGAATTACATACGTACCATTCATATAAGCTTCAAGGTGTAACCCTAGTGATAAGCAAGATCACTCGTATTATTCATTAATAATATTGGAGCTTAGTTTGTGTGTTTAATCTGTGTTCACTTACAATACATTATATAATTCGTCTTCTAAGTGTTACTAAGTAAATTCCGCGTGCTTAGTAATATAATACAAAATATCACTGACACAAGGTGTGTGTCCAGATCCATCACTCTGATTTTCCTACAATTCACAATAACCATATGGAGTGAAAACAAACAACTTGCTTGATAAATATACTTACCCAAATGACAGACTTTGTTCTTGTATAACGCACATGACAAACTTACACAAAGTATTGAGCATTACATTAAAAAAAAGAGCAAATTCTCAAAAAGGGACAAAAAGTTGGGTAGTGGTCACCATATGGTACAAAAAATACAACTCTTCCCAAAATGGTCATGTGCGAATGTGCGATTCCATTAATATGTTAACACGTGTCCAGAAAAGAAGTACACTTTCAATCATTTGCAAGTACAATCACTATCAAAGCCTTGTTTAACTTTTATAAACAAATGTGCGAACGGTGGATGTGCAAATGTGCGAATAAAATCAACTTTATTGGGAAAGAAAAACTTTTAGGGAATAAAATCTACTTTATTGAGAATAAAATCTACTTTACCTAACACTTTTCAAACATCTAATTTTTTAATCAAAACACCCAAAACACACAAATCAAACATGATCAACAATAAGTTTTAGTAGATGCAGCTGTTGATCTTCCTTTCCATAAGGCAACCTGTGGAAAACTAGAATGGGGGGTTGAATAGTTTTACCGATTAAAACTTGGTTTTAAACTATTTAGATCGACTTATGTCAATCTATTTAAACGTGTGTGTTGGATGTTGATAGAGAAACATATAGATATATAAATATGTAATGAAAAGATAAAGAGTAAGAAGCACAAAACCACAACGCGAGTATTTATAGTGGTTCGGCTACAAGAACACCTTCCTTGCCCTACTCCACTCCCGAGTCACCTACTCGAGTTTGTAATCACTACTAGGGTGATCATCTGGCGAAAACCATCGGACCGAAAACCGACCGGACCGACCGAGACCGAATCCGCAAAAAACCTAGACCGGTGACCGAGACCAAATGTGGTCGGTCCGGTCCGGTCTTGGTCGGTCCGGTCCAACAAGGCTAAATTGGTTTGGGTTCGGACCGACCGGACCAATTTGCAAAATGGTAGACGAGACGAGATTTAACACGTCCTTCGTCCGGCTGGTTTGGCCGGTTTCTACGGTTTGCCGGTCGGTCCGGTCCATCCGGTCCGTTTGCTCACCCCTAATCACTACACAACACCAACTCCTTGTGGCGGAGAAGCCTTCACAACGTTGCCTACTCTTTATCCGGTACAAGGTTAGATACCGGGTTCTTCCATAAGGTAGAACCAAACCTATCACAACGCCGCTTACCCTTTATCCGATCATTAGGCTAGATACCGAGTTCCATTACAATGGAGGAACTACTACCCAACACTACACAACATCTAACCCTAAGGAGATCCACTCCTTATGACAACATCAACAAGGATATCAATATCCTTTGACCCAATAAAAATCTATCTTGTACATCGAACACACCATATCGAATGTACACTTTAGGCACCTTTCACTAATGCCTTTGACATGACCTCTAGGCACCCTTCACTAATGCCTTGTGACTTGACTTCTAGACACCCTTCACTAATGCTTTTAGCCTTGACTTCTAAGCATCCTTCACAAGTGCTTTCAACTTGACGCTCGACACCTTTCACTAATGTCTTCGTCTTGACCCTTTAGACATCTTTCACTTATGTCTTCTACACTACACTTCTAATGAGAAAGAAGAGAACTATCAACAAGAGAACCTCGAGTTTGACGATGACGAAGCATGGCAACTCATGGACTTGAGCTTGCTTGACTTCAAAAGGTGGTGATCTCGCCTTTAATAGGAACCTAGAGAATCACACAAAAACAAAAATACATACAAAGATCACTTGGATCTGAGGTTAGAGAGTTTACAACTCAAAGAGAAAATATATGTAAAAGGGGTGAGTTACAATGAAGAAATGGCTCACTATTTATAGAGGAAAAAATGCTACGCTCCACGGATCCTCACTTGAGGGATCCGGCCCATGTAATCCTCAGGATCCGTGGGACACCCTCTCAGAAAACTAGAAGGGGTTTGAATAGTTTTACCGATTAAAACTTTATTTTGAAACTTATTGAAAGATCAATTGATATTGATCTTAGATATGTTAATGAAATATGTAACAATATGTAAAGAGTAGATAAGGAAAGAAACAATCAAACCACAACAAGTTGTTTATAGTGGTTCGGTCTACAAGGACTCTTTTTCTTGCCCTACTCCACTCCCCGAGTCTCACACTCGAGAGTTTAACTTCACTAGTCAACAAGCTCCTTTCACCGGCGGAGAAACCTTTACACTTCGCTTACACTATTTCCGACACTAAGCTAAATGTCGAGTTCTTTCCAAGGGTACAACCACTCCCACACACAATGTATTTTGAGGACTAAAATACTAACCACTCACACTCACAAGATTATGATAGTTTGGTACAACAATGAAGTATGAATCAACACAAGATCATACAACACCAAACAAACAAGACTTCCAACTTCTCGTTAAAGCTTGAATGTGACTTGATCATCTTTGCTACAAAAGAGATCACTAATATGATATGAAACTGAGTTAGAAAGGTTAGAGAGAAGAAATGTATGAGAGTATAATGGAAAGGGATGAAAAACTACTTGGTTTGGCATTGCTATTTATAGCCAAAACTCTCAGCAGGCACCACGGACCACGGAACCCTTTAAAGGGTTCAGCCCGTTATAAGATTTGAAGCCGCTTTGGTTCACAAAGAAGATCTCAAAATCTTATCAAAGTCAACCATATCTATGCAAGATTGTGTAAGATATGTAGAGCCTAAATCTACACAAAGAATCTTGTGAAATCTTCCAATGATTTCAATGATGCATCACATGATGTCATATGTTTGTTTTTCTATTTTTAGAAATATGCAAATACATAAGTAATGTTTAGTTTTAAGAAACTAAAACATTCTAAAAACTACTATCATACATTATGGTTAGAGTCATATTAAGATATGATTAATCACAATGTAAACGCTTGAGTGATGAAGATATTATTTAAAAAAACTTGTTTTAATATCTATTAAACTTGACAAGCTTTAAGCTTTATAAAATTAAATTTACTTTTGTCGTTAACAAAACTTAGGTAAAGATCAAAATATAAATAACGTTTAATGACGATATTTGTATTAACAATCTCCCCCTTTTTGTTGAGGACAAAATATAAATTTTATTTTTATAAAAAATATAAAGTTTGTACAAGAGTTATAAAAATATTAGTTTTAAAACTTGAAAGAGAAATGATAATGCAAGTATATGATGTTTGACTTTTTCAGAAAGTCAAAGTCTTCACTAGTTGAAGCATGATGTTGACTTTTTCAGAAAGTCAAAGTATGCAGTTGACTTTTTCAAAAAGTCAAATATTACCAATGAAGTATCAAGTTGACTTTTTTAGAAAGTCAATGTATGCAGTTTGACTTTTCTTAAAAGTCAAATATAACCAAGTTCTATATATTTTTCTCCCTTTTTGTCTCAACAAAAGAAGATGCGAGGCGAAATGTATGAGCTCCGAGCCATTATCTCCCCCTTGATCAAAGCTCCCCTAAATTGGGTGCTAATGGGAAGATACATGGATTGTGAAAAGCTACAAAAAGATTTGTTAGTAATAATCATCATTACAAGCATTTCCAAACACTATGTCATAAGCACCAACAATATAGAAAACACCATTCATTAGTTTAAATTTTTCATGATTGTCAAGAATCATGAAAGGAGAACACAAAGAAGTGTTGAATACAATAAAAAGAAATAATCCTAGAAAAATACAAAAAAAAGACTAAATAAAAAGAGCTTAAAGGAAAATTAGCGAGGACCCTCCTATTGAGGTGGTGGATGAGCAAGAGCATTGAGACGCTCGAGTATGTGATTGAGGATGAACCTCATTTCCTCTTGCAACTCATGGACCATCACCCGAGTCCGTTCGGTTGTTTGGGCGGTTTGCTCACAATTTGAGCAACCATGCTAGGAGGGTAGTGGCTGTTGCATGTTGTTGTTGTTGTGGAATGATGGAAGTGTTGATGTTGGTGTTTGGTGTGGTGTTTAATGAGGCTAGCAAAGCACTTTGCATTTGCATAGTCTCATTTAGATGAGAATCCACCATGTTGGAGAATTGGTGGAGATGTTGGAGTTCGGCTTGAATCTCCTCTTTTGTGGGATGATCTTCCCACATGGACTCCTCAATGTCCTCTATGTGAGGAGAAATTGATGTAGGGAGTGGTTGATCCCCATACAAAGGACCATAGATGTCTTTGTGGATGGGGTGAAAGAGAAGAGGTCTTGGCCCTAACGGGGCGTTTGGGTCGAAGGATGGTCTAGGAGACTCATGAGCAATCCGCTCAATAGTGCCAAATGATGGTAATGGTGGTGGATGATTGGGCCTAGGAGGAAAATCTTCAAGTCCCAAGAAAGGATTTGGAGAAGTGGGAGGTGTGGTAAAATAACTCCAATGGGATGAGGTTAGAGATTTTGGTGGTGATGGTGTTTTTGATGTTTGGAGGTGCCGGTGGTGGTGAGCTGTCTTGTTGGTGGTGGAGTGGTGATGGTAATGGGTGTAGGATTAGCTAAAGTGAGGTGTGTATCATCCCTTTATGGAGATGAGATGGTAAGTGGAGATGACTCCGATGAAGAGCCAAGTTGACAAAGCAATAATGTCTTACGCTAATCCTAGCGGTTTTCTTGCAAGGCTTGGTTGAAGGTGAAGTTTTTGTCATTTTGACTTGAGTTTTTGCTAGTTGATGGTAAGAATGAGAGGTGTGAAGATGATTATGGTAAAACCTCTTAATTTATAGAAGTGAAAAATTATGGAGAAATGTGTTTGTTTTGATGTTAAACCATAGAAGGACGAGGTTCCTAATGATTTCAAAGTGGGTTAAATGCTAGTCATATCACCCAAGTCAAGCCATACAAGAGGGATGGAGTGAAGAGGCAAAGATATGCAATAAATGTGTTCTAATGATTGTAAGATCCTAACAATCAGATTACCTACGGATTGCAAGGAACCAAATTTTTGGTTCCTTCCTTTATGCAAAAGGGTTCATTGGGTGGATTTTTCAAATTTTTGAATTTTGGTGGGAAGTGGATTTCCTATATGCATAAGTATGTTATACTAGTTCTAATATGGGTAAAGACTAGTCAAGATTAACTTACAAGCAATGTATGATAATTTGGAATGTCGAAATAACCAAAATTCAGAAAGTTACCTGGAGGATCCACGGAACCAGAAAGTTACCTGTACAGGTACGGCGGTACCAATTCTTATAACAGACGGTACCAAAAGATTGGTGCCGTCTGATCCGACACCGTAAATCACACCACGAACGATTTTTAGGTACAGTCGGGACATTTCCGAAACCTAAAATTTTGCTCAAAACATGTGACATTAATTATTTCTAGTTAGGAAAAGTAAATAACACATGCACAAACATAGTGGAGCATGGATTTTGACCAAGGGTGAATGATTTTCACATTGAAGTGAAAATGGGTAAAATTTGATAACACACTTGTGCTATCCCCCTGCATGAAATAGTTAGCATACAACATTGTTTTGAATTACATTATCATCCTACAAAATAAAAACAACCAAATTGTATCAAACATTAAAGATAATGTATTGTTCCAAACATTCCTTAAACCGATTCTCACTTGTCCAACTTCTTGTAGATCTTGTTCATCATTCTACCAAGGCACTTGAACATCCCTTTGGTTTGCTTGAACTCCTACATTCATTCTCAATCTGGGAAGATGCATAATACTCATGAGGTGGAAGGCGAGAATTTGGAAGACCATCCTCGAAGCTATTTGATGATGATGATGATGATGGAGTTGGAGGTTTTGCTTTCTTCCTTTTGTCTGGCAACCGCTTCGCCACTCAGGGTCACAAAAAATGGAGATGAGTCTCATAGTGAAGGTGCATCCCTTTGGGCTTGGTGGAATTGGTGCATAAGCTCTATAGAGATCTGTGAGAAGCATCCCGACGGAAGAGAACCATCCTTGATGGAATATCAATCATTCTCCTAGCGATGTAGTATGCTAAATTGAATGGTTACTGTGGACAAGTTGTAGCATATGCAAAGGCAAGCATTGATGATCCTTATTCCCTATGGTGATAATGGCCTCTAAGTAGTTCTTCCCATTTCTTAAATTTGCTTAAGTCATTGAGCTCCATTCCATATGGATCTCTGTTCACTTCCTTTCCTTTTCTAGTGACTCAAGTATCTCCCTTGGGATAAATAGGTGCTCACGGATGACATCCTTATTTGCTAAAGGTGTTTGGTAGGGAAGAGAGCGGTCACGATTTATCAAGGATGGTGATGACCACTTATCCCAGTAGAGACACATGTCCCTGCTTGTGTAATTCCGCACTTGAGCAAAGTTGGTTAAGGAGATAGTGTAGTCGCTTTGATTGATCTAAACCTAAGGCTAAATTCATCATATTCATCAATGAAACCCGTGACACTAGTAGTAAATCTCAACACAAACCTAGGACAAATAGGTTCATCGATGTCAAGGAGACAATCGAATTGAATAGCGGATAGCTCTTCACGGAGATTGGGTATTTTCGATAAAGGATTGAATGGTTCTACCCTCATGGAAGTACCTAGTCTCTCACTCTTAAAGATTTTGACTTGCTCCTTTGAAAGTCCTTTGGTTTTGTGGTGTTGGGAATGTAGCCAACTGTATCTGGTGATCATAGAAGTTTACTTACTACCATGGTTATTCCTATGAGCAAGAATTTATATATAAGAATGAGAATAAACTTAACGCTTTGATTCTAGTGTGTGTCTATATGAAACGATTTGGAGTTATGCGGTTATCTCGACTCATTTTATGCATAAAAATAGTCTTTAGTGGGGTGTTTGGCAAAAGGCATGAGATAACCCAAACGCTCCTAATTCAATGTGGCTTCATTTGAATATACCCGGAAATGCATATTAGTTATGCAATACTTTTAGTATTCAGAGCATGCAAGTGATGAAAATTTAACGCTTCTATTAGTATTAACAATGAAAAATTGTTTTCCATATGAAAAGCTTTTCAAAAAAATTTGACATGGGGTGTTTGGTTATTTTGAATAAGGCCTTATAGTCATTATCTTTTGATTAGTGGGAAATATGATTTGTTTATGCAATATGATAATGTAGTACCTAATTTCAATGACTAGTTATGCAATTTGCCAATTGAATCCATGTTTTGTACAAGAATATATACAAACACCATGTAGTGATTTTGTGCACAAATTAGAATCCTGGGACGAATTAAGAGATAAAGTGTAGTTAGGATACTTACAATGATGTTATCTCCAGTGATTAGTGGGTGAGAAGGTGTCAACAATGAGTAGGGTCTAATGTTTACACGTTTTGGTAAAGTGGGTTTTGAGGAAGAAGATGTTTTGTAGTAGTAGCTACACTCGATGTCACCATTCGACCCGACGCGGCACCATAAAAATGGCTTTTTGTCTTTGTCATTGGCTACAATAAAGTGAGGTGTTAAAACAAAATTGTTTTGTTTATTCTAAGGTTTAGGCTATGTTTATCCTACATGTTTGTTTCCATTAACCCCAAACCAAGTCTAAGAAGATTGAATGGTTCTCGTTTTAGAGGCTTAGTTAGAATATCGGCAATGTCTCTGAGGAAACTTTCTCAATTGAGATGTTTCCTTTTGAACATTATCGCGAAGAAAGTGATAGACGGATTTCAATATGCTTCGTGACTTGCATGTTGGACGCAGATTTTTTTGCTAGATCGATAGCTCCTTTGTTGTCGAAGTAAACAAAGAGCTTGTTGACATGCTTTTTCCCGCTGACGCATTCGGCTTCGTGTTGAGATTAAAGCTGCTTCTTTTCAAACCATGAGGTGAGACAATGTCCAACAAAAGTGCAAATACCACTTGTACTTTTTCTATCGACATAGTCACCCAGCATGATCCAGTCGTCAGACATACACTATGGTTTCTACACTCATTCCTTTGGGATACCATAATCCTAAACACGTTGTTCCCTTAATGAATCTAAAAATCCTTTTCAAGGCTTCTAAGTGTGATGCCTTTGGATTTTATTGAAGCGAAGACACATCAAACACTAAACATAATGTCGAGTCTACTAGCCGTAAGATAGAGTAGGATACCAATCATTCCTCTATATTTAGTGTGTTATCTACATTCACCTTCCTCATCCTTGGTGAGTTTAGTGTCTGAGGACACAGTGTCTTAGTTGGTTTTTAATCTTCAAGACCAAATTTCTTAAGCATGTCTTTTATATATTTAGATTGGTTAAAGAATATGCCATCTTCTAGTTGTTTAATTTGAAGTCCTAGAATGAAGTTTAATTCACCCATCATGCTCATCTCAAACTCGTCGTGCATGATTTTAGAGAAATCATCACATAGCTCTGGACAAGTTGATCCAATATGATCATCAACGATACTTGAACGATGATAATGTGTGAGTTCCTTTTTCTTGGTAAATAGAGTATTATCTACTAATCCCATGGTGTATTTGTTTTCAACAAGAAAAGTCTTAGTCTATCAAAGCTTTTGGTGCTTGCTTAAGACCAGAGTAATGCTTTCTTGAGTTTGAAGACATGATGTGGTTCTCAAAGTCGAAAAACGGAGGTTGAGCAACATACACTTTTCAGTTATAAACCCATTAAGAAATGCACTCTTAACATCCATTTGAAACAATTTAAAGTCATAGGCACATGCATAAGCAAGTAATATTCTAATAGAATCAAGCCTAGCTACCAGTGCATAAGTTTCATCATAATAAATCCCCTCTTGTTGATTATAACCTTGTGCTACAAGCCTAGCTTTGTTTCTAGATACTATACCATTTTCATCCATTTTATTTCGAAAAACCCATTTAGTTCCAATTATAGTTTGATCCTTAGGTTTTGGAACTAATTTCCAAACATCATTTCTAACAAATTGGTTTAAATCTTCTTGCATGGAAATTACCCATGATTCATCTTTTATTGCTTCATTTATGTTTTTCGGTTCAATGGTAGACACAAAACAAAAATAATTACTTTGATTTTGGGCTTGTGATCTTAACGTTCTTTGATTTAGTTGTCCTATGACCTTTTCTAGAGGATGACTTTTGGATTCTTTGATGTTTATAATCTCATTATTTAATGGTTCATCTTCCTTGTCATTTTCAATTACTTTCGACTTTCTACAAGTTGACTTTCAACTAAGTCATCATCTACCAAAGGTGTTGTCTTAGAGGGAGGTGGACTTTCGTCGAATGTTATGTTCAACGATTCTCTAACTCTCATTGTTTCTTTATTTAAGACAATGTAGGCTTTACTAGTTTGAGAATAGCCAAGAAATACACCTTCATAAGACTTTGGGTCAAACTTGGTGAGATAATCTTTAGTATTAAGAATGAAGCATTTACATTCAAAAACTCTAAAATATCCTAAAGTTGGCTTTTTACCTTTATAAAGCTCATATGGTGTTTTAAGAAAGGACGATTAAGACTCTATTTAAAATATATGTAGAAGTGTCGATCGTGTTACACCAAAACTTTTGAGGAATGTTTTGTTCATTAAGCATTGTTCTACCCATTTCTTGAATTGTTCTATTTTTACGTTCTACTACTCCATTTGATTGAGGTGTTCGAGGAGCCAAAAAGTTATGTGTTATACCATTTGTATAACAAAAGTTTCCAAATTGTGTTTCATTGTCAAATTCACGACCATGATCCGCTTTAGGATCGACACAATTTTAACACCTAGTTGATTTTGAATTGTCTTGCTAAGAATTTCAAATTTATCAAAAGCTTCATTTTTGGTTTTCAAAAATAACGTCCAAGTAAACCTTGAGTAATCATCTACTACGACCAAAGTGTATTAGTTGCCTCCATAGCTTCTTATAACGGAAGGACCAAACAAGTCCATATGCAAAAGTTCTAGACACTTAGATGTGGACACCATATTTTTTGACTTATGACTACTATGGGTTTGTTTTACCAATTTGCAAGCGTCGAAAAATGTTGATCATATTTAAGTTTTGGTAAATTCCTAACTAGCTCTTTTGAATATAGGTTTTGTATAAGTCTCATATTTATGACCTAAGCCGTCTATGCCAAAGAATTGAGCTATCATCTAATGTTGTTAGACAAAGTTTGTCATTAGATGTTTTATCTATTTTTCATACGTATATGTTATTTTTTTCTAACTCCTTTAGCTATGGTGATACCATCTTTTAGTATTTTACTACTATTTTCATCAAATAGTACTTTATACTTTTTATCACATAATTGGCTAATACTAAGTAAATTGAATCCTAACCTATCCACATGAGCAACATTTTCAATAGTTAGGGAGTTATGAGCGATCGTACCTTTGCCAATGATTTTGCTTTTGAGATTGCTACCAAAAGTGACATTACCTCCGTCATACTCTTGGTATGATGAGAAAAGACTATTGGTGCCCGTCATGTGTCGTGAGCATCCACTATCTTTTATCTATTTATCAAGTTCCAATCCAACTTTCAAGCATACCTAAGAAGCAAATAACTCAAGCGTTTGGTCCCCAATATCTCATGGGTCCGTTTGGGTTAAACATACCATTTATTTGATTCATGTATGGAAACGACGGGTAAGAGTTCCATGACATGTAATCTGGGGTTTGATATGGTCTAGGGAAGTTATGATTCCAACCGTTGTGTTGATAGTTGGGTTGTAAGTTGTGTTTGCTTTTAGGAAATGGCCTTGGCAAAAGATGCTTATATGTTGTTGAGTAGTTTTTATCTAAATTCATTTTTTAGCAAGTCCTACCCCGATGTAACAAATTGGTTTTAGTTTAACACTATCCTTGGTTTCTTTTGTTACTTTGACAAATTCGCTACTTGTCAGTATCACAAACATTCTGTTCTCTTAAGTTCCCACGGCACCATTTTTCAACGGGACCATCCCTTTTTGGGTCCGTCTCGTCCGTGTTGCACCGCAGCAGCTTTACAGCTTTGTTTGTCTTTTCGGCCTTTTGTTTTGACTCTTTGGAATTAATATCTCATTAAATCCTAGCCAATTCATGTCTCCTGGTGTTTTATGTATTCTAACTATTTCATCGGCAAGAGCGATGTTTTTGTTAAACCTTTTAAATTTAGAATTGTGTTCGATTAGAACATCTTGTGTGAGTTTTAGTTTTTCTATTTCAAGATTAAGCTCTTGACATGATTTGCAATCATCGCATTTGCTTTTTCCCTTTTCTAACCGTTTTTCCTTTTCTTTTAACTCATGGACTTCATTTTCTAAAAATTCCTTTTTAGTTTTCAAAAATTTATTTTTAGTTATGATTTTTAGACTTAGCTCACACAATTGATTGTATTGTTTTTTCAAAGTGTCATCATCAATAGAAGAATAAGATGAGTCGGAATGTACCTCATTTGACTCATGTGCCATTAGAGATATTTCTCCTTGCTTGATTCTTCATCATCTTCACTATCACCTCCGCCCACTAAATTAAAAGCTAGTTGAAGCTTTTTAGTGGCTTAGGACAATCTCCTATTAGATGACTTCAATCACCGATCTAAAAGCATTTTCTTTCACCTTTACCCTTCTTGTCATCCCGATCTTTTCTGAATGGCTTCTTTTCTTCTCGAGGTTGTCTTACAAACTTTCCTCTTCTTCTGAAGAATTTTTTGAAATCTCTAATGACCATGTATGCACTCTTCGTCTTCACTACCGGAGCAAGATTCGTCATCATCACTTGATTCCGTTCTTCCTTTTAGAGCAACGGATTTGATTTTCTCTCTTTTTCCTTTGATGATTTTCGAATCTTTCTCCATCACCATTTCATGTACTTTGAGGTTTCCCGATTAGCTTCCTCGTAGTGACATTTTGAGATCTTTTGATTCTTCAATGGTCACACTTTAGCTCTCCACTCTGGATGGAGTGCTTAAGAAATTTCCGACAAAGTTCTTACTACGATTCATCAAGTGCTTTAAGTGATGTAATAATAGTATTAAAACGAGCAAAGCCACAATCAATGGTTTCATCTTCAGGGATAACAAATTGTTCATATTGTTGAACAAGAAGATCAATTTTGTTATCCTTGACTTGTGAATTTCCTTGATGTGTAACAATCAAAGATTCCCAAATATCTTTGGCGGTTTCACACATGAAAATTCTTTCATATTCTTTTCTAGGCAAAGCATTGTAAAGCATCATTTTAGCTTCATTGTTTTTAGCAGTTAATTTCTTTTGTTCATCAGCAGAAATATCTTTTGTTGTAGAACTAAAATCCCCTTTAACAATAACAAACCAAAGATATATTGGTATGTGCTAAAACACATACCTTTTTGTTATCAAAATAGACCCAAAATAACCAAGAAAGAGCCGTTTATTGCTAATATTTGTGGTTTTCTTGAGTTTGTTTCAGGCATGCGTACCGGATATGTAAAAACACGCAAAAGGAGCCAAATCGACGCAACCGAAGCACGAGATTAAGAGAGCTTTAAGCTGTTCTGAAGAGCAATTGTGCATTTATGATGATTTTATTCTCCGAGGATGATTTTTGGAAGTTTTAATCAAGTTTGATGAATTGGCAAAAATGGCCCCTCAACTTTGAGAATTGGCAGAAAACACCCTTGAGTTTCAAAACTTGCAAATTCAGTCCCTGGTCAATTCAAGATTGACAAAGATGGTCCTTGGAAGATGATTTCAGAATTACATGATTGGTCCCTCAAATATCCGAATGTACAACATTGGTCCCTATGGTTACTAGATTATTACAAAACAAATCCATTATCCAATAATACATGTACCCATAATCCAATCCAAAAACATAACCTGGCCCAAATCCTAAACTACTCTAAACCCGGCCACGTTATCTAAACCTACCCAACCCGGTTACCAACATTCCCATGACCCGAGATCCCAACCCGAACCAACCCAATTGAAATAACATTAAATAACCCCAAACGCGCCCTTACACAGGGCATCTCCTTCCCCAGCCAAACACACCCATTTTATCACCATTTTTCCACCACCCAAACACCTCACATAGTACTAAGCATCTATCCTAGATTTCTAGAAGCTCTGACTTGTCAGATAGACTGCCAACGTGGAAGAATGGAGCCCCTTGATTGGCCGCGACACCTCATCCAAGGAAATGGTTTTCTGATTGGCTTAAGTGACTCATGGATTGATATGTGGCTGTGGATGAGCATCTAGGAGCTTCCTCAGAGCATCCCAAGCCTCTCCTAGCTGAGCTATTTATACCCACTCAAGTCACAATAGCAATTGGTCCATTTTTCATGTCTTAGAGAAATGTTACCATTTTATTTACTTGTCATTTAACCGCTTCATAGTGTAATCTTGTCCTTTTCAATATAATTTCAGTAATTCACTTTATTAATGCAAGCCAAGTTTTCATCTTTAATTCTTGTTGATTCAATTTGCTCAAATCCTTTTCATAACCTGTTTGAAGCTTAGTTTATAACTCATTAAGCTCACATGCTTGTGTAAACTTAGAGAGGTTAATTCTACATTAACTTAATCTCATTTTCCTCAAAAGTCAACATAAGTCAAACGGGTTAAATTGGTAGTCAAAATCAGTTTGAGGATTTAATTGCTTTTAATATGTTTGGTATTTGATTTCAACTGCTTTAAGTTCAAAGTTTTACATTGCTATGCTTTAATTTGAAATGTGTTTTCAAAAGGGGTGTTTGGATTCAACAAGTTTTTAAGGATTTAATGGAAATTGTTGGTTGAATCTTGGTGTTTAGAGTGTAGTTACTAGTTTTAGAGTTTTCTCAATCATAATTTCTTAATTACCAAGTCTGCATGTGATTGGAGTCTTTAACGCTTTATCATTCCTCTGCATCACTCTTTTCTCCTTCCACTTAGCTTAGTTGATAGATGTTAATCTGCTTCATGTATCTTAGATGCTTGATTAGTATTCATATAAGTAACTCATGGTTTAGATTGCACTCAGTAGTGATTTTATGTAGTCAATAGAGCTTAAACTTAGTTCCATTTTTTTTTTTTTCCCGTGTTTACTGCTTCAAGTAAGCACCGCTTAGCTCAATTTTTGATTAGATTTATGATGTTATTAGGTGAACTTTGTTTTTTAGATAGTCAATATTATAGTTTCACTCTACATTGCCTTGGTACCCCCCTTAGGAGCTTATATCTTAGCTTAATCAGCCTTATATCGAATTCTCATATCAAGTATGCATCTCAGCCTCAGTCCCATTTCCCTTTGTTTTGATAAATAACTGCCTTCACTGGTCCTCTTGAGCTGAAATTTTGAGCATATGATCTCTGCTAGGTGGGCTTGAGATCTCCACTTTTAGTTTTCATGTTAGCTTATTGGATAAGCGTTTCATCGCTAAACAGTGAGGGTCATTTAGAGTATCATGCATTGCTTTAGTTGGTCAATTAGCTCAATCATTGGCAAATGCTTATTTAGGTGTGAGGAGTAGATGCAATTAGCTGCTGTAGAGTAGTCTTAGTGTTATATAGCTTCTGTAGTAGTTTGGTTCATCATTGTGCTTAATAGCTTATTTTCAAAGTGCTTATTCCACATCAGCCATATAGCAGCTCTGATTTCTTCCACATAAGCCCAAGTTTTTATATTTTTCTCAGCTTTAGAATAATATTTTAGGATTTCCCTGAATTTTTCATAATTTTAGACACTTGTTTGGTATTTTTCTTAAATAAAATTAGTTTTTAGGCATTTTAAAATAGCTTTTATTGCAAATAATTGAGAAAAAGTTCCAAAAAATAGTTTTTCAATTTTCTCAGTTTAGGATAAATATAAAAAGCATAAAAAATATTTTTCCTTATTTTTCTCCTTTTATTTGGTATTTTTAATAATTCAAATTAGATTTAAATAGTTTTAAATTAGTAGAAAATAGAAAAATAATCTAAAAATACAAAACAGTTTTGAAAAGTCTTTTATGATATTTTAGATTTTTGAAAAGTAATTTTACAATTTTCTCCTTTGTTTTTATAATTTTTAGTTAATTAGTCTTATTTTTAAAGTTAATAATTAGTTTTAATTTAAATAAAATCAAGAAAATTCCTAAAAAATAGTTTTAATTCATAATTAGTTTTGTAATATCATTTTTAGAGTAAAAGTAATTTTAGGGTATTTTTAGGATTTAGAATAGACGTACTTGCATTTTATTCGCGTTTCGTTTAATTCCGTTTTTGCGTTTTAGTGTAGAATTGCTAGTTTGCCATAATTCTTAGGTTTTCCCCATAGATTTTAATCCTTTATGCTTTCCTTATCCCGTAGTTTAGAAAATATCATTTTACCCCCTTCTGTTATTCAAATCCCGATAATTGAGACGTGAGTTGGAAATTCCATTCAACCCCTCGCGCTCTGAACGATCTTTGCTCAAACCCACGCTTGAGCACCCAGATACTATTAACTTCTTATTATTGGTCAGTGTCCGAGCCGTTTTAAGTTTCTTACGGTTATTCATTCACAAGTGGCTAGCTTGAGTGAGTCAAACTTGACGTTTCGAATCAAATCAATTTTACGCCACGGGAGGGTTTGTAGCGAAGTTTTCGATTCCGTCTCGATTCGCGTGCATTTGAAGATCCTTCCCCGAGTGAAGTTACCGTCATTTTTGTAAATATATCTTTTTCAAAAAACCCAAAAAGATTTTCCTTTTTAAAAATATGTTTTCTAAAAACCCAAAAATATTCTTCTTTACCCTCCTCGAACCGGTCAATTTTATCCCTTAACCCTCTTATTCGTATAATTCTTATCGATGTCTTCGCCTTACCATTATGGTTGTCAATGGTGTGGTGGACCTCAAAATGGGGAATTGTCCCAGCTTGTAGCATTGTGAATACGGAAATGAGTTTGTCTATGACCAACATCCCTACAATGATAATAATCATTTCCTTAACCAATCCCCATACCATGAGACGGAGTCATACTGTAAGGAGTAATGTGGAGGTCCTCACCAAGGTTTTGAATGTCAAGCCCAATTTAACAATACAACCTTTGGTTATGAACCTTATCCATATACTTCATTAAACCCGTTACAACAATCATATTGTTGTAGTATTGTGAGGTCCGCATGTCAACTCATTGTCAAATGCAAAACCCGCTATTCTATGAGCAGGTTCCTTGTAACGATTATGACTATTCTTATGACCAACCTCCACAATACCAAGCAATTCAACCACAACCTCTCGATAATTTCTCCAAATTCAAAGATGTCTCGAAGAATTTGTTAATGAACATGCCGAAGATCGAGCATCTCAAAACGAAAGATCTATGTTAGAATCACTAAGAAGAAAAGCGAAAATCGGATTGAAAAGTGTATTGAAGAAATACGAATTGAGGAGCAAGCACTTAAAAGACGTGCCCGATGGCTCGCGACTTACATCGACGATGATGATGAGGATTCCATCCAAATGAAAGAGTACTATGCAAGTTTGTCGGATGAAACCCCGCTTCCCTCTTTCATTTCGACCCTTCCCTTCACTCACCACGAGAGTTTATATCGTATTGAAGAGGTCGATGATTCTATTTCTTCAAACATTGTTGAACCCGTTGACTCTCTCATAATGGGGACGAGCCTCTTAGCACCATTCCGAAAAGTAATCGTCTTCAGGTGAGAGCCTCACCCAAAACCCAAGCGAGTCCGAGGATATATCTGATAGTGATTGTGATTCGCTTTATGTGATTCTCTTGACATCTCCGAGGTTACTTCCGATTTTTCAAATCCTTTTTCGAACTCCGAGATGACTACACCTTTGTGAAGTTAATCCTCTTTTCGACAAAGATTTTGAATCCGATTCAGACCACAACCGGGTGGATATTGCTAGCTCTCGAGCACACCACTTGTCCCATCTCTTGTTCCGACCTTTCCGGCCATGTGATGTTATGCAAGACGAAGAAAGTGATGAATCGGAATCAAGATATTATGGAGATTGATGAATTGACTAAAGTGGTGAAGACGATATTCTTGATGATCCGCTTTATGATTCCGATGGAAGAAATCGACTTATTTCTTTGATGATCCAATACCACCGGGTATCGAGTGGCGACGTGCGCTACTCTAATCAAGATATCCTGTTTCTTGAAAGCTTGCTTAATGATGATTCTCCCTCCTCTGTTGAGTCGACCCTCACTTATCCCGCTTGAGCCCGCATGAGGACAAGATTTTTAAACCCGGGATATACATTGATGAGCCTTTTGTTAAAATCATTTTTGGAGATAAGGATCCTCGGATGGATGCCTTCATTTGTGAGCCTAAACATCTTATCTCTTACCATGAGCTCCCCGCCTTTCTTGGAGTTTTCTCATGTTTATCCATCATCCTTTTCCGTCTCCAAGAAAACCCTTGGATGATGGATCGATCTTTCATATGCCTTATGTAAGTTTGGGAGGAGTCATTCTTTATGTGCTGAGCCCACATTTTCTTCCTCCCCAAACCACCCGGTCTCATTCTTTTCGAATGAGGACACCGTTTTTGACCCCAGCTCTACCACTTTCTTCCCCAAGGACAAATGAATTCGGGGACGAGTCGCTAGCGACTTCTATGGATCAAAAACAGCTTCCGGAGGCACCCCATGCTTATCCATCTATCTTCTTTCTATTTTCTAATAAGGACGCAAGGGGTCCGCCTCTTCGATTTCGTGTTTGGTTGTTTGTGATGTTGTGTTCAGATTTTCCCGATATGAAGACTCTCGTGCCAAGATTGTTTGTTTCTCCACTCCGAGTTTCATGATCGCTGCTGATGGAACCGATATCCTAATCTTATCGACTAACTTATCTTTGAGCATACTTAATAAAGCGGCTTTTAGATTTCGGATAACCTTGCTTTAAACATTGAGGACAATGTTTCGTTCTCTAGTCTGTAGGTGTAATCTTCGATTTGATTTGACCGCACTTGCTTATTTCTCTGTTGTGTTTCTCCTCGCAACCCCGTTTTTCCTTATAAAATGTAAAATTGTGCAAAAATGAGCAAAATTTAAAAATTTTTGTAAGCTTTTGTTAAGTCTTTTGATTGAAAAGTTGGCTAGTCTCTTAGATCAGAAGCTATAAAATGCGAATTCTAGCTCACAAGGCCAAGATTTTGCAAGTTTCCAAAGTGACTTTAAATATTCATGACTTGATTTCATTAGACGAAGCATTTGCTAAGTTAATATATGTTTTGACACCTTGTTGACTTCTCGTGAGAGTAGGAATAGAATTGGACTTGACCTTGGTGTTGAGCCCTAGCTTGTTCCCTTAACCATAGGTAATCTAAAAAATTATCTGGCTAAGCATTTGCGGATCTCATTATTTTTGGGATTTTAAATTGCAGAATCGAGAAATGATAGAGTTACTTATGAGTTTAGGATGCTGGAGTAGGCTTGGTTCTCTTTAGAACACATCGAAGGTACTTATGGCTTTTTGTTCCCACAAAATTGTTTCACCCCATATCTGTCTAAATAATTAGAGATGTCGAGTTTTGGCGATAGTTAGTTCTTTTTTTCTTTAAAAGAATCTTTGTTTTAAAAATTGGGTACACATCAAGGATCCGTAATGAATAATAAATGAATAATGTGATATGAAATGTAATAAGTATAGTTGTGAGCGCGGTGTCGAGATCTGACCTTGGATCTTTAAAGGGATTGAGTGAGGTCTTAGCCTAGCCATCTGGGATCCTCATTTCATGAAGCCTATAGTCTTGGAATTACCCATGAACCTCATGGTTCATGGCTCATACACGTAAAAGTCTAAGTGAATGAAAATGAATGTTGAAAAAAAAAAAAAAAAAAAAAATGTTGAAAAATGTTGAAAAATGAAATTGAAAAAAAAAGTCAAAAGTTAGTGAATAAAAATTCCTTGATGTGGACCTCATTTTGGGACAATGGTTTCTTGGGAAGGCGGATAACTAATTATCGACTTAAATTTTTGTATCTTTATCGAATAAAAGTTATCAAACGAGAATTTGAAGAAATTCATTTCTCACAAAAAATAAAAAATTCTAGAGGAAATAGGAAAATGGGAACAAAAGGTAATTACACAAGTAACTTCCATGGGTAGTGTTAGCATCTAGAGTCATATGTAACAATGATTTCGGTTTTACGCTTAGTTTGGGACTTGTGAAAAATCAGGGACGATGTATTCTATCCGATGGTCACTTCACTGTGTTGTGTTTTCTACTCCGTGATCCTAACGTGTCGTTTTAAAAATGTTTGAGTTATTGATCGACATGAAAGTTCAACAAACCGTCATTCATAATCGGAATGTGCTTAAATCAATATCTATATATGAATTAAAAGGTAAACGGGGCTTTTAGAATTAGGCTTCTTAATCTCTTTCGAGGAATCTTTGCTACTTCTTCATAGGTTTAGTAGAAAGAGATTGAAATCCTTGGTTTTGTAGCGAGTTGATTGCATCATGCGTGAGACACGGCAATGGTTTCACTTCGTATTTTGGTATGTGCTAAAACACATCCCTTTTTGTTATCAAAATAGACCCAAAATAACCAAGAAAGAACGCTTTATTGTAATATTTGTGGTTTTCTTGAGTTTGCGCCAGGCGCGTATCGATATGTAAAAACACGCAAAAATGAGCCAAATCGACGTAAAATCCGAGCACGAGATTAAGAGAGCTTAAGCCGGAGCCAAGAGCGTAATTGTGCATTTATGAAGATTTTATTCTCCGAGGATGATTTTTGGAAATTTTAATCAAGTTTGATGAATTGGCAAAAATGGCCCCTCAACTTTGAGAATCGAGAAAACACCTTGAGTTTCAAAACTTGCAAATTAGTCCCCGGGTCAATTCAAGATTGACAAAGATGGTCCTTGAAGATGATTTAATTACATGATTGGTCCCTCAAATATCCGAATGTACAACATTGGTCCCTATGGTTACTAGATTATTACAAAACAAATCCATTATCCAATAATACATGTACCCATAATCCAATCCAAAAACATAACCTGGCCCAAATCCTAAACTACTCTAAACCCGGCCACGTTATCTAAACCTACCCAACCCGGTTACCAACATTCCCATGACCCGGTATCCCAACCCGAACCAACCCAATTGAAATAACATTAAATAACCCCAAACGCGCCCTTACACAGGGCATCTCCTTCCCCAGCCAAACACACCCATTTTATCACCATTTTTCCACCACCCAAACACCTCACATAGTACTAAGCATCTATCCTAGATTTTAGAAGCTCGACTTGTCGAGGATCACAACGTGGAAGAATGGAGCCCCTTGATTGGCCGCGACACCTCATCCAAGGAAATGGAGCTTTCTGATTGGCTTAAGTGACTCATGGATTGATATGTGACTGTGGATGAGCATCTAGGAGCTTCCTCAGAGCATCCCAAGCCTCTCCTAGCTGAGCTATTTATACCCACTCAAGTCACAATAGCAATTGGTCCATTTTTCATGTCTTAGAGAAATGTTACCATTTTATTTACTTGTCATTTAACTGCTTTCATAGTGTAATTTTGTCCTTTTCAATATAATTCTGTTATTTACTTTACTAATGCAAGCAAGTCTTCATCTTAATTCTTGTTGATTCGAATTTCTGTTCAAATCCTTTTCATAATCAAGTTTGGAAGCTAGTTTATAACTCATTAAGCTCACATGCTTGTGTAAACTTATGAGAGGTTAATTCTACATTAACTTGTTCTTAATCTCATTTTCCTCAAAAAGTCAACATAAGTCAAACGGGTTAAATTTGGTAGTCAAAATCAGTTTGAGGATTAAGAATTGCTTTTAATATGTTTGGTATTTGGATTCAATCAGCTTTAAGTTCAAAGTTTTATCATACCTGTTTTAATTTGAAATGTGTTTTCAAAAGGGGTGTTTGGATTCAACAAGTTTTTAAGGATTTAATGGAAATTGTTGGTTGAATCTTGGTGTTTAGAGTGTAGTTACTAGTTTTAGAGTTTTCTCAATCATAATTTCTTAATTACCAAGTCTGCATGTGATTTGAGTCTTTAACGCTTTATTGTCCTCACTGCACCACTCTCTTTCCTGCCCATTAGCTTAGTTTGATAGATGTTAATCAGCTTCATGTATTGCTGTATTTTGCTTGATTAGTATTCATATAAGTAACTCATGGTTTTAGATTGCACTGTAGTGATTTTATGTAGTCAATAGAGCTTAAACTTAGTTCCATTTTTTTTCCATATCATCATTGTGAGCCGTTTCTGAAGTAAGCACTCGCTTAGCTCAATTTTTGATTAGATTTATGATGTTATTAGGTGAACTTTGTTTTTTAGATAGTCAATATTATAGTTTCACTCTACATTGCCTTGGTACCCCCCCTTAGAGCTTATATCTTAGCTTAATCAGCCTTATATCGTGACCCTTCTTTCATCATATGTCCAGAAATTTCAGTCCTTATTTCCTTTGTTTTGATAAATAACTGCTTCATTACTGGTCCTCTTGAGCTGAAATTTTGAGCATATGATCTCTGCTAGGTGGGCTTGAGATCTCCACTTTTAGTTTTCATGTTAGCTTATTGGATAAGCAGTTTCATCTGCTTAAACAGTAGGTCATTTAGAGTATTGCTTATTTGCTTTAGTTGGTCAATTAGCTCAATCATTGGCAAATGCTTATTTAGGTGTGAGGAGTAGATGAAATTAGCTGCTGTAGAGTAGTCTTAGTGTTATATAGCTTCGTAGTAGTTTGTTCATCATTGTGCTTAATAGCTTATTTTCAAAGTGCTTATTCCACATCACTACATAGCGTTCTGATTTCTTCCACATAAGCCCAAGTTTTTATATTTATCTCAGCTTTAGAATAATATTTTAGGATTTCCCTGAATTTTTCATAATTTTTAGACATGCTTGGTATTTTTCTTAAATAAAATTAGTTTTTAGGCATTTTAAAATAGCTTTTATTTCAAATAATTGAGAAAAAGTTCCAAAAAATAGTTTTTCAATTTTCTCAGTTTAGGATAAATATAAAAAGCATAAAAAATATTTTTCCTTATTTTTCTCCTTTTATTTGGTATTTTTAATAATTCAAATTAGATTTAAATAGTTTTAAATTAGTAGAAAATAGAAAAATAATCTGAAAAATACAAAAACAGTTTTGAAAAGTCTTTTATGATATTTTAGATTTTTGAAAAGTAATTTCATAATTTTCTCCTTTGTTTTGATAATTTTTAGTTAATTAGTCTTATTTTTAAAGTTAATAATTAGTTTTTAATTTTAATAAATTCAAGAAAATTCCTAAAAAATAGTTTTAATTCATAATTAGTTTTGTAATATCATTTTTAGAGTAAAAGTAATTTTAGGGTATTTTTAGGATTTAGAATAGACGTGCTTGCATTTTATTCGCGTTTCGTTTAATTCCGTTTTTGCGTTTTAGTGTAGAATTGCTAGTTTGCCATAATTCTTAGGTTTTCCCCATAGATTTTAATCCTTTATGCTTTCCTTATCCCGTAGTTTAGAAAATATCATTTTACCCCTTCGTTATTCAAATCCGATAATGAGACGCGAGTTGGAAATTCCATTCAACCCTCGTTCTGAACGATCTCGGTGCTCAAACCTAACACGTTTGAGTTACCCGTATACTACACACTTCTTATTATTGGTCAGTGTCCGAGCCGTTTTAAGTTTCTTACGGTTAGTCATTCACAAGTGGCTAGCTTGAGTGAGTCAAACTTGACGTTTCGAATCAAATCATCTATATCTTTTGATTTTACATATGTTTCAAAACGGTTTTTCCAATAGATAAATCCATTGATTTCAAAGAGTGGTGGTTTTTGCATAGATTGCCCTTCTTTAAAGTTTTCAGAATCCATGGATCGTTTCAAGTTTATAAAATACAATATATTTTAGAAATTCTTGAGCAACGAGGTTCTCGGTACCAATCAGAAAAACTAGAATGGGGTTGAATAGTTTACCGATTAAAACTTTGTTTTGAAACTTATTGAAAGATCAATTGATATTGATCTTAGATATGTTAATGAAATATGTAAACAATATGTAAAGAGTAGATAAAGAGAACAATCAAACCACAACAAGTTGTTTATAGTGGTTGGCCTACAATGACTCTTTTCATCTTCTACTCCACTCCTCGAATCTCACACTCGAGAGTTTAACTTCACTAGTCAACAAGCTCCTTTCACCGCGGAGAAACCTTTACACTTCGCTTACACTATTTCCCACTAAGCTAAATGTCGAGTTCTTTCCAAGGTACAACCACTCCCACACACAATGTATTTTGAGGACTAAAATACTAACCACTCACACTCACAAGATTATGATAGTTTGGTACAACAATGAAGTATGAATCAACACAAGATCATACAACACCAAACAAACAAGACTTCCAACTTCTCAAGTAAAGCTTGAATGTGACTTGATCTTCTTTGCTACAAAAGAGACTACTAATATGATATGGGGAACTCAGTTAGCTAGAAGAAATGTAATGAAAGTATAAAGGAAAGGGATGAAAACTACTTGGTTTGGTTTCATATTCCCTTTAAAGGGTTCCCTACCAATAAGATTTGGGTGTCACCGGTCCGACAAGAAGATCTCAAAATCTTACCAAAGTCAACCATATCTATGCAAGATATGTATATGTAGAGCCTAAATCTACACAAAGAATCTTGTGGAAATCTTCCAATGATTTCAATGATGATCACACATGTCATATGTTTGTTTTTCTATTTTAAATATGCAAATACATAGTAATGTTTAGTTTTAAAGAACTAAAACATTCTAAAAGCTACTATCATACATTATGGTTAGAGTCATATTAAGATATGATTAATCACAATGTAAATGCTGATGACGATATTATTTGAAAAAGCTTGTTTTAATATCTATTAAACTTGACAAGCTCTTAAGCTTTATAAAAATTGAATTTACTTTTGTCGTTAACAAAACTTTGGTAAAGATAAAAATATAAACAACGCTAAATGATATATATTTGTATTAACATCCTCTTTGCCCGGTGGGTCACTGGGTCATGGGTTATGGGTCATGGGTCCTAGACTTGGACCACGTGTATCCAAGATCAATGTTCTACAAGATGCACGTGATCTAATCCATGGGTCATGGGTTAAGACCACGGGTCATGGATAATATCCATATATGACTTATGCATGATGTCATGCAAGGGTTAGGGTTATGCTCCACGGTATGGTCATGGACTTTGGGTTTTAACCACATCTTTCAACGATTCGCATTAATGGGTCAAATACTTAAACTTCTACCTATTTATATTACCCATTATAATACATACTAGTTATGTATATATCTATCCAATATGTAAACATTATTTGTTGTACATATGTATTACTAAATCATAAAACCACTTTTACTTGTTTAATGTTTTATGTGAAAACGTAAGTTGTTATGAACTATCGCTCAAACTATTTACTGATTTTTATTTGTTTCGTTAAAATGATTTTACGTTTGTTATCGACAAAACATTGAAGATCGTAAAATATAAATAAACGTTTTACGGCCTATTTATAACACAATCAATATCTTTCTTGATCTTGTGCCTCTAATCATGTCATCAATTTCTTCCTTCTTTTTTGCAATATCTTTCCATATGATTCTTATCAATTCTAATGCTTCAGTATCCTTTTTGACATGTCCTTTTTTGGACAAACGATTGAAAAAACTGCAAAAAAACAAATACAGTTAAAAAATAAAAAATAGAGCTTAAGGTAAAAATTGGTCCATGACGTTTTGTTATACATTTGAGAAATTATTTTGATTTCTATATCTAGAATGGCAAGGAGAGGGTGACTCCTGGTCTCATTTTTATTGTCTTTGTTTCGACTGACTAGTCTTTCTTATTTAACTTTGACCATTAATATATTTATTTGTGTTATATAATACTTGATGAAAATTATACCAATGAAAAATAAATTTAAAACCCAATACATTCATGTAATTTTCATCAAATATTATATAACACAAACAAAAATAATTATAGTCAAAGTTAAAGAAGAAAGACAAAAAGTTCAATACAATAATTTACGGGACTATGAAGATATTTTTTCCGAACTTGATGTTCTTTAGGTTAAAATTTTATGTATCTATATTAAGGGTATTAGACTTGAAACTTAGAGAGTAATATGTATGGTTCTCTAACTTCAATAATGAAACGTAATTTGAAAAATAAATCAACTAAAAAGATTTGATTTACTTTTGCAGATTTTGCTAGTTTTCAATAATACCTTTTATCGTTCGCGACATTAGTTGACCAAGACACTCGCTATTCGTATATCTCATTGGCCTGATATATTGTAAGTGATGGTCTGGGGTTGTGGGCCAACAAATAATTGAAAAAAGACTTTCGCTGCATCACACAACATATTAATGTAACGCTACATCTCAAGCAACCATTTTAAGAAAAATGTATTTTTTCAGACTATGCATACACCATCATGAACTTTTTATCCTATTTGAGAATTCGCTTTAAAAATTACTCCAATAATTAACACGTCACATTTTGACGTGTAACAATTATTGAATTATTTGGCGGCGAGTCTTTTTATAAAAAAATTCTAGCCGCAGAAAGAGAACAGAAGGTAAAACTGGTGGTCATTTTCAAATCATGCTTCCATCTTCACCACAAGTTGCACTCACTGTCATAAATATAAAATAATAACACAAAGGATAAGATCAACTGCTTTGCTTGTGGCTGGCTAACAAAATAAAAAAGTTAGATAATCGATCTAGTACAAGTGTCAGGATGGGGCGAAGAAAGCTAGAAATGAAGCTCATACAAGACAAAAGCAGCCGTCAAGTGACTTTTTCAAAACGGAGGACAGGTTTAATGAAGAAAGCACGTCAGCTTTCAGTTCTTTGTGATATTGATATAGCCGTCCTTGTTTTCTCCGCCCAGGGGAAACTCTACCAATCCTGTAACGGCACTACTGCTAACAGGTCCCTACAGTGTTTTATATACTTACTGTAGCTAGGGTTTATTAGGTGATATTCTTATTTCCCTAGATTCTGAGATGTAGCCTTAGAGTAAGCTAATGCAAATTGCTTCCTTGTGCGTTTTGTTTGCGGTGCAACTAGTAGTGGAAACATATATTTGGAAGATTTCTCCATGATTTTAATTAGGTTTCAACCCCATAATTCAAAGGCACTATGATTGACTACAAGGGGTAAAACCGTTAAGAGTTTACCAAATATAACAATGTAGTCAGAGATGTTGGTCACTTAAATGAAGTTACACAAACATTGTACTCGATAAACATCTAAAAATTAGATGTTTTAGAAAGTCTCCGTGATATCCTTGCACGCGATTTCAATACACACACTTGGTGGTTCACTTTGAATTATATAACGAACTTATTATATGCATAGCTGCAAAGAGATAATCATTTTCTTCATCGTCTTTTGGGGATGGAATTGGGCAATATGTTGGTAAGTTACGTAAACCAATGACCACATATGTGTTCACGATCACACACGTAGGACCAAAAAATGACAAACACTAAAGTACTACTTACGAAAATAAAGAGCACAATTTTTATCGGGCCAGCCAAAAGGATAATGACTTGCATTTATAGAGATGCTAGTGAGTATCTTTTATTAATTTTATGTTAAGGTAATAACCACTTCCGACTTTACAGTCCCAATGACCTTCAGAATATGAACTAATGCATCAACATGTCATGAACTCATAATTAAATCCATATCCGGTGTAGCTTTGTTTCAAGATCAACATTCCAAGCAATCATTTTGATCCTAGAGATCTATTTATATGAGTTCGTGTGCTTAATATCTTTTGTATTTGTATTAACTATTATCTCACTGCTAATCGTACATATACTCTTAACTACGACGCTTCAGTGTGGAGCATATCCTCTCTAGGTATGAGAGACGCTGCACAGAAGCGGGAGAGAGAACCAACAATGGAGCTGGTGGGCAGTTGGTAAGCAATAGCTTTTCAAGAGTCATTCATCTTTAAAAAACATGATACAAATGGTAACCTGTACAATGAACTAACAACTTGTGAGATTTATGGCTTCAGGAGGTTTTATCGAAAGTAACAAAGTTCAGGACATGTAGAGAGCTTCTACAGACAGTGGATAGGTAACACAAAATCTTGAATGTCAATGCACAACATATATACTATGCGATGTTCACCAAACACACACGTGACGTGTGTGTTCATGAACATATTTTAGAAACACGGTTAACTGAACATTGGAGAGCGAGATCATAATGATATGATTCACAAAGTAGCATGAAATCCCAACTTTTTGCACAGGCTTGTGGAGGAGAATAACAGTGAGGAGCTTCTCAGACTGATATGACGGAATTAGAACTAGAACTTGGTGCTGCTCTTGTTCAAACACGATTGAGAAAGGTGATTGTCTGACGCTACTTATTCAATTCGGTTTCCCTGGCTGTTACTGTTGTATATGTTCTAAATCAACTTAGTTGTACTTATTGTGTTTATACATTTACTTATTTAGTTCACTCTCTAAACTATTTTTTACCTATGTGTCGGTGTTGGATCATCGTCACAGTACAACTTATGGTTATACGTTTTGTGTTTGAATCTATTGTAGTTCAAGATGTTTGTCCTTTGTTATATCATAGTGTCAAGGGTTCGTCAATTTGGTTTTAAACTCTCGTCTTCCTGTGGATGGATGATGGGCAAGAAGAAAAAGTAATGGGACCTTTACCCTTATTGATGTTAACAAAATGAGGACGAGACTAGGAAGGGAGACATACAAGCATGTGATATATCGGAATAGGTGGGAATCATTTGATCGTATGATCAATGGTCCGTTCATGTTGAAAATGCTCTATTTGGATTAGTAAAATATCATCATGAAAAGTCGATATGTAGCTTATGTGCGAGTAAGTGTGGTGGTCTCTTTCAAGGGATTACTAGTAAACATTGTTGGATGGTCTTATGAATTAAGGACAAAACAAAATTGACTCTTACACTATTATTCACCGGAAACCGAAAGCATCGATTATTCTTAAATTTTAAATGGGTTAGACTTTATTAGATTCTGGTAATAATGAAGATTCTTGTCAAGTACTGAAATTTCTGGAGCGTAGTAAAATAGAATAAAGTGAGTCCATGTAGTAGGCTTACAGGTCACAGGTTAATCAAAGTTGGCTATGGGCCTTAAAAGGTAAGGTTCCAACTTTGGTCTATGTTGATGTGGTTGGTAGGTAAATTTGTATTAAGTTGGAGGAGTCTGGCTTTGTTATTGGAGGTTGTAGGCAGGAAGTCGGTAGTAGCATTATTGGAGGTTGTAGGCAGGAAGTCGGTAGTAGCTTCCAAGTATATGTTTATGACAACCAATAGCGTGGAAGGTGCTAATAACTGCTAAGTAACCCAAATCTTCTTCGGTTTTTAATCTACTAGGCGTATAACACAATGCTAGCTAGAGTGGACCTAATATGCCATGTGAACACTCTTGATACTTGATTAGTGAGTTCTAACCAAGCACATTTTGGACCGAAGCTCGTTCTTTGTGATATGTAGGTGACCAGCTTCCAACTATAATGGATTTGATCAATGAATATCACTAGTAGCTAGTTTGATGCATTCTCAAAGCTTAACTGGTAATTCTCCCTCATCGAATCGAAAGTCCCTAGTTAAGAGCAATTCATAGAACACTTGTATAAGCCAACTCTTAGCTAATTGGGTTGAGTGTCTGGTATTAATCGTAGGGCCATGGCATCTCCTTGGGCCCAATACGGATGATCTCGATTGGTTTTGACCGGCCTATAATTTCTGCTCCTTGTGGATGTATGACCCTAAAATGAGATCAATGTATTATGGTGCTAAGTTTTATCTACCACATGTAAGGCATAATGAACCATTTGTGTAATGAACACAACCACCATTTTTAAAACATCCACAATAGATGACACCTTTTGCCTTTGGGAGAATCAGAAGAAGCCAATAGACACAGTCAAGCCTCATCAACATGTGAATGCTTTTGTCTGATCTTTGTATATTAATTCTACCTCATAGATTCATGTGAAAGTGGATATTTCTGTCCAGCTTTGGCTGACGGGTGGGGCTTAGTTTTTGTGGTCAATATTTGTGTTTTCATATCTACTTGACAACAGGCCGTATGTGGTTACAATCACAATCCCATCCCTTCATCCCGTGAAAGGATTCTCTGGACACCATACTATATGCGGAGCACTATATATCTTGATTTTTATGCGTATTTTAATCTTTCCAATCGTTCTACATATCTCAAACAGAAGGAGCTCAGTCTTACAGCTGAGAATTCAATATATATGATGAGCAGGACCTTTGTTCGAGTATCATAACATAACTGGACTCTTTAGGTAGGAAAGGGGTGACCTTAGGCCAGTCTAGTGCACAATCAGTTACTGGATTATTTGTCAATCGCATTAGGCTAGATGGTAATTTGTCCTCAAGGGTGTCATCTCCCTGATTCAGATTACTGAATGATTTATTTGGAAGTAACTGATTATGCTCTCCTCTCTCACATGCAACAAAGATCAGAGAATTAAATAACCTAGTGCCTTTCACCTTAGCCTTCAATATTTAAGCAAGCAGGTTCACTGCTCCCGATTAAATATCACCTTGCATTAGTTGTTCTTTAAATGAAACACCAACTATTTAGATGCTATCTTTTAGTGGGTGATCTATATGTGAACTCATATTAGCAACAAAACATAGTCGGTTCGGTTCTTGATTACAGTAGTAGTTACTACGTCGACT
>OU343225.1:97094449-97118252 GCA_910596185.1 Chrysanthemum makinoi
CACCGGAATCTTGTCGTAATACATACCCATAATCTTTGAGTTGTGTTCTCAAATGACTTAGCGAGCACAACACACGGACGACTACATATTATCGCTTTAGTTACACCAATTTATCACCAAGGAATTGTAAACCTCAGTAATTTTACGTGTATCTAAGCATCCATGCATGGTCAACATCGAAAATGCTATTAGTTCAAAACCGAATCCTTTGGATAAGATCCCCAATTAATGGTTCCCTTGATGTATGGGAGGATACTATTAGCCTCTGAAGGTGTCTTTAATTGGTCTTGACCGATAACGGGAGCATAGATATACAGTAAATACAATATCGGGTCTATTGTTAGATACATAGAGACAATAATACTATGGTATTTGGTAGGGTCAACGGTTTCCCATGTAAATCATCATCCAGTTAATTGGTATGTACCATTGGTGTATTATAGGTGTCACTTGTTTGCATACCATGTTTATTCAAAATTTCAAGAGCATACTTTGACTGACTGAGAAAAATACCACAGGGTGATTGATGAACTTGTAGTCCTAAGAAGAACGTAAGTTCACCCATAATTGACATTTCAAAATTTGTTTTCATTAGTTTTGAAAAAGCATTTGAGTACTTCTTGTGGGTAGAACCAAAGATGATGTCATCAACATAAATCAACAATTAAGATGTGCCTCGTTGATATTGAATAAAAGCAAGGGGTCAACCGATCCTTTGATAAAATTATTAGCAAGCAAGAAGGATGACAACTTATCATACCATAGGGGCTTGTTTGAGACCATATAAAGCCTTTTTGGTTTGTAGACATGATTAGGAACTCGGATCAACGAATCCTTCTGGCTAACATACAACGCCTCCTTAAGTTGACCATTGAAACAATTTTGACATCCATTTGGTAGACGGTGATGTTCATGTGAGCCGCGAAAGCGAAAAATCAATACTGACCGCAAGTCTAGCAACCGGTCACGAATGATTCTTCAAAGTCGATACCCTCTTCCTGTTTGTAACCCTTAGCCACCAGATGTGACTTATTTCAAATGACCGTTCCTTCAACATCTAACTTATTCTTCCAAATCCATTTTAGACCAATGACGTAGACCCTTGTCGGTTTTTCAACCAATTCCCATACTTCTAAACGTTTGAACTGGTTCAGCTCTTCTTCCATGGATTCAATCCAGTTATCATGAGTCATTGCATCCTTAATGTTTTTGGGTTCAATTTGAGTGACAGTGAGTGCATAAATGCAGTGTTCTCCGTCAGTCTGAAGGTGTTGTCTAGTTACGACTGGTTGGTTTGGGTTGCCAATAATATTAATAAGAGGATGATCTTTGGTCCATCGGTGTATGGAAGGTTGGTGTTGATATACATTATGCAAATTAGGTGGATTGATGGTGGTAGAAGATTCAAAGAATCCGGGTTTTCCGTTCCGATGAGAAGGGTTGAAAACCGGATTTCCATCATAATCCGAGTTCGTGTACATTGTGGTTTAGAGGATCATCACTAGGTTATTGTCATTAGAAGCGGTTTGTTCATTGTTGGAGATTTAATTGGTGCATCGACAATTGTTGTTGTTTGGTGTATCGTCCATTGAAATGATCGAGGTTGAGCAACGGAACAGGTTGATACATCCGAACGTTGATCAAAATCTTCATTGAACGAGGAGCAAACAACGTTCCATCGACAAAGGTGAGTTGAAAGGTTTGGTCAGGTGATGATTAAGGGAAGTTAAAGGCGGTTATGTTCGGTGCTAAGTTTTGCTTTGCAAACCATCTTTGTGAGCTCATCAAAATTAGCGTGAATAGTCTCCATAATTTCCTTTGTACGATGATTCCAGATCCGGTATCCTTTTGAGTTTTCACAGTATCCAATAAAGACTCCAATTCAGCTTTGGCCTTGAGCTTTCCAACGTCATCACGATCATTATTTGGGTAACGAGAGAGCACAAAAATGAAAGATGTTTAGGTTGGTTTTATGTTATGGATAAGCTCATAAGGTGTTTTGTGGTGGCGTTTAGTGATCATTGAATGGTTCTGAGTATAGCATCACCATTGACACGCTTACGCGCCATAAGGAACGGAAGTTTTGCATTTATTAACATTGTTCTTGCAGCTTCCACTAACGTCACAGTTTAAATCTTTAACAACTCCATTTTGTTCGAGTGTTCTTGAAATTGATGTCTAATGCTCAATTCCCACTTTCTCATAATATTCCTGAAGAGTTTGATTCACAAATTCAGTTCCTCTCTGACGACTTCTAACCGTGTTACTGAGCTGAACTTGAATTTTCATGAGAAAGGTGATGATAATTGGTGGAGCTTGATCTTTACTTCGTAAAAAATAAACCTAAGTCCATCTAGAGTAGTAATCAATGATTCCTAGAATGTAGCATTTGCCGTTAATCGTTTGCACACACATCAGGCCACACAAATCCATGTGAAGAAGGTGAAGAACATGATGAGTGCTATTTTCAACCTTCGAAGGAAAATGAGCACGAGTGTTTTTTCCTTGTTCACATGCTGAGCATAAGTGGTCTTTTGAATACCGAAACCTTGGAAGACCTTCAACTAGTTTGTGTCGTGCAAGATCATTTATGGTTTTGAAGTTCAAATGTGAAAGTCTTTTATGCCACAGCCATGATTTTGTAGATGTTGCTTTAGAGAGTAGACAAATGGGAGAAAAAGCGACCATGTCTTGCATTGTGATTGTGTAAAGGCTTGAGGATCGGGTTCCAGACATGAGATCGTTTCCTTGTAGATCATGGATGAAACAAGTTTTCTCCCACAAAGCAACTTCCAAATCACCATCAAAAATTGACCGACGAGTTGTGTCTAAGACCTTCCACATAGTAAACACTGCTAATTTTGATGTTCCCATTGATGTAATCTCCATAGCCCATGATAGCTGCGAAGTGATCATTCCCGAACCTGACAGTGCCAATGAACTTTGAAACAAATTTTGAGGTTGCCTGTCATGTGTCGGGAACAACCGCTATCAACAATCCAGAGAATGATTTGTATCACCTCAATACACACAGAGCTGACACATGTAGAATAGAGGTAGAGGTGGAACCCAAGAGTTAGAGGGTTCCGTTCTACGATTCTAGATGAAGCACATGTTAATAATTTTGGGTAACCATTTAAACCCAGGTATACTTTGTAACCATCTCTGCCAAGTCCAACTAGTTTGTACTTTTGTCTTAGTGAATGCATTAGGTGATGTTATCTTCCTAGGAGGTGATGATGGAGCTATGGGTACATCAATGATTTTCTCAGAAACTATAGAAGGCGGTTTACCTAGCAATGACTTAAGAAGTAGTAGTGGACTAGAGGTAATGCCATTCCTATGATTCCGTTACGAGATAAAGATAGATTTAGCAACACAATTATCATGACAACCAGAAAACATACTTTTACGACAAATAACACAAGAAACTTCAAACATAACATTCAAAGTACTCAAGGATTCAACATTCGTTACATCACTTTTGCTATTACATTTGTCTAACGCAATATCTAAAGTAGGTGCAACATGTGTTTTATTCGAATTCATATCATGATCTTCTACTTCAGAGGCTTTTAGTGGTCTTCTCTTACGTTGCAACTTCCTATTCTTATTGTGAATGCTCTTAAGATGTGAAGTGCTAATGCTAGGATTAGAGGAAACTACTCATTTAGAAGTGGAAGGAATCACATTAGTATCTTGTGGTTTGTCAGTGGGTTTCCTAGTGTCAATTTTAAACATTCCAGGTGCAAGGACATTTGTGTTACTAGACTTATCGTTATCATATTTCACCAACTTCTTTTTCAACTCAATGATATTGTGTTTTAAATCTTGATTTTTAGAGCGTAAGTTTCCATTAACATTTAATACTTCACGAGTGTATGCAAGGTGATGATCAAGATCTTTTGACGCTTTAGCACGTGTCTTTTTTAGCAAATTAAATATGGTTCCATATTCTGTTTTGACTTTTGCAATTTCTTGTTCATATTTGAAAAGTTGACATTTTAAAGACGCGTTCTCATCATCCAGTCGTTCAAGTTTTGGTTCAAAAGGTTTTTCACTTGACTGGTTGAGTTTGTTTTGCAAAGCAAGTTCTCGATCAATACAATCATTTTGACACCATTGAAGACGACGTTTTACTTCCGAAAGTTCATTTAACAAACGCTCATTTTCAGCTTTTAAAGTTTTGATTTGAGACACATTATCAACAATATCAACAGTATCAACAGCAATATTATCACAAGCAGAGGCAGCAGTATGATATAACACAATTGATATAGTATCAGCACATATAACATCTTCCAAGAGTCGATCAACATGATTTCGAAAAATTTTATTTTTCTTTTTAGTTTTCAAAATCGATGCCTCTGTTTCATTGAAAATTGTTTTCATTTTTCCAAATTCTTTATGAAGATCCCATTCCCAATATGTTGCACACATACGCAAATTTCGAACATGTGGTAAAAGCTGTTTTTGAAAAATTTCTCTTTGATCTCTGGCATAAGCCGATTGAAAAGTTGCAGCTTATATTTCAGAATTACGTTCAATTGCATGTTCCAAAAGTTTAATGTCAGACATGAATGTATTAAAATATTTAAGAATTTGACATCTTTCGGGTAATGGTGTCATTTCACTCAAAGAAGGTAAAGGACCATTAATTTGTGCAACTGGTTTGACGAGACCGACGTCAGAATAGGACTCATTAATATGTGTGATAACCTAAGGTGTATTTGTTTTATCCTTTTGTGGAACAAAATAAATGAGAGGCCTTTTTGAATAATCAAAAGGTTTGTTATATTCAACATTTTTCATTTTCAATCGACTCTCTTCTTCTGCATCCATTTCCTCTTCACGATTATATTCAACAACACGAACAATAGATTCATCAAGCACATGTGTTACACTATACAACTTTGGATTTGCCTTGATTGCTCTATTGAAAAAATGTGGTTTGTTATCAGCAAGATTTGGCCTATATCCATTCGGATTTGGCTTAAATGTGAACTTTTGAATTGTTGTGATAGACTCACCATGTTTATACAAAATATTTTCAAACTCTTTGATTTTGTTTTGCAAATCGACAATTTCATCAAGATACTGATCAATCCTCTTCCTTGAAGTTTGTGTGAATTCTGAAAACGCTTTTTGACATGAGGACAACTCAAGCTTGGCTTGTTGAGTTTCTGAAGTAAGAGTGTCAACGTGTTGTTTATGTTCAAATTTTTGTTGTTCTATTTGAGAAATCAAAACGTTTTTGGAAGCGACTAGATCACGTATCTGTCTTTCTAAATATTTTTCATTTAGATATTGTTGGGAATTATATTTAAGTTGATAAGACAAAATACATGAAAGATGAAGGACTATTAAAGACAAAGAAAGACAAGAGACCTACTTGTCAAAGAAGTATTTATTATCTAGTCCTTTGTAGTCATTTGTAACCCTAGTATCTCTATTATATAAAGAGATAGGGGAATTAGGTTTAAGGGTGTGTCAAACAATGTAAACATCAGACAAAGGTGTGTGTGTGTAGGTCTAGGGCGTGAGTATGTAAATGCCTAGACTAGGTGATAGTGTTGTGTGTTTAGCCCCAAGGACCATTGATCCTGTTGTATAACCGTCTTAGAGTTGATCGTATAGGATTGGGGCCGTGGATGTGTTTTGTAGAACACATGATGATGACGAAGAAACCTTAATAATAACAATGATAGTTTGATTATTCCGCTGTGCATATATATATTGTTCATTGTTATTTGTGCTTTATTGATAATCCTAGATAAGGTCTAAACAACCTAGAGCATCGATTCTAACAGATATGACTTTTGAAAAGCGATTCCTATGTTCACGTTTTTCTTTTGTTTCAAAATTTGTGAGTTGTAACTTATAGCATTCAAGATCCTTAGTCAATAGTGCGACTTTTTCACAAAGATTTCCATTTATCTCATTGCATTTCTCCACTTGAGATTGGGTGGTCAAAAGTAAGGCCATGAGCTCTGAATCTGGATTAGACGAAGGTTCAGCTTGTTCAACGTGAGTATCAACATATTCATCATTGATATCCTCAAATGTAATCTCGGGATCAACTTGATCATCAAATGTAACCAAGAGGTCATCTTGATCATCAAATGTAACTACGAGATCCATTTGATTATCTTCTTGACGAGATGTAGATGGCTCATTTTGAACACTCTGTACCTTGTCGGATGCAGATGCAGACTAAGATATCAGATCATGAACAAGACATATATTAGGATCCGGTACTTGAGACAAGCCATCAGTGTCATACACTGGGCCTGTTTCACTCATGTGAAGTTCTTGCATGTTGGCCATCAACATTACAGTTGCGTTAGCTTGCAAGTCCTCCATGTCATCATCGGATTCTGCATTGGCCATGAAGCTATGTTCTTTGTCGGTAAGAGTTCCACCAGCTTCATCTTTGAGAGCCAAGAGTAAAGCCTCCTTGTGATAAGCACTTCCTCTGGTTCTCAGTTTCAGACAAGCATTAGCCAGATGACCCTTCTCGTTGCAGTTATAGCATTTAAGACCCATATTCCCATTCTAAACATTTCCCTGATCAACAATCTGAACCCTTTGCTGAGGAGCAACCATGTTATTCCTTCCAGAAGCATTAAAACCTTGTCCACTACCCATGTGGCTACCACTTCCCATCTGACGACCATTGTTTCTGTTCTGAACCTCAACCCTTCCATTCTGAACAACTGCATGATTTCTTATGTTAGATGAGGTACGAATATAGTTGTTGGATTTGTTTGAAAATCTCCCGAAGGCACGAGCAATTAGTGCAAATCCTTGGTTCAACGTATTGAAAGCATCTTCATCATCAATCTGTGTATCATTGTAGAGTGCTGAATCGGAGTTGTTGTTGTAAGGAACCAGTTGAGTATCATTTGTTTGCTTTGATGGATCATATGGAGTAAGCTGGGTGGATGGTGGTTGCTGAGTAAAGACTTGTTGCTGATGTGGGAATTGAGGAAATTGTGGTGCACAAGACTGAGCAATTAAAGCAAGTGAATTAGCATTAGGCAAAGGTGCATAAATTCCACGGAGAGCTCTATCTTTGTCCACTTCCTTTTGATGGTGCTTCAAGTAATCATACAACATCCTGTACTTTGCATTATGAAGGTTCTTAGCTTGTTGTATGAATGTAACATACTTTTCCCAATCAGGACCGAGACAACTTAGGAACTTTGTGTTGATTGCAATTTTGTGTGTTGTGTCATGGTCATTGATATTGATACTGTAAATCAATGATAGTATGACTCTAATGACTCCCCTTGATCAATCATGATGTTTTCATAGGATAGGTAAAGTTTTGATTTCGTGTCTTCTTGATTGAGTTATGTGCCTTCCATTAGGAGTTGAATGTATTCCCACGTGTCTTTTGTAGTTTTTGAGCATCAACACTGAAAAGAATCGGATTGGGTAATCCCAGAAGGATATATTCCATTGCGAGTTCATCAGCTTCAAATTGAAGTAGTTGTTCAGCAGTGAGTTGATCCATAGTGAGAGTGGAAGTAGTGTCATCTCTTGGTGGATTATCCGTTGGATCTTCGGGTATTGTCACAGTTGGCATTTGAAAAGGACCTTCAAGAATGACCTTCTTCAAGAATTTACCATGACATTTTTTAAGATCACAGAACCTAAAGAACCGGATAACCCATTGATCATAGTTTCCATGAGTGCTCATTGATGATGAAGGCTATCGAAATGGTTCCATCTTCATTTCGAATGATTCTCATGGTCTTGTAAAACTCTAGTACAAACACCGGACAAATTTGCTCATGAATGCTCAAGAGACAATTGAAGTTGATTGCCCCAAAGACTCGGGGAATGTTGGTGTTGTTGATGAATGAGGGTTCAACAACTCGTCCTTCGTGGAATAGTCTCTTTTCCAACATCTTGAAGGCTTTTCTATCATTCGGGCTCAAGCCATCCTTACGATGATACATGGGAATGTAGTGAGCGGTATCATGGTAATCTTGTTGATGATTGCTAGGCATGATTGGTCCTAAACATCAAAACCACAATGAGGTGTTAATTGTGTGAATAGTAATCTAATGGGATTCATTACAATTTTGCTCAAAACATCTTCATTGAATTAAAAAAAATGAGTTTAATTTGTATTAACAATGTTGATTCTTTGATTTAGTTATCTTAGAAAACAATGTGGTAACAAATTATGATGAACCCATTTGAGTTCAATTTCTAAAGATGAAAATTGTAATCCTATGAATCGAAGAATGGAAATAACAATGTAGTGAAGATTATACTTACACAAGAGATTGTTTCCTTGGAGAAGATGATGAATTAACTCCTATGAACAGTAAATTTGGTTTTATGTTCGTGAGTTTTGAAAGAGTAAAGTGAAGAGTGGAACTTCCACAATGATCATTTCTTTCTTATTCTGTCTTCTGTTGCACGGATCCCACGGATCCCTTGTATGAAGGATCCGGCTAGTTCAAGCACAGGGATCCGGCATATCAGCAAATTGACAGCTTAAGTGATCTTTGATAATTTTGGTTTGGGAGTTCAAATTCTTGGCTAGGGTTGATGTTTATGCTCTATACCTTATGGTTTGGGATTTTGACGTGTTTTACTAGTCCTATTTGACGAGGTTCCCTTTTTATGAATAAATCATAATTCTTTGGGAAGTTTTAAAGATTATGATAAAATCCCATTTTATCATAATATGAGAAGTCTCACATGGATACTTATTGACATAGATGAAATGTCAATAATCCTTATCTGTGGAGTGATGATCAAGGCTCTCGAATAGCCGAGATATCATTATCACTAGTTTGTAGTTTTGTCTATAGAGATCAACGAAGAATACCATTCTTGATGATGAGTTCAATATAGATAACCTACTTTAGTGATTTTTAAGAGAGCGTAATGATACTACTAACCTTAACCATGTTTTTAAAAAAATGACATTATTAATTCATCTAGACAATATACGATAGTAATTTATTTGTAAGTAATTTATTAAAGATCATACATTTGCTATATATTCTTTTTTGAGAAAAGAAGTATTAGAGAGAAATTATTCATGATCTTCTTAGGATGCCTAAATCCTAGTATGGCGAATTCTCAACAAGGAAAATATTAGAAAGATCTATCCTTATCCAACATTATAAAATATGATGATTTTAAAACGTGACCTTTTGTTTTTAAGAAATTTCCTTCCTTGTAGTTTTCAATCATACATGGATCGTATCAAGTTTTTAAAAGTACAATATACTCTAAGAAACTTGGTAACGAAGCTCTGATGCCAATTGTGGAAAACTAAAAGGGGGTTGAATAGTTTTACCGATTAAAACTTCGTTTTAAAATATTTAGATCGACTTATGTCAATTTATTTAAATGTGTATGTTGGATGTTGATAGATAGGTATGTAAATATGTAAAGAGGTAAAAGTGAAAACCAACCACGAGTGTTTATAGTGGTTCGGTACAAGGACACCTTCCTTGCCCTACTCTACTCCCGAGTCACCTTCGAGAGTTCGTAATCATTACCGACACAAAACTCCTTATGGCGGAGAAGCCTTCACAACGTCGCCTACTCTTTTCCGGTACAAGGCTAGACACCGGGTTCTTGCATGAGGTAGAACCAAACCTATCACAATGTCGCCTACACTTTATCCGGTACAAGGCTAGATACCGAGTTCCATTACAAATGAGGAACTACTACCCAACACTACACAACACCTATCCCCAAAAGACCCACTCCTTATTTCAACATCGTCAAGGATATCAATATCCTTGGACACAACCTATCTATGTTTGTACATCGATGCACCATATCGATTGTACACCCTTGGCATCTTTCACTAATGCCTTTGACATGATCTTTTGGCACCTTTCACTAATGCCTTCAACTTGACCCTCTTGGCATCCTTCACTAATCCCTTTGACACGGACATTTGGCACCTTTCACTAATGCCTTCGTCTTAACCCTTTTGGCATCCTTCACTAATGCCTTTGACATAGACGTTCGGCACCTTTCACTAATGCCTTCGTCTTGACCCTTTTTGGCATTCTTCACTAATGCCTTAGACACAAAACTTCTAGAGAGGAAGAAAGAACTATCAACAAGAGAAGTTCAGTAGTCTTGATGATGACGATGGCAACTCTCATGGACTTGAGTTTGCTCGACTTCAAAGAGGTGATCGCGCCTTTAAGAGGAACCTATAGAATCATACAAAAACAAACACAAACTACATAGAAAGATCATTTGGATCTGAGGTTAGAGAGTTTACAATACTAGGAGAAAGTATGTGTAGGAGTGGCCCTTTGCAATGAAGAAATGGCTCACTATTTATAGAAAAAAACATGCTACTGTTCCACGGATCCCTTGCTTGAGGGATCTGTCTAGTGTATTACTAGGGATCCATAGGACGCTCCCCCTAAAGTGGGTTGTGGGTCATGGATCATGGATCATGGGTTGTAGGCTTTGATCCATGGGTATCCAAATAGATACAATGTATCTAGAAGATGCAATGCATCTAGTGAATCGGTCATGGGTTAGCTCCATAGGTCATGGATAATACCCATTATGACTTATGCATGATGTCATGCAATGGGTCATGGGTTATGGATCATGCTCTATGGGTATGGGTCATGGACTTTGGGTTTTACCCAACTACATTCAATGTATTTAGTCAATGGGTCAAATACTTATACTTCTACCCATTCTATTACCCATTATAATACATACTAAGTATGTATATATCTACCAAATATGTAAACACTAGTTGTTATACATACGAATTACTATAACATAAAAACACTATTGCTTGTTTAGTGATTTATATGAAAATGTAAGTGTGTTAGTAAACTATTGGCTCAAACCACATTTTACTATTTCGTTTAAAATGATTTTACGTTTGTTATACAAAACATTAGAAGATCATAAAAATATAACGTTTTTGACTTATTTGAATTAACATTGATGTTTGATTAGTGAACCAAACATGTAAACAAAAAAGGATCCCCATTCGTTTTACCAAGGGGATTTAAAATGTAGTTTGGTTTGTTAATACAAATAAACCGTAAAAACGTTTATTAATATTAGCGATCTCTTTGTGTTTTGTTGATAACAAATATAATGTTATCATAAGTAAAACTATAAGGATACATGTTATTTTTGTAAAGCATCTACTTATAGTCATTTAATACAAATTGTTGTAATAATTCATTTGTTGTAATAGTTTATTAGGATGGGTAAAAACAACAACCCATGACCCATAACCCATGGAGTTAACCCATACCCATTTGACTAGATGCATTGCATCTATTAGATACATTGTATCTACTTAGATACCCATGGTTCAAACCATAACCCATGACCCATAACCTAAAAACCCATGGGCAAAGAGGAGTCTCCGGATCCCTGAAGTTATACTAGACGGATCCCTCAAGCAAGGATCTGATCCGTGCAACAGTGAAGAATTTTCCTATAAATAGAGAGCCATTTCTTCATTTTCTTACCCCAACTCTCTCATATATTCTTACACTCGTCTAACAAAAGATCAATTGATCTAGAGAGTTGTTCTTCTTTCTTCTATTGTGATTCTCATATAGGTCCTTCTCTAAGGCAAGATCACGAGCATTCTACAAGTCATCCAAGCATGGGGTCCTTGATTGATTTGTTCCTTCACAAGATTTCTGTAGCGAAGATCTTGTATTTCATATTTCACATATTTTTTGTGTTATAGTAGTGTTGCTTTGGTCCTCCGTGTTACGGACTTGGTATTTAGCTTTGTACCGGAAAAAGGTGTAAGCAACTTTGTGAAGGCTTCTCCGCCAAGTTGAAGGAGTTTGTTGACATAGTGCTTGAACTCTCGAGTAGGTGACTCGGGGAGTGGAGTAGGGCAAGGAAGGTGTCCTTGTAGCCGAACCACTATAAATCGATTGTGTCATTTCTATCATTTACTTTACTTACTTTATTTGCATTACTCATAGATCTATACTATCTCCTCATTCATACGATTTCACATAACATCGAATCTAAAAGTTTTTGAAACTAACTTAAAATCGGAAAAACTATTCAACCCCCCCTTCTAGTTTTCCACAATTGGTATCAGAGCTAAGTTTATAAAAGTTTTAAAGTAAACTGTATTTTAAAAACTTTTCGATCACTATGGGATCTGAAAATTACAAGGAAGGGAAATCTATGCAACGACCTCCACTACTTGAAACTAATGGTTTTATATATTGGAAAAATAGATTCGAAACATATGTGAAGTCAAAAGATATTGATCTTTGGTACATCATTGTTGAAGGCGATTTTGAAGCCACTTCAACATATGAAAATGGAAATTTAGTTAACATACCTCATGATAAACTCACCGATGATATTAAGAAAAAGCTTTCCAAAAATAGTGAAGCTAAAATGATTTTATATAATGCTTTACCCAAAAGGAATTGAAAGAATTTCCATGCTTAAAATCTCTAAAGAAATTTGGAATTCTTTAGTTGTAACTCATCAAGGTAATCAACAAGTTAAAAACAATAAAATTGATTTATTTGTTCAACAATATGAACAATTTTCAATATCGGATGAGGATACTATAGATCATTCTTTTGATAACTTTAATACTATAATTACATATTTATAAGCACTTGATGAATCTTTCTCTAGCCGTAATCATGTTAGGAGATATCTAAGGGCACTTCCATCCAAGTGGAGATCTAAGGTGACGGCATTCGAAGAATCAAAAGACTTGTCAATCCTCACCCTTGATGAACTCATAGGCAATTTAAAAGTCTATGAGCTTGTCCTCGCTAAAGATTCCAAAGCTTCAAAAGTGAAAGAGAAGCACAAATCTCTTGCCCTTAAAGCCAAGAAGGTTTCAAGCGATGAAGAGAACTCCTATTCGGATAGTGATGACGCGAGTATGCCATGGCGGTAGGGACTTCAAAAGTTCTTTAGAAGAAAGGGAAGATACGTCAAGCAACCATATGACGACAAGAAAGGATCCGGAAAAACAAAAGGACGAGAGAGAGGCAATGGATGATCGCGCTTGCGTTAAATGTGGGGACCCAAACCACTTTATTAGTAAGTGTCCCAAACGTGATGATCAAAGCATTCGTGTGGCGGTTTGTGGGGAATGAGCGAGGAGGGCGAGGAAATTTGTCTCATGGCAAATGACGAGGTATGTCATGAATACTATAGTAGCTCATAATTAGATGATGACTCTTTGCATAATGAATATGATAAACTTTGCAAAATTAGTTTAAAAGTAATCAACAAAAACAAGTTTTTGAAAAACCAAAACCAACGTTTAGAAAACGAAGTCATAGAGTTAAAGGAAAAATTAAAACGTCTAGAAAAGGGGAAGATAGCAAGTGGTGAATGTGAACTTTACGTTCAACTTCAAACACTAGTTGATCATCTAGACTCTAAGATTGCTAGAATGAACACTAATACCTTAGATATGATATTGGATAGTGTTAAAACAGGAAACAACCAAAAAGGTTTAGGCTTTCAGGAACTTGATGCGTCAACTAGTGAAAACAAAGAAACACAATTCGTAAAAGCAATAGAAAAACAAACCACTGTATTCACGGATCCCACAAAAGGGGCTTGTGTCAGACCAGGATCCGTGGGTCTGCTGGCACAAAATGGTAATAATATGGCTTCCACATCTAGAACCGATTTTGTTATTGTTAATAAGAAGAAACCAACCCATGTTACTATTAGACAACCACCTCCAAGACAAAATCAAAGTTTTACAAGAAACAAAGGTCCATCATTTTCAAAACCGAACACATCTATGAGACCTAATAATGTTTATCCGAGAAGTAACCATCAAATGAGATGGAATCCAAATATGCAAAATGGCTTTCCATTTCAAAACTTTGCACCATGGAATGCATACTCACCTTATCCATATATGTCTAACATGAATGGATTGTTTAACACTAATGGACCCATGAACAAATGGGGACCAAACTTTTGAGTTAATTGTTTTCTTAGGTGTACTTAAAGGTCGACCTAGATCCGGATGAGTGGATCAAGGATAGCGGGTGCACGAGGCACATGACCGGCAACAAAGATCTATTTTCCACGTATGAATCCTTCAATGGAGGAAATGTGGTATTTAGAAATAGCAAAAGCAAAATCATCGGTAAAGGTACGATTTCTAACAAATCTCTAACCATTGACGATGTGTGTCATGTAGAAAACCTAAACTTTAACCTCTTAAGTATAGGACAAATATGTGATAAGAAGTGCAACATACTTTTTAACGAAACCGGTAGTAAGATATTGAAAAACGGTATCACCATAGGTAGAGGAATTAGGAAACATGGAGTCTATGTCATTAAAATCGGTAATGAGCCTAAAGACAAACTTTGTCTTACTTCTATGGATGATACTTCGACCTTATGGCATCAAAGATTGGGTCATGCCAATATGCGACTTCTTCAATCGCTATCATCCAAAGATCTAGTAAGAGATATACCAAAATTAAAATATGAACATCACTTTTGTGATGCTTGTAACGTAGGAAAACAAGTCCATTCTAGTCACAAGGCTAAAAACATGGTGTCTACAACTAAGTGTCTAGAGTTACTACACATGGATTTATTTGGTCCATCCGCTATCCAAAGTTATTGAGGCAACTACTACACTTTGGTTATAGTGGATGATTACTCTAGGTACACGTAGACTAAATTCTTAAAGAACAAAACTGAAACGTTCAATTACTTTGAAATATTAAGTAAGAAAATCCAAAAACAATTAGGAAGTCCTATAGTGTCTATTAGAACGGATCATGGTAGGGAATTCGATAATGAAGTGCAATTTGGAGCCTTTTGTGAGGCTAATGGTATTACTCACAACTTCTCGGCTCCTCGCACTCCACAATCGAATGGGGTAGTTGAAAGAAATAATAGAACCCTACAAGAAATGAGTCGCACCATGTTAAATGAGCAATCCATACCTCAAAATTTTGGTGCAATGCCGTTGATACATCGTACATACTTAACGAGTCTTAATTAGACCATTTTTAGGTAAAACTTCATCGAGAGTTACTTTGAGGCAAAAAGACTACGTTAGATCACTTTAGAGTCTTTGGTAGCAAATGTTTTCTACTTAAAACTAAAGATTACCTTACAAAATTTGATCCTAAATCAACCGAAGGTATCTTTTTGGGTTACTCTCCTAATAGCAAAGCTTACGTCATATTAAATAAAGAAACAATGAAGGTTGAAGAGTCATTAAACGTAAAATTTGATGATAGTGCACCCAAACCTACTCCACCTCTTGTTGATGACGATATTGTCGAGAGTGAAGCTATTGTAATAAATAAAAAGACAAACAAAGAAGAAGAACCTTTAATTGATGAAATCATAAATATTAAAGAGTCTAAAGATCACCCCGTAGATAAGGTCATAGGAAAGTTAAATAAAGAAAAGAAAAGTCTCAAGTCCAAAACCAAAGTAGCTTATTTTGTTTTGTCTCAACCATAGAACCTAAGAATACAATGGAAGCCATAAAAGATGAAAGTTGGGTAATGGCTATGCAAGAAGAGTTAAATCAATTTGTTTCTAATGATGTTTGGACACTCGTCCCTCCACCTAGTAATCAAACCATAATAGGAACCAAATGGGTATATAAAAACAAGTTAGATGCAAATGGTGTAGTGTCTAGAAACAAAGCTAGACTTGTTGCCCAAGGATATAATCAACAAGAAGGAATAGACTTTGATGAGACCTATGCCCCTGTGGCTAGATTAGAGTCTATAAGAATACTTCTTGCTTATGCTTGTGCTAATGATCTTAAGCTTTATCAAATGGATGTCAAAAGTGCTTTTCTAAATGGTTTTATTAATGAAGAAGTATATGTAGCTCAACCTCCGGGCTTCATCAATTTTGAAAAACCTAAACATGTGTATAAGTTAAAGAAAGATCTTTACAGTCTTAAACAAGCTCCAAAAGCTTGGTATGATAGACTCAAGTCATTCTTAATCAAAAACAACTATACCATGGGGTTAGTTGATAACACACTCTTTACTAAGAAAAGAGAGTCACATACAATCATTGTTCAAATATATGTAGATGATATTATATACGGATCTACTTGTCAAGACATGTGTGATGATTTCTCTAAAATCATGCATGATGAGTTCGAGATGAGTATGATGGGAGAAATTAGTTTTTTTCTTGGTCTACAAATCATACAAGTAGAAGATGGTATCTTCTTTAATCAATCTAAATACATAAAGGAGATGTTAAAGAAATTTGGTTTAGAAGAGTCAAACCCCATAAGAACACCAATGTCATTCGACACTAAACTCACAAAAGATGAAGACGGCGAATTCGTTGATAACACAAAATACCGTGGCATGATTGGTAGTCTTCTCTACCTCACGGCTAGTCGGCCGGATATCATGTTTAGTGTTTGTCTATGTGCTAGGTTTCAAGAAGATCCTAAAACATCTCATCTAGAAGCCGTCAAAAGAATATTTAGATACATTAAGGGTACGACTCAATTAGGATTGTGGTATCCTAAGGGTACGGGGGTAGAAACAATTGTATATGCAGATTCTGACCATGCGGATGATTATGTTGACCGAAAAAGTACAAGTGAGGTATGTACTTTTATGGGATGTTGTTTAACATCTTGGTTCTCAAAGAAGCAAACGGAATTGGCCATATCAACAACCGAAGCCGAATATGTCTCCGCCGGCAAAGCATGCCAACAAGCACTATGGATGAAACAAGCGTTAGTTGACTACGACATTCACCTAAGTGACATAGCCATTCTATGTGACAACAAAGGTGCCATCGACTTAAGCAAGAATCCGGTATTGCACTCTCGCACCAAGCATATAGAGATTCGTCATCACTTCTTAAGAGACAATGTTCAAAAGGGGAACATCTCTATTGAGAAGGTAGCGTCCGAAGACAACATAGCCGACGTCCTCACCAAACCGTTGAAGCGGGACCAATTCAACCTACTTCGTCTTGGTCTTGGTCTCTTGGAACAATCATCGTAATTAGCTTTTAAACTCTACAATGTATGTAAACACTAGCCTTCTTCTTTTTGAGTCTAGGATCTCTATTTCACACACGACTCACAAGCAATACGGGAATTTTCAAAACCCAAGATAGGTTTTACCTATAATACGATACTCATATTTTTCTTTTTTTATTTTGTTGAAGTGCCTTTTGCAAAACGTAATTGCATATCTATTCACCAAGAATAAACGGTTTTCACACAAAGAAATCTCTTTTCAAAATGTTTTTCTAAAAGGATACCTCTTCCCGTATCACTTTCATAAAAGCCATTTCTCACGTCTAGGACAAATCGGTTTTTCATTATTAATACAAAGTAAAACCCGTTTTCATTGCATCTCATGTCTTTTGAATGCTAAAGAGGACACATAACTAATATGTGTTTCGGGTACATTCATTTAAGCAACAATGAATTAGGAGCACTCGGGTTATCTCACATAATAGTGTGTGTTTTCACTTCTAGTTCTTTTCTTTAGGATTAGAGAATAACCGCAACTCCAAATGGTTTGCATATAGACACACTAGGCACAAATATTTCCAAAAGGAAAATTTTGAGCTTCCGAGCCACGATACCATGGATCCCAGCCTAAATCTTGACGGATCTCCTCAAGGAAGGATCCATGGGATCCGTGAACGAAGCTAAAATTATCTTCTATTTTTCTCATTTTGGATGAAAACTTCTATATTTTCATCAATTTTTTTTTGGAGTATGTTACTTAATGCTTGTGTTCTCATGATCACATGCCTTAAATTCATATCTAATCATTAGATTTTAGCCCACATTTTGGGTCAATAATTCATTACAATGCATTATTTTTCTATATATAGGATTCCCAAAATGCTTGCATATTCATCACTCTCAACCTCATAAACAAACATCATCATGTCATCCAAAATATCTTCCAACATAGATGAATCACCTAGTGCAAACAATCCCTTTCAAGAAATCCAAAATTTTGTCCTCCCACCTTCCAAAGTACCACCACCTAGAAAAACCGCACGGATTAGCATCCGGCCTTGTTGCTTAGGAAAACCATCGTCAAATGGTTCATCACCAACCACTCATTCACCACAAAATGCTTCCATTATAGCACCCCCTACATCTCCAACAAGTACACCAACTTCATCACCCATCAAATCCCCACCTAAGGTCACTCATTTGGAACTCCTTAAGACTCCAACAAGATCACAACAAACCAAGCAAAAAGAACTAGTCTTTTTGACACCTCCCACTTCTCCAAACACAATCTTCAAAGACCTTGAAACGTCACCTCCTTTAGCTCCCATTGTGTTACAAGAACATCTAGGTTCTTTTCCACCACCACTTCCAAACATTCCGGACTTTGATCCGTATTTTCCAACTTTTCCACCACAACTTCCGCATCTCACAAATCAAAATAACCTAGAAACTTCCGCTCATTACCCACATCACTTACATTGTGAACATTGCCAATCCACTAGGGATCTTGCAATACAAATTAGGGAAGAAATGCGAGTCATACTTAACCTCATCGTTGATCGCATCAACATCATTACTCACCAAAACTTCCATCCATAACCTTATGCAAGCATGGAAGAAATCATTTTATTATTTTTGTTATTTTCTTTTGAGTCATTTTTAAGAACAAGTCTTGTTCTTAGTTTTACATGCTTGTATGTGGCATAAATACCACTACACTTTGTTATTTTATTACAAGGCTTTGCTTACATACCTTGGCTTCCAATCTTGATTCTCGTTAATCACAAGATTATTTATGCATGTTACAACTAATCTTTTCTTTGTAGGTAATTTTATTTTTTCACTTGACGCCCCATTCTAGGAGGAGCTACCATCAAGGGGGAGTTGGAGATTCGTGGACTATTTTTCCACATTTTTATTTCTACAATAGGGTCACTCTTTTTGTTTCGACAAAAAGGGGGAGAAGAAGTAAAACTTATGCTTTCAAAACATACATCTAATCTTAAGTTTTACTCATCATAACATTATATTTTGTCATCAACAAAAAGGTGGAGATTGTTAATACAAATAAACCGTAAAAACGTTTATTAATATTTAGCGATCCCTTTGTGTTTTGTTGATAACAAATATAATGTTATCATAAGTAAAACTATAAGGATACATGTTATTTTTGTAAAGCATCTACTTATAGTCATTTAATACAAATTGTTGCAATAATTCATTTGTTGTAATAGTTTATTAGGATGGGTAAAAACCACAACCCATGACCCATAACCCATGGAGTTAACCCATACCCATTTGACTAGATGCATTGCATCTATTAGATACATTGTATCTACTTAGATACCCATGGTTCAAACCATAACCCATGATCCATAACCCATAACCCAAAACCATGGGAAGAGGGCGTCTCACGGATCCCTGAAGTTATACTAGACGGATCCCTCAAGCAAGGGATCTGTGGGATCCGTGCAACAGTGGCAAGAATTTTCCTATAAATAGAGAGCCATTTCTTCATTTTTACTCACCCCTCTTCTTTCTAACTCTCTCATATATTCTTACACTCTTCTAACAAAAGATCACTTGATCTAGAGAGTTGTTCTTCTTTCTTCTATTGTGATTCTCATATAGGTCCTTCTCTAAGGCGAGATCACGAGCATTCTACAAGTCATCCAAGCAAGGGTCCTTGATTGATTTGTTCCTCCACAAGATTTCTGTAGCGAAGATCTTGTATTTCACATATTTGTTGTGTTATAGTAGTGTTGGTTTGGTTCTCCGTGTTACGGACTCGGTATTTAGCTTTGTACCGGAAAGGTGTAAGCAACGTTGTGAAGGCTTCTCCGCCAAGTTGAAGGAGTTTGTTGACATAGTGCTTGAACTCTCAAGTAGGTGACTCGTGGAGTAGGGTAAGGAAGAAGGTGTCCTTGTAGCCGAACCACTATAAATCGGTTGTGTCATTTCTATCCTTACTTTACTTACTTTATTTGCATTACTCATAGATCTATACTATCTCCTCATTCATACGATTTCACATAACATCGAATCTAAAAGTTTTTGAAACTAACTTAAAATCCGTAAAACTATTCAACCCCCCCCCCCATTCTAGTTTTCCACATGGTTCGAGGGATTAAGATAAAGGATTGGGATTTGGACACCAAAAGTAACGTTTGGTATCTTTTTGTTGGCAATTCGTACGGTATTCACACCCCTACTGATACACTTTTCCATTCCTTACTAATTTGGTGGCTTTTTAACAAAACCTATGGGCTTATGTTTTTACTCTCACAATCTCTTTAATACTTACACTAAAATATAATATTTAAATACTATTTAATTATAATATCAATTAAAATATATTTTCTCTCTCTTCATCACAAAACCAAATCCAAATCCAAATCATAAACCCATTTACAAACTAAACGGGCTCTAAGATTTTTTGCCTATGATATACGTAGCTTCACCTGTATTTCGTAACCGTTTTTAGTCTTTTCCCTGACCTTCCTAAACTTTTCACACAAACATTAAATACCCATCTTTCCCAATGCAGCTTAAAACCCTGATCGAGGTAAAAAAAAGCCTGCACCCGGTCATCATTACAGAAAAATAGACGTGATATCAGACTAGAAGAGTTAAGCATCTGGTAGCGCAACACGGACTGGGGGACTCAATTTAAAAACTTTGGCATCATACTAGTACATACTATAACTAGACATGTTATTTACCGATCCAATTACATCCCATAAATAATCAGAAATCACGATTATCAAGGCCCATCAACAAACACTATAATCCCAGAACATGTTGGGCCTGGCAGAACCTATCAGGTTACGCTAAACATATAGTACTACTGCTTCTTAACTGTCACTAAGTGTTAAGATGTATCATCTGACATCGTACAATGAGGACACACTACAAGCACAACCAAGAAGGGGAGTCCACCTGTCCTCTTTTCTGCTCTCCAATGTTTTGAAAACAGGGATTTTAATCGACCCGATTGAGTCACCAGGTCACCGGTTCGACCGTCGGGTCAACTAGTTTTCTATTAAAAAAAATTTCAACCGGGTCGACCGGTTCGACCGCCAGGTCAACCCGGTTTTCTATTAAAAGAAATGAAAAAAACCAAACCGGTCGGGTTTCGAGAACCGGGTTTACCCGGGTCACTTAAAACCCGGCGGGTCAAACCGGTTAACTCGTTTTTAAAAACCCGATTTTTTTTACACGTTTTTTTTGCCAAAAACGGTTCAACCGGTTAACCCAGCCAGGTCAACCCGGGTTTCAAAACATTGCTGCTCTCCAGATGATCAACACATGGCTCCTCGCAACCATTGATCATCCTTCAATGGCTTATCTCTAAACCCTACTCGCATATCTATAAATAGAAGGCATCACACATTATTTCAACAAGTTTTCACACACTTTGGCAAATACTACTTCATAGCAGTCTCAAATGGTCTTTGTTTAAGTGTTACCCAAGCTTCTTGATCTTAATCATTATCATCGGGTCCTTACCGTTCAACACGGGAAACCAAACAACAAAACCATCCCAACCAATCTCATAATACCAATTTACATACCATACGCAAAAACTTACTAGTGACTTTCTAATGGAATTATTAGTTTTACCCATTTGCATATACTATGACCCATTTCACATAAATAAGTTAAGATGCACCTTTTCGCACATTGCCGATAAATTTCAAGTTTCATATCACATGACTCATTCTGTCTTTGATTCTCAATAACGTCTTGTATACTTTATCTTTGTTTTCTGGAATTATGGGCTGATTACCCCATGTGTTGATCTAGTTTAATGAACCTTTGAATTATATGAATTAATTAACGGGTTTTATTTATTTATGCTTGTTGGATAATTATATGTGTTTATCACGTTGAACCATTTGTCTACATGTTTATTATGTGAAGTTTATTGCTGAGTAATAATCGTATATGTGACCATCCTTATGTTAATTGATTGAATCTTAGTTATTAGTTATCATATTATCGATGACCTACATGACCATTGTAGCTAGGGCAATAGGTCGACTAAACCCTAGGGTTAAACCAAACATAGCGAGCATGCGGGGCTAGTGAAATTACCTTATATAGATGACCATCTTAGTTAAGATTAGGTGTATACCTTTACCATTGGGTTTAGCAAGATAAATCAGTAATAGTTGTATACTTAAGGCATGATTGAGATAGTTTACACCGTGACCATCAGGTTAACTTACCAATATTCATAGGGCTAGGTACTCGTGACCATCTAATCTAGTCTGCATTAGATCACCAACAAGTTAGATTACAAATAGTGCACTAAGTTGATTCATAATCGGACATAGGATATTTAACTAGGTAAACACGCTTTTTTAATCTTGTTTGCACACTTGTCCACTTTTATTTATTTGTTTCTAAGTCATTAGGTAATACTAGAAATCTATGATCGTCAGAACTCAAACGCATCCCCTTATTTACTTTCTTTATTCGGTAGTTAAATAATTTAGATAAGTAGCTTATAATTATTACTTCGCTCCCTAGTGTACGACACATGGACTTACCGTTTTTATTCTATACATGATCGGATCAACTGCCCATTAGTGTTAGTCTAAAGAGGTATTTCTAGCTTTATAAATTTAGAACTCGACTTAGTACATCAACCATGTGCTTCACCATTAAGGTGCCATGGCTATAAATTGTGTCTTGTCTGATTAAGTATGTCATAAATCCACCGTCACACGTACGCAAACTGAGTAAAATCCTCCTTTTTTCAGAGGTTGGTGTGATATTGCACCTAGTAGAAACTTGAACTTGAGACATCTCATATTTTAGTAATGATAGTCACAAGTCTTTTATCACTAAACTACCCTGTGATTGAGTGGATAGTTTACTTTTATCAGGAATGTTTTCTTTATTGTAGTCTTCTAACCTTATTAATCTTTGTTAGTTTGATTAGTTAAACCAAAGTTTGAATATTAAAATCTTAACTACCATTCCTTTGGATCGTTTAGATTAACACATTTATATTAGAGGTAATTATTTAAAACTTGCATATTTGTTTATTTATCTAAATCATGATTAAACAACATTATATATTACGTATTGAAAACTTGTATTTCAAAAAAAATATGCAAATATTTAAGTTCTAGCATGTATATATCCAATTCCCCCTTTATATCATTGTAGGACAGGTTGAGTGCACCTATTGCGTGAAAGTTCTAATTTGTTACAAGTTTGAGTGTTTAACTACAAATTTAAAACTTGATATTTCATATCAAGATTCCGACCCCCATTCATCAGGTTTTAGCTTCTTTAGAGTGATGATAGCGATGCATGAGAGAACACACGTCACGAAACAAAAACCATTGCTCATCTCATTTTTATTTACATTGTCGTACCATATAGACCATGACCGAGTGACATTTTTCGATTTTTCAACTTTCCTTCCCTCGGAGATCACACTTGAGCATCTATATACTTGAGAAATGATAATGATGTTAGTTTCCTTCACAATTTATGATAAAAGATATTGATGTTTGATTATTGAACCAAACGGGTAAAAAAAATGACCCCATTCATTTTACCAAAAGAATTTAAGCGCCTTTTTGCCTATGGTATATGCAGGTATTTCGTGACCGTTTTTAGTCTTTTCTCTGTGTTGGGAATAATCTGTTACCACTGATAGCTTTGGAAGACACTGCTAAGTATTGCACTAGCAGTGGAAACGTATTACCACTGCTGGCACATTATTACCACTGCTATTAGATAATCGTTAGGAAAATGTTTTTAGATAAGTATAGAAAAGATC
>OU343225.1:97118352-97294109 GCA_910596185.1 Chrysanthemum makinoi
TTTTGTATATTCTATATTGTTAGCTTTATACTTATCTTATAAAGGACTCCTTGTACTATAAAAGGATGTCCTAGGTCATTGACTTACGTATTGAATTACATACGTACCATTCATATAAGCTTCAAGGTGTAACCCTAGTGATAAGCAAGATCACTCGTATTATTCATTAATAATATTGGAGCTTAGTTTGTGTGTTTAATCTGTGTTCACTTACAATATATCATATAATTCGTCTTCTAAGTGTTACTAAGTAAATTCCGCTTGCTTAGTAATATAATACAAAATATCACTGACACAAGGTATGTGTCCAGATCCATCAAATGGTATCAGAGCGACGGTTCTGATATTTTGTTTTAGAAGATCCAAGGAATAAGCTTAACCTACTCACTCAAATCAATGGAGATGGAAAACAACCAGTCCAACTCTTCTACTCCAAGACTTCCTAAACTCAAACTTAATGAGTTTGAGATGTGGAGGATAATGACTGAGCAATACTTTCTCTTTCAAGACTATGCTCTATGGGAGATCATCTTAATTGGTGATTCTTTCAAGCCTGTGACTATTACTCAGAAGGTTGGTGACACAGATGTTGTGACAGTTTCTGTGCCTGAGACTAATATTGAAAAAGCATTGAAGAAGAATGATCTAAAGGCTAGAAGTTTGTTGCTGATGACTCTTCCTAGAGACCAGATCATAGCATTCAACAAGTTCAAGACTGCTAAAGAACTTTTTGAAGAGATTTGCTCAGTGTTTGGTGGTAATGATGCTACAAAGAAGATACAAAAGACATTGTTGAAGCAAAGCTATGAAAACTTCTCTGCTTCAAGCAATGATTCACTTGATAGCATCTTCACTAAACTTCAGAAGATTGTTACACAACCACTTGTTTGGCATTGAGGTAGAAAAGGAAGACCTCAATTTGAAGTTTCTAAGAAGTTTGCCTTCAGAGTTTTATACTAATGTTATAGTGGGAAAATAAACCGATATTGAAACTATGAAGCTCAGTGATCTTTACAACAACTTCAAACTCATTGAACAAATATTGAAGAAGGCTGGGAAACTTAGTACAAGCTCAAGACTTGGCTTTGATGTCAACCTCTGTGGCAGTGATGATGTTCGATCTGACAGAGTGATGATGATATTGCCCCTGCTGGTTCTACAGTTTCCACTGGTAATGTTAGTGTTACCACTGCAGGTTCAAAGAAGAAGATTGTTAGTATTGGAGATCCTACCTTTTATGCTTTTATCTTCACTCAAGTTAATGGCTCTATATTAACTCATGAAGACATAGAGCAAATTGATGAAGATGACTTGGAGGAGATGGATATAAAATGGCAAATAGTTCTTCTTAGCATGAGGGCTAGAAATTCTACAAGACTGGCAAGCCAATCCACATCAATGGTGGTGAAACTACAGGGTTCGACAAAAAGAAAGTAGAGTGCTTCAATTGTCACAAGTTGGGGCATTTTGCTAGGAAATGCAGAAGACCAAAGATGAAGGACAACAGTTCTACTTGGTTACAAAAGAAAGAACCAACTGTGGAGGAACCAAAGGCAATGTTGGCTATTGATGGTGTTAGCTATGATTGGAGTTTCATGGCTGATGAACAAGAGGAACAAGCTTCAGATGGTGCTTTCATTGCTACAGAACATGCTCTCATGGCTTTCTCTGACTCTGAGGTACAAAATTTTGAAAGTTGTTCTAAAACATGTAGAGCTGCTAAGGAAGTTGAAAGGCTTAATGATCTATATTTTAATGAAAGAACAGATTTGTTTGCTGCTAATTATGTTGTGTCAAATCTTATGAGAGCTATAGCTGTATTAGTAAAACAACTAGAGCACTATAGAGAAAATGAGTCAAAATATAATGATGAAATGATTCTTCTTAGAAGAGAGATAGATCATAAGACAGCTATGAATGAGGCATACCAAGAAGAGCTTGAAAAACTTAAAAAGATAAATGAAAATGTCAATTTAACTGTAGACACATGTTATTATCAGTCTAAGTCAATTGATAAAATTTGGAATGCACAAATACAGAGTAAAGTTAAGTCAGGTATGGGTTATAATATAGTGCCACCACCATACAGAGGTGTTCCATCACCTCCAGGCATAGATTTAGCTCATACAGGCTTAGAAGATTTTCAGGATCTTGAACGTGAATATGGTCCTCTAAAGGACACATTTGTGAAAAATGAGGAACAGGTTAAGCAAGAAAGCTGATGTTTTTGAAAGTGCTAGTGACTCATCAGTTATTAATGAGAATGTTAAAAAGAATGTAGAGGCTCTATCCCAAAAGTTGTTAATACTGTTACAGAGGAACCTAGGAAACCAGTTATTAAACCTAGACCAACTAAGGTATCTTTGAGATGTATAGGAACAAGTCTACAGCTCCTAGGGTAACAGAGGAGTTAGAATCATGTTAAATCTCAACAACTAGGTAGTGACTTTGTGATGTACAATAAGGCATGCTATATCTGTGGTAGTTTTGATCATTTACATGCTTATTGTGACTATCATGTTAGGAGAAGGGAAGTCCATGGGAACAAAAGGGTGGAGTCTAACAAGTTTCAAAACAATTTACACCCTAATTCACGCAGCAAAATGGTCCCAAGAGCAGTTCAACTCAGAAGTGGCCTCAAAACTTTTGCCACTATTAAAACTGTTAACATTGCTCACCTTAAATCACCTGTTTCAAGTGCAAAATCTAAACCAACTTTTGCAAAATCTGCACAAACAGGGAAAAGAACTTTTCAAAATAAAAAGGTTCATTATAACCAACAGTGGGTACCTAAAACCAAACCAGCAGTTTCCACTGCTCATACAAAAGTTCCCACTGCAAGGGTTGTAAACAAGAAAAGGGGGGATATGGGCAATGCTGTGAAGGCCTCAGCACGTTAGGAATGGAAACCTAAAGGAACTACCTCATCAACCAATCCCAATGGTGTATCAATGACCTTTGATAGATTTAACTATATGGACAGTATGTCAGTTTTGGAGGTGGAGTTAATGGAAAAGTTGCAAGTAAAATGGATCAACAAGTATGATGCAAGAGATTTAAAGCAAATAACATGGATTTTTATTATTATCAAACAAAACTGCATACTGAGTGCAGTGGATACATCCATGAGATACTGACTAAAAGCATCATTACACAACTTGATCAACAAAAAACAACTTCTTATCACAACCTATACAGACACAAGCTTCATATCACTACCCCAACCAAGCCACCATCTACCACATATGGCTCCTTTAGGAAGGCCCATTCTGGCATCACTTTAGGAGCTCCTCGCCTATCAATCTCCTTGTACACATTGGGGCATGCTAGCCCCATCACCACTCCTCCAACAGGTGGTGAGGATGATGAAGGACCTACTGGTGGTAGTGCTATCAGCAATGGTAGAGAAGGTGATGGTTGCAGCTCTTCAGGAGGAACTATTGCAGCAAGAAGGGGCACACTCAGGACTTTTCCAGATGTCTCATCATCTGTATCTTCATATGGAGATACATAGGAGCTGATCTCTGAGTTATCCCCTTTGATGAGTGCATCCTGAGGCACTGGTTGTAGTGATGAAGGACCAGCAGAAAAAGGATTTGAGAGAACACTTGAATGTTTTCTCTTCCTGGAAACAACCTCCTCATATTATTCTTTCTCTACTCTCCTGGGGTTATTCAAAACAAATTCATCCATGAACTATCGGATGAGCTAGAAGAAAGGTTAATTGAATGGAATGACTCATGGTGTTGCCGGAGAAATGTAAGTCTTTGAGAGAGAAATTTTAGGAGTATGTGATTTGGGTGGTTTGTGAGTTAAAGGTCCTTAAATATATGTTAAGTTGGATTCAGTAAGTTAATGAGGGGAAGGTATAAGTTGTTGAGGAGTAAATGAAGTCTTTGACTTTGGTGGAAGGATTAATAACTTGAGGTTGACTTGTTGACTGAGTGGTTTAGTACTGGTTTAACCACTGCATGCAAAACTATTGGATTTACTTCCGGTGCATTCTTCTAACCACTACTAACCTTAACAATGCTTTCAGTGTTTGGTTTCTGTGTGTGATATGCAGAATTGAAGGAGTATTCATATACATCAGGTTGTTGTTGTTTAGTGCTTGTATTGTTGGTTATGCAGAGATTACAGTGGCAACCATAATACAAGCAGTGGTAAAAAGTACTCTTACAATGGAAAAATAAAACAGAGAAGTTTCATTCATTATGAAGATTCATTACATTCAAAGTGAGAGTGCTCCTAACCACAATCAAAACACAAAAGATTAAAACCTAACACAACCTACATCACCATATCTCACATCAGCTACTCTATTGGTTTCTTGCCCTTACCCACATAGTCATGCTTGTTCTTCTGTGCTCTCTTCCTTTTGTTCTCAAAGGTTGACTGCATTCTTGGACAAGGAAGACCAAGAACTTGTGGAGGAGGCCTTGGTAGTCTTGAAGGCTTCTCTATCTGCTTCATGTTTAAGAGAGCTGTCTTCAATGCTACTATCAGAGCCTTTGGCAACTCTTTGGCCAAGGAATAGGTCTCATCATTGTTCTCATCATCATCTGATGAGCTGGAGTAGAACTCAAGAGGAGGTGTAGGTTTGGTTGCAGGTGCACGCTTGGCAGTTTCTTTTGTGTACTTCTTGGATGAAGTTCTCATAGCCCATGGTGGAAAGTATCCAGCCCACCCTGATGCCTCTGAGGAAGACTCTGAAGCAATCACAAACACTTCTTCAGAATCAGAAGAGATGTCAATGATGTTGGAAGGATTGCTCATGATGATGTTTAGGGTTTTTTGTGAAGTTTGAATGGGTTTTGATAATGATTACAATATATCAAGCCTCTTTATAGAGGCAAAGTCGGTCACAAGGTTTCCTTAATGAATATATTTACTTTTTCCTATCTTGGTAGGTTGAAGAGTAAATATAGATATTATCGGGTTGACTTTGGAAGATATTTTTAGATAGTGGCTTGGTTAACAGTAACTTTGGTTAAAACAAGTTGGTTATTTATATTATATGTTTTATGTTAACACATGCAGGTACATAACCAATGTTGGATGGGAGTTGTCTTAAAAGGTGTATAACTGAGATACACAACAAATGGTTATTGATTCACCATGTCTAATCCACATAAGAATCAACTAGTCCAAAGCAAACGGTTACTGGTAAAGACTTGACAAATCCGTTTATGGTTGATAGTTTACCAAAAACTATATGGTTATCAACTCACCATATTCTTTATAATTAAGAGTTGGCTAGTCCATAGCAAACGGCTCATGGTAAAGACATATCAAATCCGTTGATAGCTGGTAGTTTGCTAAAAACTATGATAAGAGCAGTCTAGTTTTTATATGTTTTTCTTTACCACTGCTCTTTGAAAATTTTTGTGAAAAATTACCACTGCTAGTTCACAGTTTCCACTGACAGTAGTATTTTTACCACTGTTGATCTAGCCGTTACAACTGTTGTGTCAGTAACTAATGTTTTACTAGCCGTTGTAGAAAAATTGATTTCCATATATATAGGGTAACTTTTTAGAAGATTATCCACTTTCCTATTTGATATTTATCCCCTAAAGATAAATACTTTCCTTAGATAATCTCTCTTGAGCAAAACTCTTAAACCCTATCTCTATATATCTTCTGTCTCAATTGGCTAGTTATTCCTTAAATTCTTACTGACATAATATCTTTTTCATCAAAAGTTTCTATGGCACCATTAAAATTTGCAGATGAGCACAACCAAGTGGCCTACTTAGAAAAGTCAAACGAGAAGAGTGGCCCTGTTTTTCATCAGATTGTGGACTTTCTCAATACTACCCATATAAGGTATGCTTTACTTTTAATTCCCACAATCTATATCTCTCAAATCAAACAGTTTTGGACTTTTGCTAAGTCCATAACACTTGAGAATAGAGATACACATGAAACAGTGGATGCTCTAAGAGCCACTGTGGATGGGGTATCTATTAATGTTACTGAGGCATCCTTGAGGAGAATTCTCCAATTGGATGATCTCAATGGTATCATCACATTACCTATGCCAGAAATCCATGAAAATTTATCATCCATGGGGTATGATACCACTGATAAAAAGGCTACTTTCAAAAAGAGTGGTTTTTGTCCCCACTGGAGATTTTTGATACATACTCTTTTGCATTGCCTAAGTCCTAAGAAAACATCTTATGAACAATTCAGTTCAACAATGGCTTACCCTTTGGTTTGTCTAGCTTTAGATAGGACTTTTAATTGGTCAAAATATATTTTTCAAAGTATGCAAGGCAATGTAAAGAGTTCTACAAAATTTTTAATGTATCCAAGGTTTGTGCAAGCAGTGCTAAATGAGTTTCAACTGCAACCCCACAAAAGTGTTTACAAAATCCGTTGCCTTAAGCCTAAAGTTTTTCAAAACATGAATAAAGATGGCAATATGGATTTTACACCTCTCTTTCCACAAATGCTTGCAAAGATTTCACAAGTACAAACTACACCCATAATCACTGTTCCACACATTGATTATACTCCACCCGTTTCTCACACCTATGAGAGGAGGAAAAACAGACAACTCCTCCGTTACAACACAACATGTACCGATCCTTTTGGTTTAGGCACAAGCGTGGTGGTTCAGGCTTCAACCTAGTCCAACTAAGGAGGATCGAACCAATGCCCTATGATTCACCTCTCCCAACAGGTCACACAGTTGGAAGTGTTGAGGGCAGTGGGCAACCAATGGAATTGATGGAAATTTGTACAACATTAGCAAAGCAGGTTAAATCTCTGGAACAAGACTTGGCACAACTAAAGGAGCAACATGCCAAGGATATTACATCTTTAAAGGAGGAGATTCAGACCTTGAAGGAAGAGTTGCAGGGGTTAAAGAAAAGAAGAACTGTAAAGATTATGCTATCATCTCCATCCTCACCTCATGATGGTGATTCAGAAGATTTCAGTGCAGATTTGGGTCATTCTCCCAAACTGGGGAGGAAAATAGGTGCTGAAGCTAAGGGGAGGAAGCTAGATTTTGGAGATGAAGGTGCTTCTAGTAAAGGTGCAGAGGAAGCTGATACTCATGAAGAGCATCTAGAGCAAGATATCTTGATCGCGAATACATGATTTTACCACTGATTCAATTTCCACTGCAGAGCCAAATATTTCCACTGCTGGATATGATGTTGCCACTGCAAGCAAAGAAATTGATAAACATAAGAAAGACAAAGGTAAAACTGTTATGCAAAGCAAGGAGCAAACAAAAAGAAAGATTTCAAAGAAAGAACAAGTTCAGATTGCTCTTGATAGAGAAATTGCTGAAAAGATTACTGAAGAACAAGTTGCTGAGAAGAAAAAGCTTGAAGAATTAGAGATTGCAAGCTTTATGGAGGCTAAAAGGCTGGATAGAATGGAAGATCAAATAGAACATCCACTTTCCACTGTTCAACCTACGATATTTAGAGAGAAGACTCCCGATTTCAGCTATGTACCTACTGAAGAAGTAATAGAGTTCTTGATTGCACATGATCCGATAATCAAGAAGAGGCAATTGACCTTGTAGCGATAAATCTTTAACGAGTAACAAAGAACTGCTCAGTTGAAAGATTTTATTCAAATGAATAATAATCAAGCACTTCAAGATGTGATTAGTTCATCGAGAAAGGGTCAAAAGAAACCAAGGCAACCAACTAAGGCACAAGTTATTGCATACATGAAGACTTATTGTTGCAAAGTTGGTGGTGGAAAGACATCAATTCAAAGGAATGTCTGATGATAAAGTTGAAAGTATCTACTACAGAGTTCAAAGACAAGATAAAGATTTCATTACAATGGACTCTGAAGAAGAAGCAAGAAGGTATCCTGGTTTGAAGAGAAAGGACAAAGACAATGATTCTCAGACTGTTAAGAAGACAAAGTTTGCAGAAGAACAAGAAGTTCCAACTGAGAAGTTCACTGAAGAACAACTGACTGATATGATTGTGATTGAAGAAGAATATTTTTATCCAGAACCACTGCAAGTCAGACATCCTATCATTGATTGGGAAGTATACACTGCTGGCAATTTTGCTCCAACATGGAAGATTACAAGGCTAGGTGGTGAAACTTCATCATTCATTCAATTTGAAGATCTCATCAAAGCTTTTGACAGAGATGATCTTGATACACTATGGAAGTTAGTTCAAGAAAGGTTTGATTCTGAAGATCTCAAAGATATGAAGGAGATGCAGTTATGGGTTAATCTTAGAAGGCTCTATGAACCAGATGTTAATGATGATTTCTGGAAATTCTCATGTTCATGTCCCGGTACTAAATGGTTCTACTATGATTCATGTGAAGTTCATCATGTTTCTACTGCAAATGGAGTAGATGCATTCATGCTTGCTGAGAAAGAATATCCACTCAGAGCTGGAACTATCCATGATGATGTTGTGTACTAATATAAGAGTTCATGAAGATAGTGAGAAAGTCGAGCATTGTTACTCGGGCTTCAAGATCAATGTTCAAGAGCTATTCAGAATTTAAGGAAGAAGTGAAGTGTTTGGTAGAATTCCCAAATCCTTGAAAATGATGCAGATTGAAGAAACTTATTGATTTGCAGAGAAATCATAAGTTTAGGGGAGGATTGTTGGGAATAATTTGTTACCACTGATAGCTTTAGAAGACACTGCTAAGTATTGCACTAGCAGTGGAAACATATTACCACTGCTGGCACATTATTACCACTGCTATTAGATAATCGTTAGGAAAATGTGTTTAGATAAGTATAGAAAAGATCTTGTGTATATTCTATATTGTTAGCTTTATACCTTGTAAAGGACTCCTTGTACTATAAAAGGAGGTCCTAAGTCATTGACTTACGTACTGAATTACATACGTACCATTCATATAAGCTTCAAGGTGTAACCCTAGTGATAAGCAAGATCACTCGTATTATTCATTAATAATATTGGAGCTTAGTTTGTGTGTTTAATCTGTGTTTACTTACAATATATCATATAATTCGTCTTCTAAGTGTTACTTAGTAAATTCCGCGTGCTTAGTAATATAATACAAAATATCACTGACACAAGGTGTGTGTCCAGATCCATCACTCTGATTTTCCTACAATTCACAATAACCATATGGAGTGAAAACAAACAACTTGCTTGATAAATATACTTACCCAAATGACAGACTTTGTTCTTGTATAACGCACATGACAAACTTACACAAAGTATTGAGCATTACATTAAAAAAAAGAGCAAATTCTCAAAAGGGGACAAAAAGTTGGGTAGTGGTCACCATATGGTACAAAAAATACAACTCTTCCTAAAATGGTCATGTGCGAATGTGCGATTCCATTAATATGTTAACACGTGTCCAGAAAAAAAGTACACTTTCAATCATTTGCAAGTACAATCACTATCAAAGCATTGTTTGACTTTTATAAACAAATGTGCGAACGGTGGATGTGCAAATGTGCGAATAAAATCAACTTTATTGGGAAAGAACAACTTTTAGGGAATAAAATCTACTTTATTGAGAATAAAATCTACTTTACCTAACACTTTTCAAACATCTAATTTTTTAATCAAAACACACAAATCAAACATGATCAACAATAAGTTTTAGTAGATGCAGCTGTTGATCTTCCTTTCCATAAGGCAACCTGTGGAAAACTAGAATGGGGGGTTGAATAGTTTTACCGATTAAAACTTGGTTTTAAACGATTTAGATCGACTTATGTCAATCTATTTAAACGTGTGTGTTGGATGTTGATAGAGAAACATATAGATATATAAATATGTAATGAAAAGATAAAAAGTAAGAAGCACAAAACCACAATGCGAGTATTTATAGTGGTTCGGGCGTTTGTAAGAAGATACAAGGACACCTTCCTTGCCCTACTCCACTCCCCGAGTCACCTACTCGAGAGTTTGTAATCACTACTAGGGCTGATCATCGGGCGAAAACCAGACTGGACCGAGAAAAACCGAACCGGACCGAGACCGAATCCGGCAAAAAACCTAGACCGAGACCGAGACCGAATGTGGTCGGTCCGGTCCGGTCTTGGTCGGTCCGGTCCAATAAGGCTAAATTTTCGGTTTGTGGTTCGGACCGGACCGAGACCGAATTTGCCAAAAATGGTAGACCGAGACCGGACCGTCGGTCCTTCGGTCCGGTCGGTTTTGCCGGTCGGTCCGGTCCATCCGGTCCGTTTGCTCACCCCTAATCACTACACAACACCAACTCCTTGTGGCGGAGAAGCCTTCACAACGTTGCCTACTCTTTATCCGGTACAAGGCTAGATACCGGGTTCTTCCATAAGGTAGAACCAAACCTATCACAACGTCGCCTACCCTTTATCCGGTACTAGGCTAGATACCGAGTTCCATTACAATGGAGGAACTACTACCCAACACTACACAACATCTAACCCTAAGGAGATCCACTCCTTATGACAACATCAACAAGGATATCAATATCCTTTGACCCAATAAAAATCTATCTTGTACATCGAACACACCATATCGAATGTACACTTTAGGCACCTTTCACTAATGCCTTTGACATGACCTCTAGGCACCCTTCACTAATGCCTTGTGACTTGACTTCTAGACACCCTTCACTAATGCTTTTAGCCTTGACTTCTAAGCATCCTTCACAAGTGCTTTCAATACGGACGTTCGACACCTTTCACTAATGTCTTCGTCTTGACCCTTTAGACATCTTTCACTTATGTCTTCGACACTACACTTCTAATGAGAAAGAAGAGAACTATCAACAAGAGAACCTCAGTAGTCTTGACGATGACGAAGCATGGCAACTCATGGACTTGAGCTTGCTTGACTTCAAAAGGTGGTGATCTCGCCTTTAATAGGAACCTAGAGAATCACACAAAAACAAAAATACATACAAAGATCACTTGGATCTGAGGTTAGAGAGTTTACAACTCAAAGAGAAAATATATGTAAAAGGGGTGAGTTACAATGAAGAAATGGCTCACTATTTATAGAGGAAAAAATGCTACCGTTCCACGGATCCCTCACTTGAGGGATCCGTCCAGTGTAATCCTGGGGATCCGTGGGACACTCCTCTGTAGAAAACTAGAAGGGGGTTGAATAGTTTTACCGATTAAAACTTTGTTTTGAAACTTATTGAAAGATCAATTGATATTGATCTTAGATATGTTAATGAAATATGTAACAATATGTAAAGAGTAGATAAGGAAAGAAACAATCAAACCACAACAAGTTGTTTATAGTGGTTCGGTCTACAAGGACTCTTTTTCCTTGCCCTACTCCACTCCCCGAGTCTCACACTCGAGAGTTTAACTTCACTAGTCAACAAGCTCCTTTCACCGGCGGAGAAACCTTTACACTTCGCTTACACTATTTCCGACACTAAGCTAAATGTCGAGTTCTTTCCAAGGGTACAACCACTCCCACACACAATGTATTTTGAGGACTAAAATACTAACCACTCACACTCACAAGATTATGATAGTTTGGTACAACAATGAAGTATGAATCAACACAAGATCATACAACACCAAACAAACAAGACTTCCAACTTCTCGTTAAAGCTTGAATGTGACTTGATCGTCTTTGCTACAAAAGAGATCACTAATATGATATGAAACTGAGTTAGAAAGGTTAGAGAGAAGAAATGTATGAGAGTATAATGGAAAGGGATGAAAAACTACTTGGTTTGGCTTTGCTATTTATAGCCAAAACTCTCAGCAGGCACCACGGACCACGGAACCCTTTAAAGGGTTCAGCCCGTTATAAGATTTGGTGCTTGAGGTCTGAGCAAGATCTCAAAATCTTACCAAAGTCAACCATATCTATGCAAGATTGTGTAAGATATGTAGAGCCTAAATCTACACAAAGAATCTTGTGAAATCTTCCAATGATTTCAATGATGCATCACATGATGTCATATGTTTGTTTTCTATTTTTAGAAATATGCAAATACATAAGTAATGTTTAGTTTTAAGAAACTAAAACATTCTAAAAACTACTATCATACATTATGGTTAGAGTCATATTAAGATATGATTAATCACAATGTAAACGCTTGAGTGATGAAGATATTATTTAAAAAAACTTGTTTTAATATCTATTAAACTTGACAAGCTCTTAAGCTTTATAAAAATTAAATTTACTTTTGTCGTTAACAAAACTTTGGTAAAGATCAAAAATATAAATAACGTTTAATGACGATATTTGTATTAACAATCTCCCCCTTTTTGTTGAGGACAAAATATAAATTTTATTTTTATAAAAAATATAAAGTTTGTACAAGAGTTATAAAAATATTAGTTTTAAAACTTGAAAGAGAAATGATAATGCAAGTATATGATGTTTGACTTTTTCAGAAAGTCAAAGTCTTCACTAGTTGAAGCATGATGTTGACTTTTTCAGAAAGTCAAGTATGCAGTTGACTTTTTCAAAAAGTCAAATATTACCAATGAAGTATCAAGTTGACTTTTTTAGAAAGTCAATGTATGCAGTTTGACTTTTTCAGAAAAGTCAAATATAACCAAGCTCTATATATTTCTCCCTCTTTTTGTCTCAACAAAAAGAAGATGCGAGGCGGAATGTGTAATGAGCCCAAGCCATTATCTCCCCCTTGATCAAAGCTCCCCCTAAATTGGGTGCCAATGGGAAGATACATGGATTGTGAAAAAGCTACAAAAAGATTTGTTAGTAATAATCATCATTACAAGAATTTCCATACACTATGTCATAAGCACCAACAATATAGAAAACACCATTCATTAGTTTAAATTTTTCATGATTTTCAAGAATCATGAAAGGAGAACACAATGAAGTGTTGAATACAATAAAAAGAAATAATCCTAGAAAAATACAAAAAAAAAGACTAAATAAAAAGAGCTTAAAGGAAAATTAGCGAGGACCCTCCTATTGAGGTGGTGGATGAGCAAGAGCATTGAGACGCTCGAGTATGTGATTGAGGATGAACCTCATTTCCTCTTGCAACTCATGGACCATCACCCGAGTCCGTTCGGTTGTTTGGGCGGTTTGCTCACAATTTGAGCAACCATGCCTAGGAGGGTAGTATGTTGCATGTTGTTGTTGTTGTGGAATGATGGAAGTGTTGATGTTGGTGTTTGGTGTGGTGTTTAATGAGGCTAGCAAAGCACTTTGCATTTGCATAGTCTCATTTAGATGAGAATCCACCATGTTGGAGAATTGGTGGAGATGTTGGAGTTCGGCTTGAATCTCCTCTTTTGTGGGATGATCTTCCCACATGGACTCCTCAATGTCCTCTATGTGAGGAGAAATTGATGTAGGGAGTGGTTGATCCCCATACAAAGGACCATAGATGTCTTTGTGGATGGGGTGAAAGAAAAGAGGTCTTGGCCCTAACGGGGCGTTTGGGTCGAAGGATGGTCTAGGAGACTCATGAGCAATCCGCTCAATAGTGCCAAATGATGGTAATGGTGGTGGATGATTGGGCCTAGGAGGAAAATCTTCTAAGTCCTCCAAGAAAGGATTTGGAGAAGTGGGAGGTGTGGAAAATAACTCCAATGGGATGAGGGTTAGAGATTTTGGTGGTGATGGTGTTTTTGATGTTTGGAGGGGTGTCGGTGGTGGTGAGCTTGGTGTCTTTGTTGGTGGTGGAGTGGTGATGGTAATTGGTATAGGAGTAGCTAAAGTGAGGTGTGTATCATCCCTTATAGGAGATGAGATGGTAAGTGGAGATGACTCGGATGAAGAGCTCAAGTTGACAAAGCAACAAGGTCTTACGCTAATCCTAGCGGTTTTCTTGCAAGGCTTGGTTGAAGGTAAAGTTTTTGTCATTTTGACTTGAGTTTTTGCTAGTTGATGGTAAGAATGGAGAAGGTGTGAAGATGATCATGGTAAAACCTCTTAATTTATAGAAGTGAAAAATTATGGAGAAATGTGTTTGATTTGATGTTAAACCATAGAAGGGATGAGGTTCCTAATGATTTGGAAGTGGGTTAAATGCTAGTCATATCACCCAAGTCAAGCCATACAAGAGGGATGGAGTGAAGAGGCAAAGATATGCAATAAATGTGTTCTAATGATTGTAAGATCCTAACAATTAGATTACCCACGGATTGCAAGGAACCAAATTTTTGGTTCCTTCCTTTATGCAAAAGGGTTCCTTGGGTGGATTTTTCAAATTTTTGAATTTTGGTGGGAAGTGGATTTCCTATATGCCTAAGTATGTTATACTAGTTCTAATATGGGTAAAGACTAGTCAAGATTAACTTACAAGCAATGTATGATAATTTGGAATGTCGAAATAACCAAAATTCAGAAAGTTACAGGAGGATCCGGAACCGAAAGTTACAATGCGAATGTGCGGTACCAATTCTTATACCGCATCTAGACGGTACCAAAAGATTGGTGCCGTCTGATCCGTGGACACCAGAAATCACCACAGAACGTATTTTTAGGTGTCGGGGACATTTCCGAAACCTGAAATTTTGCTCAAAACATGTGACATTAATTATTTCTAGTTAGGAAAAGTAAATAACACATGCACAAACATAGTGGAGCATGGATTTTGACCAAGGGTGAATGATTTTCACATTGAAGTGAAAATGGGTAAAATTTGATAACACACTTGTGCTATCCCCCTGCATGAAATAGTTAGCATACAACATTGTTTTGAATTACATTATCATCCTACAAAATAAAAACAACCAAATTGTATCAAACATTAAAGATAATGTATTGTTCCAAACACTCCTTAAACCGATTCTCACTTGTCCAACTTCTTGTAGATCTTGTTCATCATTCTACCAAGGCACTTGAACATCCCTTTGGTTTGCTTGAACTCCGCTGATTCATTCTCAATCTCGGGAAGACATGCATAATACTCATGAGGTGGAAGGCGAGAGTTTGGAAGACCATCCTCGGAGCTATTTGATGATGATGATGATGATGGAGTTGGAGGTTTTGCTCTCTTGCCTTTTGTCTTGGCAACTCGCTCGTCACTCAAGGGCACAAAAATGTGAGGGATGAGCTCATAGTGAAGGTGCATCCCTTTTGGGCTTGGTGGAATTGGTGCATAAGCTCTATAGAGACGGGTGAGAAGCATCCCGTACGGAAGAGCAACCGATCCTTGAGTTGGAATATCAATCATTCTCCTAGCGATGTAGTAGGCTAAATTGAATGGTTGACGGGTGGACAAGTTGTAGAGCATGTGGCAAAGGCAAGCATTGATGTGATCCTTATTCCCTATGGTGATAATGACGTTGGCTCTAAGTAGTTCTTCCCATTTCTTAAATTCGGGCTTAAGTTCATTGAGCTCCATTCAATATGGATCTCGGTTCACTTCCTTTCCTTTTCGGGTGACTCGGGTTGTATCTCCCTTTGGGATAAATAGGCGTTCACGGATGACATCCTTATTTGCTAAAGGTGTTTGGTAGGGAAGAGAGCGGTCATTGATTGTATCAAGGATGGTGAGTGACCACTTATCCGAGTAGACACATGTCCCTCGGTTGTGAATTCCTAGCACTTGAGCAAAGTTGGTAAAGGAGATAGTGTAGTCGTTTTGATTGATCTTAAACCTAAGGCTAAATTCATCATATTCATCAATGAAACCGGTGACACTAGCATAGAATTCTAACACAAACCTAGGACAAATAGGTTCATCGATGTCAAGGAGACAATCGAATTGAATAGCGGCTAGCTCTTCACGGAGATTGGTATTTTCGATAAAAGAGGAGTGAATGGTTCTACCCTCATGGAAGTACCTAGTCTCTAGACTCTTACAGATTTTGACTTGCTCCTTTGAAAGTCCTTTGGTTTTGTGGTGTTTGGGAATGTAGTTAACGGTATCCTTGTGATCATAGAAGTTTCGGCTACCATGGTTATTCCTATGAACAAGAATTTATATGTTAAGAATGAAAATAAACTTAACGTTTTGATTCTAGTGTGTGTCTATATGAAAACGATTTGGAGTTGCGGTTATCTCGACTCATTTTATGCATAAAATAGTCTTTAGTGGGGGTGTTTGGCAAAACGGCATGAGATAACCGCTCCTAATTCAATGTGGCTTCATTTGAATATACCCGGGAATGCATATTAGTTATGCAATACCTTTAGTATTCAAGAGCATGCAAGTGATGAAAATTTAACGTTTCTATTAGTATTAACAATGAAAAATTGTTTTCCTACAAGTGAGAAGCTTTTCAAAAAAATTTGACATGGGGTGTTTGGTTTTTTGAATAAAGCCTTATAGTCATTATCTTTTGATTAGTGGTAAATATGATTTGTTTATGCAATATGATAATGTAGTACCTAATTTCAATGACTAGTTATGCAATTTGCCAATTGAATCCATGTTTTGTACAAGAATATATACAAACACCATGTAGTGATTTTGTGCACAAATTAGAATCCTAGACTCAGAATTAAGAGATAAAATGTAGTTAGGATACTTACAATGATGTTATCTCCAGTGATTAGTGGGTGAGAAGGTGTCAACAATGAGTTGGGTCTAATGTTTACACGTTTTGGTAAAGTGGGTTTTGAGGAAGAAGATGTTTTGTAGGTAGCAGTTTTGCCACTGATGTCACCACGGACCAGACGGCACCATAAAAATGGTTTCGCCTTTGTTGTCGTTTGGTGTCGTGGCTACAGTAGCAGGTTTAAAACAAAATTGTTTTGTTTTGTTTATTCTAAGGTTTAGGCTATGTTTATCCTACATGTTTGTTTCCAATAACCCCAAACCAAGTCTAAGAAGATTGAATGGTTCTCGTTTTAGAGGCTTAGTTAGAATATCGGCAATGTTGTCTTCGGAGGAAACTTTCTCAATTGAGATGTTTCCTTTTTGAACATTGTCGCGAAGAAAGTGATGAATGATTTCAATATGCTTGCGTCGAGCATGTTGGACGGATTTTTTTTGAGATCGATAGCTCCTTTGTTGTCGCAAAGTATAACAAAGAGCTTGTTGACATGCTTTTTTTGAGGCGATATAAACTCGGCCAGATACTCTTCAGAGTTGAGATGGCTAAAGCCGTTTGCTTCTTTGCAAACCATGAGGTGAGACAATGTCCAACAAAAGTGCAAATACCACTTGTACTTTTTCTATCGACATAGTCACCGGCATGATCCGAGTCAGCATACACTATGGTTTCTATACCCGTTCCTTTGGGATACCATAATCCTAAACACGTTGTTCCCTTAATGAATCTAAAAATCCTTTTCAAGGCTTCTAAGTGTGATGCCTTTGGATTTTATTGAAAGCGAGCACATAGACAAACACTAAACATAATGTCGGGTCTACTAGCCGTAAGATAGAGTAGGATACCAATCATTCCTCTATATTTAGTGTTATCTACGGATTCACCTTCCTCATCCTTGGTGAGTTTAGTGTCTGAGGACATGGGTGTCTTAGTTGGTTTTGAATCTTCAAGACCAAATTTCTTAAGCATGTCTTTTATATATTTAGATTGGTTAAAGAATATGCCATCTTCTAGTTGTTTAATTTGAAGTCCTAAAAATAAGTTTAATTCACCCATCATGCTCATCTCAAACTCGTCGTGCATGATTTTAGAGAAATCATCACATAGCTCTTGACAAGTTGATCCGAATATGATGTCATCAACGTATACTTGAACGATGATAATGTGTGACTCCTTTTTCTTGGTAAAAGAGTATTATCTACTAATCCCATGGTGTATTTGTTTCAACAAGAAAAGTCTTAAGTCTATCGTACCAAGCTTTTGGTGCTTGCTTAAGACCGTATAATGCTTTCTTGAGTTTGAAGACATGATTTGGTTTCTCAAAGTCGAGGAAAAGCGGGAGGTTGAGCAACATACACTTCTTCGTTAATAAACCCATTAAGAAATGCACTCTTAACATCCATTTGAAACAATTTAAAGTCATAGGCACATGCATAAGCAAGTAATATTCTAATAGAATCAAGCCTAGCTACCAGTGCATAAGTTTCATCATAATAAATCCCCTCTTGTTGATTATAACCTTGTGCTACAAGCCTAGCTTTGTTTCTAGATACTATACCATTTTCATCCATTTTATTTCGAAAAACCCATTTAGTTCCAATTATAGTTTGATCCTTAGGTTTTGGAACTAATTTCCAAACATCATTTCTAACAAATTGGTTTAACTCTTCTTGCATGGCAATTACCCATGATTCATCTTTTATTGCTTCATTTATGTTTTTTTGGTTCAATGGTGGATACAAAACAAAAATAATTACTTTGATTTTGGGCTTGTGATTCGGTTCTTTGATTTAGTTGTCCTATGACCTTTTCTAGAGGATGACTTTTGGATTCTTTGATGTTTATAATCTCATTATTTAATGGTTCATCTTCCTTGTCATTTTCAATTACTTCTTGACTTTCTACAAGTTGACTTTCAACTAAGTCATCATCTACCAAAGGTGTTGTCTTAGAGGGAGGTGGACTTTCGTCGAATGTTATGTTCAACGATTCCTCGACTCTCATTGTTTCTTTGTTTAAGACAATGTAGGCTTTACTAGTTTGAGAATAGCCAAGAAATACACCTTCATAAGACTTTGGGTCAAACTTGGTGAGATAATCTTTAGTATTAAGAATGAAGCATTTACATTCAAAAACTCTAAAATATCCTAAAGTTGGCTTTTTACCTTTATAAAGCTCATATGGTGTTTTGTTTAAGAAAGGACGTATTAAGACTCTATTTAAAATATATGTAGAAGTGTCGACGGCATTACACCAAAACTTTTGAGGAATGTTTTGTTCATTAAGCATTGTTCTACTCATTTCTTGAATTGTTCTATTTTTACGTTCTACGACTCCATTTGATTGAGGTGTTCGTGGAGGCGAAAAGTTATGTGTTATACCATTTGTATCACAAAAGTTTCCAAATTGTGTTTCATTGTCAACTTCACGACCATGATCCGTTGGATCGACACATTTTTACACCTAGTTGATTTTGAATTTTCTTGCTAAGAATTTCAAATTTATCAAAAGCTTCATTTTTGGTTTTCAAAAATAACTTCCAAGTAAACCTTGAGTAATCATCTACTACGACCAAAGTGTATTAGTTGCCTCCATAGCTTCTTATAGCGGAAGGACCAAACAAGTCCATATGCAAAATTTCTAGACACTTAGATGTGGACACCATATTTTTAGACTTATGACTACTATGGGTTTGTTTACCAATTTTGCAAGCGTCGCAAAAATGTTGATCATATTTAAGTTTTGGTAAATTCCTAACTAGCTCTTTTGAAGATAGGTTTTGTATAAGTCTCATATTGCGTGACCTAAGCGTCTATGCCAAAGTTGATGAGCTATCATCTAATGTTGTTAGACAAAGTTTGTCATTAGATGTTTTATCTATTTTCATAACGTATATGTTATTTTTCCTAACTCCTTTAGCTATGGTGATACCATCTTTTAGTATTTTACTACTATTTTCATCAAATAGTACTTTATACTTTTTATCACATAATTGGCTAATACTAAGTAGATTAAATCCTAACCTATCTACATGAGCAACATTTTCAATAGTTAGGGAGTTATGAGTGATCGTACCTTTGCCAATGATTTTGATTTTGAGATTGCTACCAAAAGTGACATTACCTCCGTCATACTCTTGGTATGATGAGAAAAGACTATTGGTGCCCGTCATGTGTCGTGAGCATCCACTATCTTTTATCTATTTATCAGGTTCCAATCCAACTTTCAAGCATACCTAAGAAGCAAATAACTCAAGCGTTTGGTCCCCAATATCTCATGGGTCCGTTTGGGTTAAACATACCATTTATTTGATTCATGTATGGAAACGATGGGTAAGAGTTCCATGACATGTAATCTGGAGTTTGATATGGTCTAGGAAGTTTTGATTCCAACCGTTGTGTTGATAGTTGGGTTGTAAGTTGTGGTTGCTTTTAGGAAATGGGGTTTGGCAGGTGTTTTATGTCGTTGTTGAGTAGTTTTTTTTTTTATCTAAATTCATTTTTAGCAAGTCCTACTCCGATGTAACTTGGTTTTAGTTTAACACTATCCTTGGTTTTCTTTGTTACTTTGACAAATTCACTACGGTCTGTATCACAAACATTCGTCTCTTTGTGAAGTTCCCACGGCACCATTTTTTTCAGGACGGATCCCTTATTTTGGGTCCGTCGGTCCGTTTTGCTGCGGGTTTGGCCGATTTGTTTGTCTTTTTCGGCCGTTTTGTTTTGACTCTTTGGAATTAATATCTCATTAAATCCTAGCCATTCATGTCTCTGGTGTTTTATGTATTCTAACTATTTCATCGACGAAGCGATGTTTTTGTTAAACCTTTTAAATTTAGAAATATGTTCGATTAGAACATCTTGTGTGAGCTTTTAGTTTTTCTATTTCAAGTTTAAGCTCTTGACATGATTTACAATCATCGTCATTTGCTTTTCCTTTTTCTAATCATTTTGCCTTTTCTTTTAACTCATAGACTTCATTTTCTAAAATTCCTTTTAGTTTTCAAAAATTTATTTTTAGTTATGATTTTTAGACTTAGCTCACACAATTGATTGTATTGTTTTTCAAAGTGTCATCATCAATAGAAGAATAAGATGAGTCGGAATGTACCTCATTTGACTCTTGTGCCATTAAATGATTTCTCCTTTTGCTTCTTCATCATCTTCACTATCACTCTAAGCACCACTTACAAAAGCTAGTTGAGTTTTGCTTTTAGGTGGCTTAGGACAATCTCCTATTAGATGACTTGCATCACCGCATCTAAAACACTTTCTTTCACCTTTACTTTTTGTCATCGATCTTTTGAATGGCTTCTTTTCTTCTCGAGGTTGTCTTACAAACTTTCCTCTTCTTAAAGAATTTTTGAAATCTCTAATAGCCATGGCGTACTCTTCGTCTTCACTACCGGAGCAAGATTCGTCATCATCACTTGATTCGTTCTTGCTTTTAGAGCAACGGATTTGATTTTCTCTCTTTTTCCTTTGATGATTTCGAATCTTTCTCCATCACCATTTCATGTACTTTGAGGTTTCCGATTAGCTCGTCTAGTGACATTTTTGAGAGGTCTTTTGATTCTTCAATGGCCGTCACTTTAGCTCTCCTTGGATGGAGTGCTTTAAGAAATTTCCGACAAAGTTCTTACTACGAAAAGATTCATCAAGTGCTTTAAGTGATGTAATAATAGTATTAAAGCGAGCAAAGCCACAATCAATGGTTTCATCTTTGGGGATAACAAATTGTTCATATTGTTGAACAAGAAGATCAATTTTGTTATCCTTGACTTGTAAATTTCCTTGATGTGTAACAATCAAAGATTCCCAAATATCTTTGGTGGTTTCACACATGAAAATTCTTTCATATTCTTTTCTAGGCAAAGCATTATAAAGCATCATTTTAGCTTCATTGTTTTTAGCAATTAATTTCTTTTGTTCATCAAGAAATATCTTTGTTGTAGAACTAAAATATCCTTTAACAATAACAAACCAAAGATCTATATCTTTTGATTTTACATATGTTTCAAAACGGGTTTTCCAATAGATAAATCCATTGATTTCAAAGAGGTGGTTTTATAGATTGCCCTTCTTTAAAGTTTTGAATCCATGGATGCGTTTCAAGTTTATAAAATACAATATATTTTAGAAATTCTTGAGCAACGGCTCGGTACCAATTGTAGAAAACTAGAATGGGGTTGAATAGTTTACTAATTAAAACTTTGTTTTGAAACTTATTGAAAGATCAATTGATATTGATCTTAGATATGTTAATGAAATATGTAAGCAATATGTAAAGAGTAGATAAGGAAAGAAACAATCAAACCACAACAAGTTGTTTATAGTGGTTCGGTCTACAAAGACTCTTTTTCCTTGCCTACTCCACTAAAGTCTCACACGAGAGTTTAACTTCACTAGTCAACAAGCTCCTTTCACAGGAAGAAACCTTTACACTTAAACACACTATTTCCGACACTAAGCTAAATGTCGAGTTCTTTCCAAGGGTACAACCACTCCCACACACAATGTATTTTGAGGACTAAAATACTAACCACTCTCACTCACAAGATTATGATGGTTTGGTACAACAATGAAGTATGAATCAACACAAGATCACAACACAAACAAACAAGACTTCCAACTTCTCGTTTTAAGCTTGAATGTGACTTGATCTTCTTTGCTACAAAAGAGATCACTAATATGATATGAAACTGAGTTAGAAAGGTTATAGAGAAGAAATGTATGAAGTATAAAGAAAGGGATGAAAAACTACTTGGTTTTGGTTTTTTGCTATTCCGCTTTAAGGGTTCACTTGGATTAAGATTTAGTGCCGCCGAGGTCTGACAACAAGATCTCAAAATCTTACCAAAGTCAACCATATATATGCAAGATTGTGTAAGATATGTAGAGCCTAAATCTACACAAAGAATCTTGTAAAATCTTCCAATGATTTCAGATGATCACATGATGTCATATGTTTGTTTCTATTTTAGAAATATGTAAAATACATAAGTAATGTTTAGTTTTAAGAAACATTCTAAAACTACTATCATACATTATGGTTAGAGTCATATCAAGATATGATTAATCACAATGTAAATGCTTGAATGATGAAGATATTATTTGAAAAAGCTTGTTTTAATATCTATTAAACTTGACAAGCTCTTAAGCTTTATAAAAATTGAATTTACTTTTGTCGTTAACAAAACTTTGGTAAAGATAAAAAATATAAATAACGTTTAATGACGATATTTGTATTAACATCCTCTTTGCCCATGGGTTTTGGGTCATGGGTCATGGGTCATGGGTTATGGGTCATGGGTCCTAGACTTTCGACCATGGGTATCCAATGAATCTGATATCTCTGAATGCAATGCATCTAGTCCATGGGTCATGGGTTAAAACCATGGGTCATGGATAATATCCATATATGACTTATGCATGATGTCATGCAATGGGTTATGGGTTATGCTCCATGGGTATGGGTCATGGACTTTGGGTTTTACCCAACTACATTCAATGTATTTGGTCAATGGGTCAAATACTTAAACTTCTACCTATTTATATTACCCATTATAATACATACTAGTTATGTATATATCTATCCAATATGTAAACATTATTTGTTGTACATATGTATTACTAAATCATAAAACCACTTTTACTTGTTTAGTGTTTTATGTGAAAACGTAAGTGTGTTAGTAAACTATTGGCTCAAACTATTTACGTATTTTATTTGTTTCGTTAAAATGATTTTAAGTTTGTTATCGACAAAACATTAGAAGATCGTAAAATATAAATAAACGTTTTTACGGCTTATTTGTATTAACACAATCTGTCATCTTTCTTGATCTTGTCAGCCAGCCCTCTAATCATGTCATCAATTTCTTCCTTCTTTTTTGCAATATCTTTCCATATGATTCTTATCAATTCCAATGCTTCAGTATCCTTTTTGACATGTCCTTTTTTGGACAAACGTTTGAAAAAACTGCAAAAAAACAAATACAGTTAAAAAATAAAAAATAGAGCTTAAGGTAAAAATTGGTCCATGACGTTTTGTTATACATTTGAGAAATTATTTTGATTTCTATATCTAGAATGGCAAGGAGAGGAGTATTATTTTTTTCCGAACTTGATGTTCTTCAGGTTAAAATTTTACGTATCTATATTAAGGGTATTAGACTTGAAACTTAGAGAGTAATATGTATGGTTCTCTAACTTCAATAATGAAACGTAATTTGAAAAATAAATCAACTAAAAAGATTTGATTTACTTTTGCAGATTTTGCTAGTTTTCAATAATACTTTTTTTTTATCGTTCGCACATTAGTCGGAATTCGCACACCGTCATTCGCATATCCCATTTGGTCGGATATTGTACGTATGGTCGGGGGTTGTGGGCCAACAAATAATTGAAAAGGTACTTTTGCCTAGACACGTGTCAACATATTAATGGAATCGCACATTCGCACATAACCATTTTAAAAAAAAATGTATTTTTTGTATCATATGATGACCACTGCGAACTTTTTATCCTGAATTTGCTTTAAAAAAAATTACTCCAAATAATTAACACGTCACATTTTGACGTGTAACAATTATTGAATTATTTGGCGGCGAGTCTTTTTATAAAAAAATTCTAGCCGCAGAAAGAGAACAGAAGGTAAAACTGGTGGTCATTTTCAAATCATGCTTCCATCTTCACCACAAGTTGCACTCACTGTCATAAATATAAAATAATAACACAAAGGATAAGATCAACTGCTTTGCTTGTGGCTGGCTAACAAAATAAAAAAGTTAGATAATCGATCTAGTACAAGTGTCAGGATGGGGCGAAGAAAGCTAGAAATGAAGCTCATACAAGACAAAAGCAGCCGTCAAGTGACTTTTTCAAAACGGAGGACAGGTTTAATGAAGAAAGCACGTCAGCTTTCAGTTCTTTGTGATGTTGATATAGCCGTCCTTGTTTTCTCCGCCCAGGGGAAACTCTACGAATCCTGTAACGGCACTACTGCTAACAGGTCCCTACAGTGTTTTATATACTTACTGTAGCTAGGGTTTATTAGGTGATATTCCTTATTTCCCTAGGGATTCTGAGATGTAGCCTTAGAGTAAGCTAATGCAAATTGCTTCCTTGTGCGTTTTGTTTGCGGTGCAACTAGTAGTGGAAACATATATTTGGAAGATTTCTCCATGATTTTAATTAGGTTTCAACCCCATAATTCAAAGGCACTATGATTGACTACAAGGGGTAAAACCGTTAAGAGTTTACCAAATATAACAATGTAGTCAGAGATGTTGATCACTTAAATGAAGTTACACAAACATTGTACTCGATAAACATCTAAAAATTAGATGTTTTAGAAAGTCTCCGTGATATCCTTGCACGCGATTTCAATACACACACTTGGTGGTTCACTTTGAATTATATAACGAACTTATTATATGCATAGCTGCAAAGAGATAATCATTTTCTTCGATCGTCTTTTGGGGGATGGAATTGGGCAATATGTTGGTAAGTTACGTAAACCAATGACCACATATGTGTTCACGATCACACACGTAGGGACCAAAAATGACAACACGAAAGTAATTACTTACGAAAATAAAGAGCAAAATTTTTATCGGGCCAGCCAAAAGGATAATGACTTGCATTTATAGAGATGCTAGTGAGTATCTTTTATTAATTTTATGTTAAGGTAATAACCACTTCCGACTTTACAGTCCCAATGACCTTCAGAATATGAACTAATGCATCAACATGTCATGAACTCATAATTAAATCCATATCCGGTGTAGCTTTGTTTCAAGATCAACATTCCAAGCAATCATTTTGATCCTAGAGATCTATTTATATGAGTTCGTGTGCTTAATATCTTTTGTATTTGTATTAACTATTATCTCACTGCTAATCGTACATATACTCATTAACTACGCACGTTTCAGTGTGGAGCATATCCTCTCTAGGTATGAGAGACGCTGCACAGAAGCGGGAGAGAGAACCAACAATGGAGCTGGTGGGCAGTTGGTAAGCAATAGCTTTTCAAGAGTCATTCATCTTTAAAAAACATGATACAAATGGTAACCTGTACAATGAACTAACAACTTGTGAGATTTATGGCTTCAGGAGGTTTTATCGCAGTGCACAAAGTTCAGGACATGTAGAGAGCTTCTACAGACAGTGGATAGGTAACAAAAAATCTTGAATGTCAATGCACAACATATATACTATGCGCATGCCCGCCAAACACACACGTACGTGTGTGTGTTCATGAACATATTTTAGAAACACGGTTAACTGAACATTGGAGAGCGAGATCATAATGATATGATTCACAAAGTAGCATGAAATCCCAACTTTTTGCACAGGCTTGTGGAGGAGAATAACAGTGAGGAGCTTTCTGTGACTGATATGACGGAATTAGAACTAGAACTTGGTGCTGCTCTTGTTCAAACACGATTGAGAAAGGTGATTGTCTGACGCTACTTATTCAATTCGGTTTCCCTGGCTGTTACTGTTGTATATGTTCTAAATCAACTTAGTTGTACTTATTGTGTTTATACATTTACTTATTTAGTTCACTCTCTAAACTATTTTTTACCTATGTGTCGGTGTTGGATCATCGTCACAGTGCAACTTATGGTTATACGTTTTGTGTTTGAATCTATTGTAGTTCAAGATGTTTGTCCTTTGTTATATCATAGTGTCAAGGGTTCGTCAATTTGGTTTTAAACTCTCGTCTTCCTGTGGATGGATGATGGGCAAGAAGAAAAAGTAATGGGACCTTTACCCTTATTGATGTTAACAAAATGAGGACGAGACTAGGAAGGGAGACATACAAGCATGTGATATATCGGAATAGGTGGGAATCATTTGATCGTATGATCAATGGTCCGTGTTCATGTTGAAAAATGCTCTATTTGGATTAGTAAAATATCATCATGAAAAGTCGATATGTAGCTTATGTGCGAGTAAGTGTGGTGGTCTCTTTCAAGGGATTACTAGTAAACATTGTTGGATGGTCTTATGAATTAAGGACAAAACAAAATTGACTCTTACACTATTAGTCTTCACTGAAACCGAAAGCATCGATTATTCTTAAATTTTAAATGGGTTAGACTTTATTAGATTCTGGTAATAATGAAGATTCTTGTCAAGTACTGAAATTTCTGGAGCGTAGTAAAATAGAATAAAGTGAGTCCATGTAGTAGGCTTACAGGTCACAGGTTAATCAAAGTTGGCTAATGGGCCTTAAAGGTACTAAGGTTCCACTTTGGTCTATGTTGATGTGGTTGGTAGGTAAATTTGTATTAAGTTGGAGGAGTCTGGCTTTTGCATTATTGGAGGTTGTAGGCAGGAAGTCGGTAGTAGCATTATTGGAGGTTGTAGGCAGGAAGTCGGTAGTAGCTTCCAAGTATATGTTTGCGACAACCAATAGCGTGAAGGTGCTAACTGCTAAGTAACCCAAATCTTCCTTTCGGTTTTAATCTACTAGGCGTATAACACAATGCTAGCTAGAGTGGACCTAATATGCCATGTGAACACTCTTGATACTTGATTAGTGAGTTCTAACCAAGCACATTTTGGACCGAAGCTCGTTCTTTGTGATATGTAGGTGACCAGCTTCCAACTATAATGGATTTGATCAATGAATATCACTAGTAGCTAGTTTGATGCATTCTCAAAGCTTAACTGGCAATTCTCCCCTCTCATCGACTGAAAGTCCCTTAGTTAAGAGCAATTCATAGAACACTTGTATAGGCCAACTCTTAGCTAATTGGGTTGAGTGTCTGGTATTAATCGTAGGGCCATGGCATCTCCTTGGGCCCAATACGGATGATCTCGATTGGTTTTGACCGGCCTATAATTTCTGCTCCTTGTGGATGTATGACCCTAAAATGAGATCAATGTATTATGGTGCTAAGTTTTATCTACCACATGTAAGGCATAATGAACCATTTGTGTAATGAACACAACCACCATTTTTAAAACATCCACAATAGATGACACCTTTTGCCTTTGGGAGAATCAGAAGAAGCCAATAGACACAGTCAAGCCTCATCAACATGTGAATGCTTTTGTCTGATCTTTGTATATTAATTCTACCTCATAGATTCATGTGAAAGTGGATATTTCTGTCCAGCTTTGGCTGACGGGGTGGGCTTAGTTTTTGTGGTCAATATTTGTGTTTTCATATCTACTTGACAACAGGCCGTATGTGGTTACAATCACAATCCTGATATCCCTTCATCCCGTAAAGGATTCTCTGGACACCATACTATATGCGGAGCACTATATATCTTGATTTTTATGCGTATTTTAATCTTTCCAATCGTTCTACATATCTCAAACAGAAGGAGCTCAGTCTTACAGCTGAGAATTCAATATATATGATGAGCAGGACCTTTGTTCGAGTATCATAACATAACTGGACTCTTTAGGTAGGAAAGGGGTGACCTTAGGCCAGTCTAGTGCACAATCAGTTACTGGATTATTTGTCAATCGCATTAGGCTAGATGGTAATTTGTCCTCAAGGGTGTCATCTCCCTGATTCAGATTACTGAATGATTTATTTGGAAGTAACTGATTATGCTCTCCTCTCTCACATGCAACAAAGATCAGAGAATTAAATAACCTAGTGCCTTTCACCTTAGCCTTCAATATTTAAGCAAGCAGGATCACTGCTCCCGATTAAATATCACATTGCATTAGTTGTTCTTTAAATGAAACACCAACTATTTAGATGCTATCTTTTAGTGGGTGATCTATATGTGAACTCATATTAGCAACAAAAACATAGTCGGTTCGGTTCTTGATTACAGTAGTAGTTAATACGTCGACTATATGTGATTTTCGTGAATGCAGACACAGTTGATGACGGAATACATGTCGACCCTCCAGGCAGAGGTATGCTTGTACTTAATTTCTATGCATAAAAAGCTCTCGAGGTACATCACATAATTTAGGTGGTGTTTGAGATTGCAATTTCTTTTTTTGTGAAGCTTTTGCACCAACTGCTAAAAAATAATTAGTGCTACACAAAATAGTGCTTGGATTAGCTTGTTATGTTAAACATGAGAAAAATTCAATCAAAATCATCAATAAGGCTGTAGGTTGAATATGAAGGTAGGATAGGTAATAGTTCTGATGCCATTTCATAATAAGCACCGTCCTACCCGCTTATCAGAAACTGCTCCAAAAATATGCAGCAGTTTGGGTGAAATACAACTGTTTTTGCTGAAGAAAATAAACAATCCGAAACACCCCCTTTGTATACATTGAGCTCCATACTAAAATTTAGCATCTAACTCTTGATCATTTGTTGATTCCTGATTTGGGGTTTACTGGCTATGAATCTGCTAGTCCACGCAATTTGCTATTAGACTACTCTTGCTATAAATATCAGCTCCAAAAGGATTTGCCCAATGGAGACTAGATGCAGAAATAATTCATATATACTGTTCTATAAGGGCCTGCTATCCTTAAGTTATGTTAGTGTACAACTTTCTACAGTTTCTTATATATGTTACCCCCATTGGCAAATGGTTCAAACCATGGGCTACCCGCATAGCCACGGGGGCAGCACTGTGTTAATTGCAACCTCGATACGACACTCCATTTGTAGCTTTTGCTGCATTGCTGTGTTGGATAAAAAACATTAGAGCATGACATAAGCTATGAGCAGTGTTGTAAATATCGGTCTTGGCGGCCGATATATCAGTGATATATCGCTTATCGGCGGTCGACCGATACGATATTTCGCTTATCGGTCAAATTTATCGGTTTGGTCAAAATCGGTCAAATCGGTGATAAATCGGGCAAAATCGGTGATAAATCGGTCAAAATCGGCCAAACTAGGTAAAAAATGGGTCAAACTCGGATTTTTTTTTAATTTTTTAATTTTATTTTTTTATATAAATTGATAAATACTTATGGACTTGCGGCATTTATTTTTCAAGGATGTTAAACTTTTTAGTTTTTTTGTGGTTATCAACTTATTTTGTTATGATATTGCTAATATTTATTTTTTTAAAAATAAATTCCTTTATAATTTATGGTCTCCGATATATCACTCATATATCACCGCCAAGACCGATATGGCGCTTGGCGCTGGTCGACCGCCGAGCGATATTTACAACCATGGCTATGAGAAAATAGAAATTTGTTATCAATTAGCATTTTTGGTCATAATTTGGAAAGGGTTGACCAAAATCACGGTGACACCAAGTCTGTCGTTGATGAGGTATGTAGAGGCTAATTCATCTGGTTAATTGCAAGGTCGTTAAGATGAGATACACTTTGGCGGTATTCAGTGCATCAAAGACCATATACTCCCTTTATCCTGTTGAGAATCATAGCATTATTAAAAATGTGAACAAGCATTATATGAATATCTCAGTCTTGATCTATCTTTTTGTTAATAGGAAATGAAGTTAAGTGAAGATAAGGAAGAACTGGAAAAGCAGGTAAGTTCTTTACTTGGTTTTTGTCAAGAGTGCAGTAATATTTTATTTTAATTGTTAAGCTTAAAATTTCACCTTATCAGCTTACAGCATTTTAAGATAAAAAATATGCACTTTCGATTGCTTATTTTTAAGTGTTAGTTCTGAGTGTTTAATAGCTTGTTTATTATTAAGCAGGTTACTTAAATAAGCAATCCTGGAGACCCCGTGAAAATAAAGATATGCCGAAAACATATCAATCCCAAACACTTCTAAGCCATCCTTCAGTGTTACAAATTCTTTGGAAAATTTTCAAGCTGAAATCAGTCTAACAACTTAACATGTGTAATATCATTTAAAATCTTGTAAACATGGTACAGGTAGAATTACTTATTAGATTCATTTATGGTGATTCATTTTCGAAGTTCCCTTTATCTAGCTTGTGAAGACCGCAAACATATCTCATTTAAGCCATCCTTCAAATATGCATTTTTTTTGGTAGAATTAAAACCATAATCAATTTAAATGCTAAATCCTACTACTTACCATATTCAATATCATTTATAACTTTGAAAACATAGAAAATATACATTATATATTAGATCTTGCTTCCCTGTTTATTTATATGCTCATCTCTTTTTGGTTATTCATTTTTGAGTTTCCTTTGATGTATTTAAGAGGATTGTCCAAAGTAGTTTAGATCTTGCTTTCATGTAAATCTGTATGTCTCATCTCATTTTAGTTGCTCATTTTTTAGTTTCCTTTACAAGTAATTTGCAGTTCTGATATGTAACTGGCCCGAACTAGCTCAGAACTCTAGATCTAAGCTTTTTATGTCTAAGTATATATATAGTTCAAAACCGAAACATTAGTCAAGTACAAGACTGAGTTAGATGTATGTACTTACAGGTTGCATCAGCGAAGCAGCTGCAGAAAGATGGTGGTTGTGGAGGTCTCAACGACCTTGCAACTAACCAGACAAATTCACCCCAACATCTGGTTACACTTCCTCTTTTCAATGGCTAGATCTGCTCCAGAATAACACATCTCTACCATAAAAATTTACAAAAAAACTGAAGCTGCTAAGCCAATAAAACCAGTGCAAGAGACTGGTTTATTGGATTTTTTTGTTACTGATTCTAATCAGCTAGTTGAGCTTCTACACTAACTTTGTTATCTTATAACTATCAGTTCATTATTTGTAATAATACCAAATGCAGATTTGTTATTCTTTTGCATTTGAAGATATGTTTATTTGGTTGTGACTTGTGAATATGACCCAAGAGGAGATATCTGCCTTTGTGTTTTATGCAGATGTTATCCTCTTGTGTTTGTGTGTGTTTTATCACTTTTATGGGTATGATAAGGGGTTATTTTATGTCGATGGGTGACAATAGTTTAATAAAAATGTATACTAGCTGTAAATGTTGGTGTAATAATAACATGCTTCACCACTAAGAAACAGTACGTGACTTGCAATATTTACTATAAAGAAAATGATTATGTGTCACACTACTTAAACTATATACATTTGCATGATCAGAATTTGCTGTATATATATTTGCTACCCAAGTAATTTCAGTTGTTATGCTTAATTTCTTTTTTTGGTTACATGATAAAAGCATCGCATGTGTATCTAATTTCCATATGTAAAATGTCTTTGTTGTTAGTAAGTTACATGAATTTTTTTTTTTTTTTTTTTTTTTCTTCTTTTTCTTTTGTGGTGTTCTTTATTTTACATTAATTTTAAATAAGGCAACATACATCAATGTGTATAACTCCTAGTAGAATAACAAGCTTTCTTACCTTACCGTTGAGAAAAAAATCATTAGTCATGTTGTTATATGTTGTACTTTGCACATAATTAATATTTCTCATATTTATGCACGGCACAACATCATGCAACTATGTTAACAACATTATTCTCGGTCTTGATCGGTGCGAGACCGATGCTCAGCCCTATATAGAACTTTATTATTTAATAAAGAATCGTGTATAACTATTTTATAGATAACGATTTAGGAAGTGACAATTTGTCTTATATAATAAAACGCAATGATTCTTATAAAACTATGATGCTACATATGTGAAAAGTAGTGTATTATTTTAAGACAAGCTAGAAGTAAAATGGGTCACTTACAAGTTGATTAAGCTCACAACTCTCAATGAAATAAACAGCTTTACAAGTATGTCATTATCAGTAATAAGACGCAATGTTCCCACAGGGTTAGACAACATTATAAGTGTTTCTTCACCAACGAATAACAAGTAGCAATTTACTTACTTTTCTTCTCTCTTTGAATATCTATACATTATCACTAATGTGAGTATCATGGACTAGTAAACACTTACTTAGGTATTCAATGAAGCGTTCAAGTTCGACTATATAGATGATGGTCTAGCCATTTTTGCCATTCTTTAATTTGAAAATAGACATGCAATTTCTTCTTAATTGGGCTACTTTACCACAAGGATGTGTAGTGCCTTAATGAGTTTATTAGGTTAAGGCAAACTACTAGATAAACGGTTATTGGCTTCACCGCTTTTGCGGTTTTTTCATATTTCCATTTTTTAATCATTAAAATTCATACAATGTCTTGACGTTTTCAAGATGTTATCATTTGGGTGGCTATAGAAAACATATTCTCAAGTTAGCTAAATATCTTATATGTTTCAAATTTTCAAAACCGAAACTAGGGTTATGAAAATGTCTTGAAAGAATAAGATGCGCAACCCTCCATAATTGTTTGGCCTTTACAAGAGATAACGATTTCTTGAGTAAGTGTGCTTTGATTTTGATTAGAATTGAGAAAGTTCAAGTATTCTTATTACAGTTTTCTCTTACAGAGAAAAAGGTAGGATTAAGTCTCTTTCTTACAAGGAAATAAGACTCGGTATGTCTTTCTCTAACAAAGAAAAAGAACAAACTATTGTTTACATTTTGTTGCAGTATCCATTAATAGAACTTTCAAAGTTCATTTTAGTATTTTCGATAATTTATCCTTTTATAAGTTAACTACCCCATGTTAACAATATTAAAACAATTAATTTACGAAAAGGCTAAGATCCGCCAATAAGAGATAACATATAATTTGTCATGACTTATAAAACTTAAAAGTTAACTAAAAACAAAACAAATAAAAGAGAAAATATGCGGGATCAAATTTAAACAAGCTATATACAATATGTACAGAAGATAAAGATTAGAGAGAGTTGATAGAGTTTGGTAACTATGTTTTATTTCTTAAATGATATATCTTCATATCAACAATTTCTTCCTATATCAACAAATCAACTGAATATACATTTCTCCTTCATGATGAATACGATTTATCGTGATCATCATGCGCAAGCCTTTTGGTTGATAATCATTGGGATATAAGACAACTTGGTTGGATACAATTTCTCTCCCCATGACAACCAGACCTGATATCCAACTAGGGATGGCAAAAAACCAAGACCTGATGGGGAAATCCGAAACACGAACTAAGTGGGGGCAGAACGGGGCATGCTTATTGGTTACGGGGCGAGTTTGGGGCTTAAACGTAGATTTTAATCAGGTTTGGGATGGGAAGCGGGGAATAACATCCCCACTCTACCCGAATAATATATACACATATACAAATATATTTATACTTATATAGTATTTATATAATAAAATATATTCCTCTAATATTGTTAGTTTCTTATCTTTGTAAGATCACAAAATTGTGATTATACAGACTTATTTAATGTCATAATTTTAAGGTGTAATTTTGGACAATGTAAATTATCATTATTTATATATAATACTATCATTGAAAACTTAATAAGGCTTGTTTGTAATTGATTATTAATTAGTTTTTAAATTAATTCTTTAACTTATTGTTAGCGGTCTAAGAATAATAATAAATGTGAAATGGTGAGACTTTGGTCGAGAATTGCACCCAAAGAGGACACCATGATAAGATCCCTGATTAGTACGAGACGGATTTGGGGGAGCATCGTGCCCCCAACGGGGTTCCAATAAGATCCTCGATGTGGATCGTGGCGGGTTTGGGGAGACTTTGGTAATTGGGTTTGGGGATAGGGATGGTCGTCCCGCCCCAAACCCGCCTCGTTTTCATCCCTAGATCTACTTGATAAATACTTGAGCACCTTGTAATTCATCAATAAGTTCTTCAATCAATCACCGGAATACGAAACTTTCTTTCACATTATGCTTATTAAATTGTTTGTAATATATACACATCCTCCAAGCGCCATCCTTCTTCTTAGCCATAACTATGAGTGATGAAAATGAGTTGTTACTGGGCCTGATCACTCATGTTTCCAACAATTCCTTAGTCATGGCTTCGATTAGCTCTAATACCAATAGAATCGTAAAGAGATTGGAAATGATATATAAACATCTAATTGGAACTCGATGGATTAAGAAGATGAATTTGCGAGTAAATGTTTTAGTTGAATGATTACAAAGTAAGTAAGAATTACATAGAGAATAAACATCGAAATATAAATAACAAATCAAGTAGAAGTGAGTATTTTAAAGGATAGTTTGCGCGGGAAATTTGTTTGGAGAGTTTCTTACGCTGGCACGTACTCCTCACGTGCCCTTTTATTAAGCACATGTTACAATATGTTTCTAAAGTGAAGTCAAAATATTTAGTTTCTTAATTATAGAATCAAACATCAGTAAACATATATACAGAGGCAGAGGAGATACCTTGAGTAGGAGGTGTTAGGCCCCTCCCAACAAGCCCATAAGCCCAAACTTTATTACAATATATAGTTTTGTTAAATTCTAAACAAGCTCACTTGGCCCCATCCTAACTTACTTACTTTATGTTAAATTTTAATAGTTAAGTTTTTTTAGCATTCATTACAAGTTATTTAAAATTTATATGTAGCTTATAATGTGAAAAGACGTGTAGTAATTAATGGTCAAATAAATGTAACAATGAAATAATTAATTATTAGTTATAAAAATATATATCATAGTCTACGGCATCAAGATTAGGTAATGAATCAAATTTTCTGTTATTAATATACTTTAGTTTTTTCTAATAACTTTAGAACAAAATAGCGAATTATGAATAGAATATTGAAAGTCAAAGGTTTACCTTTCGATTTGTGAGTTTTTTCATCTTATATAGTGAGATCTCTTTTATTATCAACGTAACAAATAAAAAACATCTTTTCTTATTAAAAATAAAAAATTAAATTGCACAACACTTCAAATTTATAGTTGTTCTATTACCTATTAAGGTATGTTATATTCTTATGACGAGTAGTATGTTAGTTTATGTCGCAACATATTCTGTTCGGAGCGTTTTGTGTTTTCGTTCCATAATATAGTCGATCAACCTCCCCATCACCCAACGTAAATTCTTGTCTCCGCCTCTGCATATATAAGCTCATAGTGGCAAATGTGTTTATGCGTTTACTGACTAGGGCGTAGTGTTGTGTTTGCAAAGCGAATTTATGAGAAATTTGGCCTTCACGTACTCTTCGTCATTCAATCGTTGAAGTATTGAAGATGGTTTTTTTAGCGGCATAGGGTGTTCATTGGTTCGGTTCTCAGATTTGTGGGTTGTATGGTCCAGGTTTATCGGTTTAAAAACTTTTAATGTCAAAATCAAAACCATATCAAACCAATTATAGAACGAATAAAACAAAATCATACACTAAATTAGAATTCACGCTTGGTTTTGGTTAAAACCAAGAAAACCATATTCATGTAAACACAAAAATATAATCTAGAAATCATAAATAAAAACCTAAAAATTATGATAAAATTAACAAATCAAATATCTTACAAAGTACTCAAATAAATCAACAAAAACGGAAGCCTTAGTTGTTTAAATATATCATCTTCAAGCATCTAAATTTAGTTGAATGTCAGAATTGTAATTTAATTATGATGATATAACAGAAACTATATAAATGTATATTATTATTTTTTATGCAAATAGAGATATTTAATTTTTTTAATTCGGTTTGATTATATTTTTGTCACACCATAAACCAAATCAAGCACTAATTAAATACTTCCGTTCAGTTTAAAACAAAACCATGCAACAATTAAAATTTTTGATTCAATTTTATTCGATTTCAGTCTAATTTATTTTTCAGTTTGTTAGGTGTTCAAACACTTAGTCACCCTTAATAACTACAATGTAAATATAAGCGCACATAAACGTTGCAAAATACACGTCCACATAATAACTACAAAATTGACAGAAAAAAAATATTTGCTAAGAAAAGAGTCGTGTACGTAACCTTCAAATAAAGTCATAATCATGCAACTAAAATAAAGTCACCGCCCAGCAGCTAGTTTAAATGGTGGTGACACATAATCAACTTTCTCTACAGTTACAAATATTGCAAGTCACGTACTGTTTTCTTAGTGGTGAAGATATTATTATTACACTAACATTTACAGTATACATTTTTACTCGAGTGTTGGTCACCCATTCTAGCTTTCTTCGCCCCATCCTGAAACACACACAAACACAAGAGGATAACATCTGCATGAAACACAAAGGCAGATATCTCTTGGGTCATTCACAACCAAATAAACATATCTTCAAATGCAAAAGAATAACAAATCTGTAATTGGTATTATTACAAATAATGAACTGATAGTTACAAGATAACAAAGTTAGTGTAGAAGCTCAACTAGCTGATAAGAATCAGTAACAAAAAAAGCCAATAAACCAGTATCTTGCACTGGTTTTTTTGGCTTAGTAGCTTCAGTTTTTTTGTAAATTTTTAAGGTAGAGATGTGTTGTTCTGGAGCAGATCTAGCCATTGAAAAGAGGAAGTGTAACCAGATGTTGGGGTGAATTTTTCTGGTTAGTTACAAGGTCGTTGAGACCTCCACAACCACCATCTTTCTGCAGCTGCTTTGCTGATGCAACCTGTAAGTACATACAACTAACTCAGTCTTGTACTTGACTAATGTTTCGTTATACCTCGTTTTGAACTATATATTTAAAAAGCTTAGATCTAGAGTTCTAAGCTAGTTTGGGCAACTTACATAACAGAACTGCAAAATACTTGCAAAGGAAACTCGAAAATGAGCAACTAAAATGAGATGAGACATATAGATTTACATGAAAGCAAGATCTAAACTACTTTGGACAATCCTCTTAAGTACATCAAAGGAAACTTAAAAATGAATAACCAAATTGAGATGAGCATATCAATAAACAGGGAAGCAAGATCTGAAACATAATGCTATATTTTGGGCTAATAACCTTTTAAAGCACTATACTTGTCAAGAATGGCAGTTCTGCGTAGCGAACTAAAAAAATAACTCTTTTAGACATTAAAGTTGACATTTTTGTCGTTCTTTAAGTATTATGACCATATTATGACCATTTTACCATTCACAAAATATTTAAAAAAGAAAAAAAATCCAAAAAAAATTTCAGAAATTTCAAAAAAAAAGTATTTCGAAAAAAGGAATTCAAAAAAAAAATTTTGGAAAAAAAATTCGAAAAAAAAGTATTTTGAAAAAAATTTAGAAAGGGTAAAATGGTCATAATATGGCCATAATACTTAAAGAAGACAAAAATGTCAACTTTAATGTATAAAAAAGTTATTTTTTTAGTTCGCTACGCAAAACTGCTATTTTTGACAAGTATGGTGATATTGAATATGGTAGCTAGGTAGTAGGATTTAGCATTTTAACTGATTTTGGTTTTAAATCTACCAAAAAAATGTAAACTTGAAGGATGTCTTAAAATGAGATATGTTTGCTAGTTTTCACAAGCTAGATAAAGGGAACTTTGAAAATGAATCACCAAGAATGAAATTATAGAGAAAAAGCAAGATCTAATAAACAATTCTACTTTTGTTCCAAATAATAATAATAATTCTACTTGTACTATGTATACAAGGTTTTAAATGATATAACACATGTTAAGCAGTTAGACAGATTTCAGCTTGAAAATTTTCCAAAGAATCTGTAACTCTAAGGATGGCTTAGGAGTGTTTGGGATTGATATGTTTTCGGCATATGTTTATTTTCAGGGGGTCTCCAGGATTGCTTATTTAAGCAACCTGCTTATTTATAACCAAGCTATCAAACACTCAGAACTGACACCTAAAAATAAGCAATCGAAAGTGCATATTTTTTATCTTAGAAATGCTCTAAGCTGATAAGGTGAAATATTAAGCTTAACTGTTAAAATAAAATATGACTGCACTCTTGACAAAAACCAAGTAAAGAACTTACCTGCTTTTCCAGTTCTTCCTTATCTTCACTTAACTTCTTTTCCTGTTAACAAAAGATAGAGCAAGATTATGATATTCATATAATGCTTGTTCACGTTTTTTTAATAAAACTATGCTTCTCAACAGGATAAAGGGAGTATATGGTCTTTGATGCACACGAATACAGCCAAAGTGTATCTCATCTTAACGACTTTGCAATTAACCAGATAAATTAGCCTCTACATACCTCATCAACAGACTTGGTATCACCGTGATTTTGGTCAACCCTTTCCAAATTATGACCAAAAATGTCTAATTGATAAATTTTTTCTATTTTCTAATACCTTATGTGATGCTATAATGTTTTTTATCCAACACATCAATGCAGCAAAAGCTACAAATGGAGTGTGGTATCGAGGTTGCAAGTTACACAGTACTGCCCCCATATGGCTATGCGGGTAGCCCATGGTTTGAACCATTTGCCGATGGGGGTTGACATACAAAAGTAACTGTAGAAAGTTATCAGACCACTGATGTACATTAACATAACTTAAGGATAGCAGGCCCTATAGAACAGCATATATGGATTATTTCTGAATCTAAATTGCGTGAACTAGCAGATTCAGTGCCAATAAACCCCAAATCAGGAATCAACAAACAATCAAGAGTTTGATGTTACATTTTAGTATGGAGCTCAATGTATATTTTAGCAGTTTTGCAAGTACTTTGCAAGTACTTTGCGGAAAAAAAAATTAAAATAAAAATAAATAATAATAATTGCAATCTCAAACACTACCTAAATTATGTGATGTACCTCGAGAGGTTTTTAGGCATAGAAATCAAGTACAAGCATACCTCTTCTTGGAGGGTCGATGTGCACTCCATCATCAACTTTGTCTGCATTCATGAAAATCACATATAGTCAATGCATTAACTATAACTGTAATCAAGAACCAACTATGTTTTTGTTGCTAATATGATTTCACATATAGATTACCCACCACAAAATGGCATATATTTAGTCGGTGTTTCATTTAAAGAACAACTAATGCAATGTGATATTTTAATCGGGAGCAGTGAACCTGCTTAAATATCGAAGGCTAAGGTGAAAGGCACTAGGTAATTCTATTCTCTGAGGAAGGAGAACATAATCAAATACTACCAACATCTAGCCCAATGTGATTAACATATAATATAATATAATATACTTATGCAGTAACTGATGGCCTAAAGTCACCGGTTTCCTACCTAAAGAGTCCAGTTATGTTATGATACTCGAACAAAGGTCCTGCTCATCATATAAATGAGATATGTAAAATGATTCGGAAGATTAAAATACGTACACATATCAAGATATTAGTGCTCCGCATATAGTATGATGTTCAGAGAATCTTTTACAGGATGAGATATCAGGATTGTGATTGTAGCCACATACGGCCTGTTGTCAAGTAGATATGCCAATGCAAATTAATATCAACTGCAAAAAACTAAGCCCACCCCGTCAGCCAAATCTGGACAGAAAATATCCACTTTCACATGAAATTATGTGCTAGAACTAATATACAAAGATCAGACAAAAGCATTATGTTGATGAGGCTTGACTGTGTCTATAGTGGCTGCTTCTGATTTTGTACTCCCAAATAGAAAAAGTGTCTATAGTAACTTCTTGTGATTTTTCACTCCCAAATTCACAAGGGAATAATAATTGGATGTCTGCTGCATCTATGGTCATATATAAGGAATGTGCACCACTACCATCTAGGTGAATCCGAAATTCAATATCTCAATCATGTTGCTACTATCCACTCAGGTTTTTTTCCATAGTTCATCATGAACTTGTGTTGACTCCATAACGGTTCCAAACTACCGACATCTCCATCTCCGTACCCGGACAGATGTTCCCAAGACGTCAATATCCACGTCTTCAGACCTCGAGAGACATGAAGCGTGTGCCCACTGTCCAACATCTTGTATGAGTTTCATAGTTGCATCAAATACAAGACCAAGCAGACTTTTGACTATCATTAATAAGTCCAATTATATTCATGCACCGCATGTTTGTCTAGAGATTAGTAACAAAATAGGGTGGCCCAATAGTATAGATATGAGCAGCTGACCGATAGAGCAAATGATTCGTTGGTTATATAATCGTTAGTATAACAAAAGTATGCTACACAGTCTTAGCTTAAGTCTATTAGTATCATCAGTAATTACTGACATTATATGAATATAGGGATATTTTATCTATTGTGAACGTTTTAGAGAAGGTTGTTGCGTTCATTACACAAATGGTTCATTATGCCTTACGGATGGTAGGTAAAACTTAGCACCATAATATATTGATCTCATTTTAGGGTCATACATCCACAAGGAGTAGAGATTATAGACCAGTCAAAACCAATCAAGATCATCCGTGTTGGGCCCAAGGAGATGCTATAGCCCTACAATTAATACCACACACTCAACCCGATTAGCTAAGAACTATTCAAGTGTTCTATGAATTGCTCTTAACTAAGGGACTTTCAGTCAATGAGAGCGGAGTTGTCAGTTAAGCTTCGTGAATGCATCAAACTAGCTACTAGTGATATTCATTTATCAATCCATTATAGTTGGAAGTTGGTCACCTACATATCACAAAGAACGAGCTTCGGTCCAAAATGTGCTTGGTTAGAACTCACTAACCTAGTCCCAAGAGTGTTCACATGGCATAATTAGGTCCACCCTAGCTAGCATTGTGTCATAGGCATACTAGATTACAACCGAAAGGAATATTTGGGTTACTTAGCAGTTTGCACCATTCAAGCTATTGGTTGTCGCAAACATATACTTGGACGCTACTACCGACTTCCTACCTACAAGCTCCAATAATGCAGCCTGCTCAACATAGACAAAGGTGGGACCTTAGTACCTTGAAGGCCCATTAGCCAATTCTGATTAATCTGTGACCCATGGGCCAACTACATGGACTCACTTTTTCTCTATTTTACTACCGTCCAGAAATTTCAGTACTTGACAAGAATCTTCATTATTGCTATAAGAAGTCTAACCCACTTACAATTTAATAACAATCGATGATTGTGGTTATAGTGAAGACTAATAGTGTAAGTGTCATTTTTTTTGTCCTTAATTTATAAATCTATCCAACAATGTTTACTGGTAATCCCTTGAAAAAGACCACACTTAATCGCACATAAACTACATATTGACTTTTCATGATGATATTTTACTAATCCAAAAGAGCATTTTCAAATTGAACATGGACCATTGATTACACGATCAAGTGATTCCCACCTATTCTGATGTATTATCAGATGCTTGTATGTCATTTCTCTCCCTTCCTAGTCTCTCGTCCTCATTTTATCAATATGGATAAGGTTCCCACTATTTTTTCTTCTTGCCCATCATCTATCCACAAGATGACAAGAGTTTAAAACTAAATTGACGAACCTTGACACTATGGTATAACAAAGGACAAACATCTTGAACTACAATAGATTCAAACACAAAACATATAACCACAAGTTGTACTGTGAGGATGATCCAACACCAACACATAGATCAAAAAATAGTTTAGATAGTGAATTGAACAAGTAAATGTATAAACACAATTACTACTAAGATGATTCAGAACATATAGAACAGTAACAGCCTGGGAAACCGAATTGAATAAGTGGCGTCGGACAATCACCTTTCTCAATCGTGTTTGCACAAGAGCAGCATCAAGTTCTAGTTCTAATTTTGTCATATCAGTCACAGAAAGCTCCTCACTGTTATTCTCCTCCACAAGCCTGTGCAAAAAGTTGGGATTTCATGCAACTTGGTGAATCATATCATTATGATCTCGCACTCCAGTGTTCAGTTGATCGTGTTTCTAAAATATGTTCATGCGCACACACACACGTACACGTACGTGTGTGTGTGCGCGCACGCATGGGTCTATAGTATATATGTTGTGAATTGACATTGTTACCTATCCACAGTCTGTAGAAGCTCTCTACATGTCCTGAACTTTGTACACTGCGATAAACCCTCCTGAAGCCATGACTTTTTTTTTTTTAAATCTCACAAATTGCTAATTCATTGTACAGGTTACCATTTTTATCATGTGTAAAATGACCAACTCATGAAAAGCTATTGCTTACCAACTGCCCACCAGCTCCATTGTTGGTTCTCTCTCCCGCTTCTGTGCAGCTTCTCTCATACCTAGAGAGGATATGCTCCACACTGAAACGTATGTAGTTAATGAGTATTTGTACGATTAGCAGTGAGATAATAGTTAATACAAATACAAAAGATATTAAGCACACTAACTCATATAAATAGATCTTTAGGATCAAAATGATTGCTTGGAATGTTGATCTTGAAACAAAGCTAAACCAGATATTGCTTTAATTATGAGTTCATGACATGTTGATGCATTAGTTCATATTCTGAAGGTCATTGGGACTGTAAAGCCGGAAATGGTTATCACCTTAACATAAATTTAATAAAAGATACTCACTAGCATCTCTATTAAAGCAAGTCATTATCCTTTTGGCTGGCCCGCTAAAAATTGTGTTCTTTATTTTCGTAAGTAATTACTTTCGTGTTGTCATTTTTGGTCTTAGGTTATAATCACTTCAAAAGGAGGAACACCTAATAAACCCTAGCTACATCTCGGAATCCCTAGGGAAATAAGGAATATCGGCAAATTATATAGAGTCATAGATAATCATGTATCATACATAGAATCACCTAATAAACCCTAGCTACAGTATTTAAAAGCAAGCACCTGTTAGTAGTGCCGCTACAGGATTGGTAGAGTTTGCCACGGGCGGAGAAAACAAGGACGGCTATATCAACATCACAAAGAACTGAAAGCTGACGTGCTTTCTTCATTAAACCTGTCCTCCGTTTTGAAAAAGTCACTTGACGGCTGCTTTTGTCTTCTATTCGCTTCATTTCTAGCTTTCTTCGCCCCATCCTACCTGTAGTACTCAAACTAGCTTGTACTAGATCGATGATCTAACTTTTTTATTTTGTTAGCCAGCCACAAGCAGTTGAGTTGATCTTATCCTTTGTATTTATTAAATATATATAAAGATGGAAGGTTTGAAAATGACCATCAGTTCTACCTTCATTTCCCTTTCTGCGGCTACAATTTTTTTATGAAAAAACTCACCGCCAAATAATACAGTAATTGTTACACGTCAAAATGTGACGTGTTAATTAACTGGAGTAACTTTTTATTTTTATTTTATGTAATGGTTATTGCTTTGCGTAAGTTTGTCATTTGCGTTATACAAGAACAAAGATGTTTCATGGGCTGGTAAGGAATTTCTCGCAACAAGCATGTCAAGCCCACTTGATTGGCTAATCTAAACTCAAACTCGGTTTAACACTTTTCCTTTTCGAGAACCGTGGTACATTTTATTTTTTCCTTTTATTTTTTTATTTTTTTAAAAACAGCTAGTTAATAATTAGTAGTTCAAGTCGTGTGACATCCAAACGGGTGATATGTTTTCCTCGAACTTTCGCCTTTTGGGAATAAACCGCACTCTTATTTTTCCGCTTCGCTTAAGAGGAAAACCTCATTAGCAAGCCTCGACCCCGAGACCTAAAAAAATTACCCTGGTGACCACTTGATCTAGACCAAGTGGTTTGTAGTAGCTGATCTTTTGACAGACTAGCTCAAAGGGTTTGTGTCTATCATGACATGGATACAAATAAATCGGGTAAAGTTGATACTCCCTTTGTGTCTTTGTGAGAAGGTTGTTGTGGCCATATATGGTTTTTTTTGCAACGATTGAGAATTAAGTCAATTAACTTAAGAGCTTTCACATTTTAGTGATGATATGATACACAAGTATTCTACCACCTAGTCAGCCTGAGTGGTTTCGATATAACAGTTTTACAAGCCTTCTTAATGTGACGACTAAACTATGTTCAAGAAATATTTGACTCTGATGGCGCTAAGCTAACTTCAGACTCCCATTAATGCATGTTCCATAAGCTCAACGTACTTTAACATATTGATGCGTACACACCACAAAAAGCTTAAAATAAAATAAAAATAGAAAAAAAAAATACGAAAAGTTAATCAAAATCCCTTTATTTTATAGTTCTGTTTATGATTTTATCAGATATTTTATATGCTTGTTATGAATCATTTTTTTTTTTTGATATTGATTTTGATCACCTAGTTGATGATACGTTAGTGGATTTGGTCAAAAGCTAAAACTAAGTTATTAGATTGACTAACGGACAACAAGTCCCTCTTAGGGTGTGTTTGTTAAAAGTAGTATTGATCAGTATAAGTGCGCTGTGAGCAGTAGCCACAACTCACCGCTTCTTAAAGAAGCATTAGAAAAATGAGCATTCCAAAAGAATAGCAAAGCTCACCGCTCATTTTCCAAACGACTACTAAAAATCAAAATGCTCATTGCTCATCGCTCACCGCTCAAAAATGCTCCACACCGCTCCGTGCCAAACATACCCTTAGTTGCCTAGTTATGAGAATTAACTTTGCTTATATGAAATTAGTTGATTAAAAAGTGCAAGTAAGCAATTGTTAGTGAATACTAACAGGCGTTTAATGCTAACTAGTGGGATTGTTAGCATGGACAAGACATGTAGAATACTTGACGTTCGTAAAGACTAAAACCTATTTGGTTAATTGTTGTAAACCTAGGATTAATTAACTATGGTTTATAGGCTTATACTTCAAGGATAAATCTTGGTTTAGGTGATAATAGAACCACTGATAAAATCATGAACTAGACATTGTTTGTAGGATCATATGATTAACATCATAGAGGATTAATGAGGTTAGCACCATTTCTTCCTTTGATTGATTATCGATTATTTCATATTAGTTATTTATTTCGTGTTTAAGTATAATCATTTCCTTAATCATACGATCGCGATTAATTGCTAATCAAGTAGGCAAACCTATTATGTTGGATCCCTTTACTAGCTCAATGTGTGTTGATTCGTTGGGAAGTATTAGTTTTGCGCGTGCACTTGCTGAACTAAATTCGTAGTCTGTTCAGAAAAGTGAAGTTAGTATGGCTATTCCTAATGAGGATGATAGTTTTTATACTACGGAGATCATTAAAGTTAAATATGAATGGATGCCTCCTCATTATGATATGTGTAAAAATTTTGGGCATGATCGTACAATTGCCCAAAATGTGTTAAGGAGACTATTCGTAGTGACGTTAATGTGGTTGTTCAGGGTACTTCGTCTACTGTGGACAAGGACGAAGATGGTTTTATTGAGGTTAAGAATCGAAAGGAAAAAGGTAAAAAGGTTGGGGTTCATGCTCCTCATAAAAAGCCGTTTTGTGGTATTGATGTGGGTAAAGGGGTTAAATTTAGCCCTTCAAACCCTAAGCAGAAGTATGTTCATGTCTCGAAGAAGCCGGATGCTAGTGAGGAGGCAAGTACGGGGACAAATATGCCACATCAAACCCATTTGATGCTCTTGATATGGACGATAATGATGTGAATGGTACTCTTTGTACTACTCCTATTGTTGAGAAAATTGGGAAGCTTGAAAGCTTATTATTGATGGGAAAGCTACTTTTGTGGATGATAATGGTAAGCCTCTTAAAAAGGTGGAGGTTGCAGCTACCATGCCTAGTTCCTCTTCTTCTCCATGTACGTCTTCGAAAAAGGTGGGTGACACACACTAAGTTTTACAATCCTCCTAGGTAGTGTACCTAACCGTTGTAGTGTAGTAGGTAAGACATGGGGGATTGATCGTTCTCTAGGGGAATAGTGTTGTGAAGGTCGAAGTATATGACGAATTAGGTCTAGAGGTGTAGGATGATTCTTTTTTTGTATTTTTTATATTTTTTATAAAAGCAAGTAAAATCTCGGGGTTTGAAGAGTGGGTTTTTTATACTACTTAATTAAACTAAACAAAAAACTAAATTAAAATAATTGCACGAAAAGTAAATTGGTGGACTCGTATGATGGAAAAAACGTGTTTACTTAGATTATCTTTACTCACTAATTATCTCTTATTAATTAGTCAAATTGTCACATCCTTATTTAATGGACGCGTTGATTCCGGTATTATCGTAGGGTGGTGCCAAATTTCATAACTCTATGAATGTATAAGTCTCTTTTAAGAAACCCTAGATCTACAAGTGACAATTAAGTCATCTCTCTAGAATCTCTTAAGATCTACAAGCCGCAATTCACGCAATAAATACAACAAATAAAAACCAACAGTACACTCTAGGGTATAATGCGTTTAGTCGGATTTACAAGCTAACACATATAAGATTATAACCAGTTTTCCTACTCCTAACGTGAGACAACCAATTAAACAAGAGACGACAATTAATAATTAATAACTAGGTTTCATTCAGTCTGAGCAAACACTAATAAATCTAGTCGGACATGTTAATCAAAAGAAAAGAAACACATATAATCGAACAACACATAGAGATATTAAATGATTAAAGAGGAATAAGTTATCTTTAATTAAACGTTGGGGGCTGTAAAAACCCTAAACAAGCTGTTGAAATTCGGACTCCAAAGTGTTCCCAAGATACGTGTTACAATGAATGAAAAATCTATGAAAATATATATATGTATACAGATGTGACGGCATCACTTTATAGTTGTGACGCCGTCAGCTCGCCATCATTATGGTTTCATCTTGTGCAAGTTGTCATTGTGACACCGTTGCTTAGTACCACTAACACCGTTGTGAACTGTTTTCGTTGGTGGTGAACGCCGTCAGCTATCAAGCCTTGTAATATTTCTAAACCGTTACGTGTAAAATATTCATCAAATATTCATGCCAAAATACAAGTGATGGCTTCACTTTGTAGCATGTGACGCCGTCTGGATCCCTTTTCCAGACTTTTTCGTGACTTGGTCGTTTTCTTGTCCAAATTAGCCCAAAACGTGTCGGTTTCCAGCTTTTGCGTTCCAAGTACCTAAAATGAGAAAAGGAATGATTAAGGCAATAATTGATCACAAATGTACAATTTTGAAGCTTAAATGACCCTCTAAAAATGCACATTTTAAATCCTTATCAGTGGGCAACCCATTCTCTAAAGTGGGCGAAGTAGTTGTTACTGACAGTGATGAAGACGAGGTACTTGAGCCGGATAATGATATGGCAAAGTTTATTGCATCATCGTGTGGCTATCATGAGCTTGAAGATTATTTTGATGATGATTATGCTGCTCAAGTCTACGATTTACCAAGGCAATTGGATGCTTTTTGTGACCTGTATGATGTCAAGCTTCAAGGTCGTGGTAGGAAGTAATTTTATGGTTGGTAGGTCATAAGATTGACATGTCTTTCTTATGTAGTGATTTTGGTTGTTGCACATTTGGTTCTTATTCAATGCCCATGTAACGGGCCGAGATGAGACACTCACTCTCATCCGTTGTACTTAAACGTGTTTTGAAGTAATATATTTACCAGGGTGGTCCCCTTTTACCCAAAAATAATCATACAATCGTGTGGATCTAAATCGCAAGTTGGGATATTTAATTTCTTTCTTAGGATTATTTATTATTTCTTATTATTTACCAAATAACTCGCTCTTAGGGTTCGATACTTGTATTTACTTTAGCTGCACTACTACACGATATGGTACACCGATCTTAAGTGTGTAGGGTAGATCTAAGAGATATACGTTATAAATTTAAAGCTAGATATAAACACATCAAGTTTTTAGCGCCGTTACCTGAGAGCGGTTTTATTTGGTTTTTAATTTGAAAATTTTGTTTTTATAGTTTCTCTATTGTTGTTTATTTTTGCTTTTTTATTCTACTGAAAATTTTCGAGTTGATTTTCAGGTTGTATGACTAAGAGCTCGAGTTCTTCTTGCATACATCGTTAAAGAATCACGAGAAGTTGTATCGTTCGAGGAGAGAATTTAAGCCACCTTCAATTCACAACACCTACGCCATTACTTATTCCGAGTCGGAAGCTTCTAAATCTGAATCTAAATAAATGGCTACTAATGATATTGACATCTCAACACTCACCATGGAGGAATATATGCCATTGACTAGAGATAACACCAGACCAGGCGTTGTTAGGCCTGAGATTGCGAATACCATCAACTTCAAGATTAAGGAACAATTTATGAAGGTGCTGGGGGAGAACACATTTTCTGGAGGCTAAGTAGAAGATGCACGAGCATATTGACAAGGTCTTGTAAATCGTGGATTTGTTCAACATTTTGGGAGTTAACCAATATCATATCATGTTACGAGTGTTACCGACAACACTCAAGGGTCAAGTTGAGAGGTGGAAAGACAAAGTACTTGCAGGTTTGATCGACACATGTTTTGAAGAAGTTCAAGAGTATTGTCTGTGGAAAACTAGAAGGGGGGGGGGGGTTGAATAGTTTGCCGATTTTAAGTTAATTTCAAAAACTTTAGATTCGATAATATGTGAGATCGTATGGATGTTGAGAAAGTATAGATCTAATGATAAAGCAAGTAAATAAAGTAAAGCAAAGGGATAGAAATGACACAACCGATTTATAGTGGTTCGGCTACAAGGACACCTTCCTTGCCCTACTCCACTCCCCGAGTCAGCTACTCGAGAGTTCAAGCACTATGTCAACAAACTCCTTCAACTTGGCGGAGAAGCCTTCACAACGTTGCTTACACCTTTTTCCGGTACAAAGCTAAATACCGAGTCCGTAACACGGTGGACCAAACCAACACGACTATTACACAAAAAATATGTGAAATATCTAATACAAGATCTTTGCTACAGAAATCTTGCGGAGGAACAAATCAATCAAGGACCCCTTGCTTGGATGACTTGTAGAATGCTTGTGATCTTGCCTTAGAGAATGACCTATATGAGAATCACTAAAGAAAGAAAGAAGGAAGTACTCTCTAGATCAAGTGATCTTTTGTTAGAAGAGAATGAGAGTATATGAGAGAATTAGTAAGAAGAGGGGTGAGTTAGAATGAAGAAATGGCTCTCTATTTATAGGCAATTTCTGCCACTGTTCCCCGGATCCCACGGATCCCTCCCACAAGGGATCCGTCTAGTGTAAACCTAGGGATCCGTGGGACGCTCCTCTTTGCCCATGAGTTTTTTGGTTATGGGTCATGGGTCATGGGTTGGTCCATGGGTATTCCTTTAGATTCAATGTATCTAATGAATACATTGTATCTAGTCAAATGGGTATGGATCAATGGTTTATGGATATGATCCATGGGTTGTGGTTTTTACCCATCCTAATAAACTATTACAACAAATGATTAATTACAACATTTTTGTATTTAAATGCCTATATGTAAATGCTTTACAAAAATAACATGTATCCTTATAATTGTACTTAAGATAACATTATATTTGTTATCAACAAAACACAAAGAGATCGCAAAATATTAATAAACGTTTTTACGGTTTATTTGTATTAACAATCTCCCCCTTTTTGTTGATGACAAAAGATAATGTTATGATGAGTAAAACTTAAGAATATATGTATGTTTTGAAAGCCCCTAAGTTTTACTTCTTCTCCCCCTTTTTGTCGAAACAAAAAGTTAACCCTTCGAAGAAATTAAAGTGTGGAAAATTTAGTCCACGTATCGCTTACTCCCTCTTGACGGTAGCTTCCCCTAGTTTGGGGCGTCAAGCGAAGAAAAATAAAAAAGTCCTACAAAGAAAAAGGTTAGTAACATGCTTAAAGAATCTTGTGATTGACGAGAATCAAGATTGGGAGCCAAGGTATGTAAACAAGGCCTTGTAATAAAACAACAAAGTGTAGTGGTATTTATGCCACCTACAAGCATGTAAAAATAAGAACAAGATTTGTTCTTGAAAATGACTCAAAAGAAAAAGTACTAAAAATAAAAAATAGTAATAATGATTCCTTCCATGCTTGCATAAGGTTATGGATGGAGGTTTGGATGAGTAATGGTATTGATGCGATCAAGGATGAGGTTGAGTATGAATCGCATTTCTTCCCTAACTTCTATTGAAATTTCCCTAGTGGATTGGCAATGTTCACAATGTAAGTGACGTGGGTAATGAGTACGGAAGTCTTCCGGGTTGTTTTGATTTGTGAGTTGCCGAAGTTGTGGTGGAAAAATAGGAAAATACGGATCAAAGTCCGGAATGATTGGAAGTGGTGGTGGAAAAGAACCTAGATGTTCTTGTAGTTTAATGGGAGCTAAAGGTGGTGATGTTTCAAGATCATTGAATATTGTGTTTGGAGAAGTTTGAGGTGTCAAAAAGGCTATTTCTTTTTGTTTTGGTTGTTGAGATCTTGTTGGAGTCGTAAGAAGTTCCAAAAGAGTGATTTTAGGTGAGTGATTTGGTGATGAATTTGGTGTACTCGTTGGTGATGAAGGAGGTGCTATAATGGAAGCATCTTGTGGTGAGTTATTTGATGGTGATGAGCCATATGATGATGGTTTTCCTAAGCAACAAGATCGGATGTTAATCCGTGCGGATATCCTAGAGTTTGATTAAAGTGGAAGTACAAAAGTTTGGGTTTCATGAAGAGGAGTGTTTGTACTAGGTGATTCATCTAAGTTGTAAGATCTTTTGGATGACATGGTGTTGTTTGTTTGTGAAGATGAGATGAATTATGCAAGCATTTTGGGAGTTCTATATATAGAAAAACAAAGCATTGTAATGAATGCTTGACCCAAAATGTGGATTAAAATCTAATGATTAGATATGAATTTAAGGCATATGATCATGAGAACACAAGCATTAAAGAGCATACTCCAAAAAAAATGTGGATTTTTCATCCAAAGTGAGAAAAATAGAAGATGAAAAACAGCTTCTGTCTCACGAATCCCACGGATCCTTCCCTTGAGGGATCCGTCCAGCATGAATGCTGGGATCCGTGGGTCTGGTGATCCAGGCAACACAAAATTTTCCTTTTGGAAACATTTTTGCCTAGTGTGTGCCTATATGCAAACTATTTAGAGTTGCGGTTATCTTGACTCCTAAGAAGAAAAAGAAAACTAAACTAGAAGTGTAAAAGTATATTATTATGTGAGATAACCCGAAAACACATATTTAGTACTTGAGTACGTAATTTAGTGTTACCAATGCTCCTAATTCATTGTGGCTTAAATGAATGTACCCGAAAACACATATTAGTTATGTGTCCCCTTTAGCATTCAAAAGACATGAGATGCAATGAAAACGGGTTTTTACGTTGTATTAATAATGAAAAAGCGATTTGTTCTAAACGTGAGAATTTGATTTTGTGAAGTTGATACGGGAAGAAGTATCATTTTAGAAAGCATTTTGAAAAGAGATTTATATATTGTGAAATACAAACGTTTTATCCTTTTGAAAGGAGGATGTGTATGTGATTATGTGTTTGTAACTTGTACTTATTTTGAAAGAAAATAAGAAAATTATAAGTGAAAAACTTATCTTGGGTTTTGAAAATTCCCGTATTGTTTGTGAGTTGTGCGTGAAATAGAGATCCTAGACTCAGAAAGAAGAAGGCTAGTGTTTACATACCTTGTAGAGTCAAAAAGTAAATTACGACGTTTGTTCCATGAGACCAAGACCAAGACGAAGTATGTTGAATTGTTCCCGCTTCAACGGTTTGGTGAGGACGTCGGCTATGTTGTCTTCGGACACTACCTTCTCAATAGAGATGTTCCCCTTTTGAACATTGTCTCTTAAGAAGTGATGACGAATCTCTATATGCTTTGTGCGAGAATGTAATACCGGATTCTTGCTTAGATCTATAGCACCCTTGTTGTCACATAGAATGGCTATGTCACTAAGATGAATGTCGTAGTCGACTAACGCTTGTTTCATCCATAGTGCTTGTTGGCATGCTTTGCCGGCGGAGACGTATTCGGCTTCGGTTGTTGATATTGCTAATGCCGTTTGTTTCTTTGAAAACCAAGATGTTAAACAACATCCCATAAAAGTACATACCCCACTTGTACTTTTTCGGTGAACATAATCACCTGCATGGTCAGAATCTGCATATACAATTGTTTCTACACCCGTGCCCTTAGGATACCATAATCCTAATTGTTTTGTACCCTTAATATATCTAAATATTCTTTTTACGGCTTCTAGGTGTGATGTTTTAGGGTCTTCTTGAAACCTAGCACATAGGAAAACACTAAACATGATGTCCGGCCTATTTGCCGTGAGGTAGAGAAGACTACCTATCATGCCACGATATTTAGTATTATCGACGGATTCGCCGTCTTCATCTTTTGTGAGTTTGGTGTCGGTTGACATTGGTGTCCTAATTGGTTTCGACTCTTCTAGACCGAATTTCTTTAACATCTCCTTTATGTATTTAGATTGATTAAAGAAGATAACATCTTCTACTTGTTTGATTTGTAGACCAAGAAAGAAACTAATTTCTCCCATCATACTCATCTCGAACTCGTCATGCATAATTTTAGCATCACACATGTCTTGACAAGTGGATCAGAATATAATATCATCTACATATATTTGAACTATGATTATATGTGACTCTCTTTTCTTAGTAAAAAGTGTGTTGTCAACTAACCCCATGGTATAGTTGTGTTTAATTAAAAGTGACTTAAGTCTATCATACCAAGCTTTTGGAGCTTGTTTAAGACCGTAAAGGGCTTTCTTTAATTTATACACATGTTTAGGTTTTTTAAAATCGATGAAGCCCGGAGGTTGAGCTACATATACTTCTTCATTAATAAAACCATTTAGAAAATCACTTTTGACATCCATTTGATAAAGCTTTAGATCATTAGCACAAGCATACGCAAGAAGTATTCTTATAGACTCTAATCTAGCCATGGGGGCATAGGTCTCATCAAAGTCTATTCCTTCTTGTTGGTTATACCCTTGGCAACGAGTCTAGCCTTGTTTCTAGACACTACTCCGTTTGCATCTAATTTGTTTTTATAAACCCATTTGGTTCCTATTATGGTTTGATTACTAGGTGGAGGGACAAGTGTCCAAACATTATTAGAAACAAATTGATTTAATTCTTCTTGCATAGCCATTACCCAACTTTCATCTTTTATGGCTTCTTGTGTATTCTTAGGTTCTATGGTTGAAACAAAACAAAACAAGCTACTTTGGTTTTGAACTTGAGACCTTAATGTTCTTTCGTTTAGCTTTCCTATGACCTTATCTACGGGGTGATCTTTGGACTCTTTAATGTTTATGACTTCATCATTTAAAGGTTCTTCTTCTTCATTTATCTTTTTCTTTATTACTATAGCTTCACTTTCTACAATCTCGTCATTGACAAGAGGTGCAGAGGGTTTGGGTGGACTTTCATCAAATTTTATATTTAATGACTCTTCTACCTTCATTGTTTCTTTGTTTAATATGACGTAAGCTTTGCTATTTGGAAAGTAACCTAGAAAGATACCTTCAGTTGATTTAGGATCAAATTTTGTAAGGTAATCTTTAGTGTTAAGAATAAAACATTTGCTACCAAAGACTCTAAAGTGATCTAACGTAGGCTTTTTGCCTCGGAGTAACTCGTATGGAGTTTTACCTAAGATTGGTCTAATTAAGACTCGATTGAGTATGTACGTTGAGGTATCAACGACATTGCACCAAAACTTTTGAGGTATGGATTGCTCATTAAGCATGGTTCGACTCATTTCTTGTAGGGTTCTATTCTTTCTTTCAACTACCCCATTCGATTGTGGAGTGCGTGGAGCCGAGAAGTTGTGAGTAATACCATTAGCGTAACAAAAATCTCCGAATTGCACTTCATTATTGAATTCCCTACCATGATCCGTTCTAATAGACACAATAGGACTTCCTAGTTGTCTTTGGATTTTCTTGCTTAGTATTTCAAAATAATTAAACGTTTCCATTTTGTTCTTTAAGAATTTTGTCCATGTGTACCTAGAGTAATCATCCACTATGACCAAAGTGTAGTAGTTGCCTCCATAACTTTGGATAGCGGATGGACCAAATAAGTCCATATGTAGTAATTCTAGACACTTAGTTGTAGACACCATGTTTTTAGCTTTATGACTAGAATGAACTTGTTTTCCTACATTACAAGCATCACAAAAGTGATGTTCATATTTTAACTTAGGTAGATCTCTTACTAGATCTTTGGATGATAGCGATTGAAGAAGTCGCATGTTGGCGTGACCCAATCTTCGATGCCATAAGGTCGAAGTATCATCCATAGAGGTAAGAAATAGTTTGTCTTTAGGTTCATTACCGATTTTAATGACATATACTCCATGTTTCCTAATTCCTCTTCCTATGGTTATGCCATTTTTTAATATCTTACTACCGGTTTCGGTAAAAAGTACATTGCACTTTTTATCACATATTTGTCCTATACTTAAGAGGTTAAAGTTTAGGTTTTCTACGTGACACACATCGTTAATGGTTAGAGATTTGTTAGAAAATGTACCTTTACTGATGATTTTACTTTTGCTATTTCCAAACACCACATTACCTCCATTGAAGGATTCATATGTGGAGAATAGATCCTTATTGCCGGTCATGTGCCTCGTGCACCCGCTATCCTTGACTCATTCATCCGGGTCTAGGTCGACCTTTAAGCACACATAAGAAAACAATTAACTCAAAAGTTTGGTCCCTATTTGTTCATGGGTCCATTAGTGTTAAACATTCCATTCATGTTAGACATATATGGATAAGATGAGTATGCATTCCATGGATCAAAGTTTTGAAAAGGAAAACCATTTTGCATATTTGGGTTCCATCCCATTTGATGGTTACTTCTCGGGTAAACATTATTAGGTCTCCTAGATGGATTAGGTTTTGAAAAAGATGGAGCCTTGTTTCTTGCAAAAGTAGGATTATATTTTGGAGGTGGTTGTCTAGTGGTGAAATGAGTTGGTTTCTTCTTATTAATGATAACAAAATCTGTTCTAGATGAAGAAGCTACGTTATTACCACTGTTTTCTACAGCAGACCCACGGATCCCTGGCTTAACACTAGCCGGTTCCCTTTTGATGGGATTCGTGGGATCCGCCACAACAGTGGCTGGTTTTTCTAGTGCTTTAACAAATTGTGTTTCTTTGTTTTCACTAGTTGACGAATCAAGTTGTTGAATACCTAAACCTTTTTGGTTGTTGCCGGTTTTAACACTATCTAATATCATATCTAAAGTATTCGTACTCATTCTAGAAATTTTAGAATCTAGTTGATCAACTAGTGTTTGAAGTTGAACGCAAAGTTCACATTCACCACTTGCTATTTTACCCTTTTCTAGACGTTTCAGTTTTGCTTTTAATTCTATGACTTCTTTATCTAAACGTTGGTTTTGAATTTTTAAAAGCTTGTTTTTGTTAATTAGTTTTAAGCTAATATTGCATAGTTTGTCATATTCATTATGTAATGAGTCGTCATCTAGTGATGAGCTACTATAGTATTCATGACATACCTCGTCATTTTCCATGAGACAAATTTCTTCGTCCTCCTCGTCGCTCATTCCCCACGTGCCACTCATGAATGCCTTATGATCATCCCGTTTGGGACACTTACTAATAAAGTGGTTTGGGTCCCCACATTTAAAGCAAGAACGATCATCTTTTGGCTTCTCGTCCTCTTTGCTTTTCAGAAAGCCTTTCTTATCGTCATACGGTTGTTTGACGTATCTTCCCTTCCTTCTAAATAACTTTTTAAAGTCCCTTACCGCCATAGCGTACTCCTCGTCGTCACTATTCGAAGAGGAGTTATCTTCATCGCTTGAAACCTTTTTGGCTTTAAGGGCAAGAGATTTGTGTTTCTCTTTCACCTTTGAGGCTTCAGAATCTTTAGCAAGGACAAGCTCGTAGACTTTTAAGTTGCCTATGAGTTCATCAAGGGTGAGGATTGTCAAATCTTTTGACTCTTCGATCGGCGTCACCTTGGATCTCCACTTAGATGGAAGTGCCCTTAGATATCTCCTAACATGGTTACGGCTAGAAAAAGATTCATCAAGTGCTTGTAAAGATGTAATAATAGTATTAAAATTAGCAAATGAATGATCTATAGTTTCCTCATCCGATATTGAAAATTGTTCATATTGTTGAACAAATAAATCAATTTTATTATTTTTAACTTGTTGATTACCTTGATGAGTTACAACTAAAGAATTCCAAATTTCTTTAGAGGTTTTAAGCATAGAAATTCTTTCGAATTCCTTTTTGGGTAAAGCATTATACAAAACCATTTTAGCTTCACTATTTTTAGAAAGCTTTTTCTTCATTTCATCATTTAGTTTATCATGAGGTACGTTAACTAAATTTCCTTTATCATCATTTGAGGTAGCCTCAAAATCGCCTTCAACAATAATGTACCAAAGATCAATATCTTTAGACTTCACATATGTTTCGAATCTATTTTTCTAATATATAAAACGATTAGTTTCAAGTAGTGGTGGTCGTTGCATAGATTGCCCTTCCTTATAATTCTCAAAACCCATAGTGATCGAAAAGTTTTTAAAATACGGTTTACTTTAAAACTTTTACAAACTTCGCTCTAATACCAATTGTGAAAAACTAGAAGGGGGGTTGAATAGTTTTGCCGATTTTAAGTTAATTTCAAAAACTTTAGATTCGATAATATGTGAGATCGTATGGATGTTGAGAAAGTATAGATCTAATGATAAAGCAAGTAAATAAAGTAAAACAAAGGGATAGAAATGACACAACCGATTTATAGTGGTTCGGCTACAAGGACACCTTCCTTGCCCAACTCCACTCCCCGAGTCACCTACTCGAGAGTTCAAGAACTATGTCAACAAACTCCTTCAACTTGGCGGAGAAGCCTTCACAACGTTGCTTACACCTTTTTCCGGTACAAAGCTAAATACCGAGTCCGTAACACGGTGGACCAAACCAACATGACTATTACACAACAAATATGTGAAATATCTAATACAAGATCTTTGCTACAAAAATCTTGCGGAGGAACAAATCAATCAAGGACCCCTTGCTTGGATGACTTGTAGAATGCTCGTGATCTCGCCTTAGAGAAGGACCTATATGAGAATCACTAAAGAAAGAAAGAAGGAAGTACTCTCTAGATCAAGTGATCTTTTGTTAGAAGAGAATGAGAGTATATGAGAGAAATAGTAAGAAGAGGGGTGAGTTAGAATGAAGAAATGACTCTCTATTTATAGGAAATTTCTGCCACTGTTCTCCGGATCCCACGGATCCCTCCCACAAGGGATCCGTCTAGTGTAAACCTAGGGATCCGTGGGACGCTCCTCTTTGCCCATGGGTTTTTTGGTTATGGGTCATGGGTCATGGGTCATGGGTTGGTCCATGGGTATTCCTTTAGATTCAATGTGTCTAATGAATACATTGTATCTAGTCAAATGGGTATGGATCAATGGGTTATGGATATGATCCATGGGTTGTGGTTTTTACCCATCCTAATAAACTATTACAACAAATGATTAATTACAACATTTTTGTATTTAAATGCCTATATGTAAATGCTTTACAAAAATAACATGTATCCTTATAATTGTACTTAAGATAACATTATATTTGTTATCAACAAAACACAAAGAGATCGCAAAATATTAATAAACGTTTTTACGGTTTATTTGTATTAACATTGTCCTTCTTCAAATACTGCTAAACAAATGATTCATAACTTCAAGCAAGATATCGACGAGACTTTGTACCGTGCTTGGGAAAGGTACAATGACATGCTTTTCAAGTGCCCTCGGCATGATTTAGATGTGCAGTAGATGGTTCAAGTTTTCTACGAAGGCTAAGATGTTCCTACTCGCCAAATGTTAGATTTTCAGGTTGTATGGGACAAGTGAGTCGAATCCCTTGATTTGGTCAAGCTCTAGCTCTCGACTAACTGTTTTGGTCGATTTCTAGCATTCAACTAATCTGTCCCATTTTTTTGTTTTGTACTTTCAAATCAATCAAAATTGCTTCAAGCTTTCGATTAACATTTACAATTTATGGTGAATTTGGCGGTCCAAACCCTAAAAAAATAATAAATAAATAAATAAAAGCTGACACAATCCTTCTCTTCAATCCCTAATCGATAACTCATTCTATGTCAATTATTTATCATTAGTAAATAGTCATTGACTCTTTGTTGTATCGATTCTTTATTGATTTAGGGTTAGTTTATTCACTTTAGGGTTTGGTGTAAGGATCGTTTGGTTTATCATTGACGCTGCTCAATATTTTGGTTTTTAAGTGTTTTTCTATGGTTTGATGATGAAGTCTGGGTTCTTAGATTCAGGACGAGGAGGGGAAAAGAATAAAAGGAAAAAAAAGGTGATGTATCAATTGGTTCTAGTTTGGATTCGGGTGTTGATCTAACTTCTAAGATCTGTAACCTGAAAAATCAATTGCTTGATGGTAAAGCAGTTTTATTAGGCGAAGATGGAAAACCACTCAAACCTACTATTGTTAATAGGAGTGATTTTATGGTGATGGTGGGGTTTTTCAGACCCATCTGTTGTTGAGGTTGGGAATGTGATGCATGATTTAAACGTGCATGAGGTTGCACAAACTGAATGTGCTACTGTTGTACAAAATAAAGCGTGCCTGTTGTGAATTCAACACGTATGCCTGATGTGAATGTTCATGATCAATTTCCAACACCTGATGCGAGTGGGGATGAACAGGTGGCTACACCTGTCGTTGGGAGTGAGTCTATTAGGAATGATAAGGCTATGCAGGACAAGGTGAACATTGTTGGTGAGGCTAGGTTCGTGCAACAAAATTTGAAAGTGGCTAATTTACAAACAGAGTCTTCTATGAGTGATGAGGCTACACGTACTGTTACTATGGCTACATGTAACAGTTTCGAAGAGGCAATGAGTGGTGTTGCTAGTGCTTATGTGCCTTCTGATGACAAGGTAGAAAACATACTAGTGACCAAACCTAATGTGGAATCCCCGTCGTCTTATGCTTCTAACATCAACCTTTCATCTTCTAATAAAGCTAACTTTCAGTTTTTTGAAGAAACGTTACATAAGGATGCTGATTATGATGTGGGTTTACCTATAGATTCGGTACAAAAGGTGAATGAGAGGATGAAAAATTCGCTTTTTGGGTATTTATTGGTAAAATACTTGCATTTCCTGTGGTTGAATGGTTTGTGTGTAACAATTAGGGAAAATATGGAATTCAGATTGTCACGTTGAACGCGAATGGTTGTTTCCTTTTCAAGTTCTCGTCTATAAAGTATATTGAGTCTATTCTTCAGGATGGACCTTGGATGATTCGTGGAATCCCTATCTTTCTTAACAAGTGGTCTCCATTGATAAGTCTTCTTAATTTGTCTTATGTTCCGGTATGGGTGAAGTTTCATGATGTCCCTTTGGTTGCTTATACTCCGGATGATTTGAGTTTGATTGCTTCTAAAATTGGTACTCCTATGATGCTAGATTCTTATACTAATACCATGTGTTTATAGTCACGGGGGCGTATTAATTATGCAAGAACTTTGATAGAAATCAATGCATCCAATGAATTTCGTGACAACTTAGTGTTGGTTGTTCCTAAACTCATAGGGGAAGGGTATACAAAGGAAATCATTCACATTGAATATGAGTGGGAGCCACCTCGGTTTAGTATTTGTTTGCTCTATGGTCATTTAAATGAGATTTATCCTAAATTCGCTCCAAAACGTGTGGTGAATGGGATGGTAAAAAAAAAGATATTCGTTCAGATGTATCTAAGAAGCTTTTTAATGATAGAATTACTGTTGTGAAGCGAAAAGATGGTAACACTAAGAAGTTCAATGCTATTCAAATTAACAACTTTGAGTATCGAATGGTTGCTTCTAAGGATACCAAGACGTCTCCTACTAAAGATAACACAAAAGAGGTGTCTATATCTAGACAACCAAAGAAGGTTGCGAAAGTGGCAAACACTTCAACCAATGTGGCGTCTACTTCTAAACAACCAACAAAATATCATAATGTGGTTATTACTTCTAATGCATTTGTTGCTCTTGATAAGATAGATGATTCTACTATGGAAAATATTCAACCATGTGGTAATTCCAATATGCCTATTGTTGATTTGGATGAAGGTGCTACTATTAATGTAGCATTTAGTGTTAATGTTTCTACTAATGTTGATGGAGGATACGTAGTAAATAATGAAAACATTCCTAGTTCGTCCATTACTGTTCCTTCTTCAAATAACACACCTAACATGGTTAAAGATGGAAAAAAGGTAGGTAATCCATTTTCTAAGGATGGGAATTTGGTTATTTCTGATAGTGATAGTAATGATGATTAAGTTCTTGAGGACTACAATGAAACCAAAAGTTTTATGGAATTTGATAATTTTAAAAATGGTAGTGGAGTGGGCACGAAGAGCTTATTGGAGCAGGGAAGAAGGACACCTATGACCAAAATCCTTATGATAATGATGATGAGTTTGATGATTGTGGTCTAACTGATGTAAAATTAAAGTTTTCTAATGCATATGACATTAGTCTTTGTGGTCAGCTTAGATAAGTTATTCTTTTTTATTTTGCATAAGTATGACATGCCATTTCTTATGCTAGTTTAGGTCTTAAGCACTGTAGGCGCTTTTGCTTTGCTTTTTTGGGCTAAAGTGTGGGACTCACCAACATCCGTTGTACTTAATTGACTTTCTTGAGTAATAATATTTTACCGAGGGTAACTCTTTTACCCAATAAAATTATTTACAATTTGTTTCTCTTTTTTTTTTCTTTCAGTCGAGTTTTATAAAACTTTACACAAACAAATGTAATAGTCGAGTTTTCAATTGTGAAAAGGACAAGCACAGAAACTCTTGTAGAGTTTTTAATCGAGTTTTCAATAGTGAAACACAAACACAACTTTCAATCAAACTTTGCCATTTTTGAGTTGTTTTGTGATATTTTGGGTAATTGAGTTTTACCTTTCTTGGTTCATTTTGTGATATTTTTATAAAATAAAATTCATAGATAGTCACAATTGATTTTTAATCAAGTTTTGATTAAGTTTTCAAACCAATCAACCATTTGCTTTGATACCAATTGTTAGTCCAAGTTAGAGAGAGAAACAACTAGTAATGAGAAATGTTTACATTGTGTCAAATCTACCACAAAGAGAAAATGTGGAACAGGTTTGTCATTGTCATCAATGATTGGGGTATCTTTATTCTTACAATCATTGGTGACAATATACTTATTACACTTTTAGTCCCTAATACATAAACTATTACAAGGATAACTAAACTAACCTTAATATGTTGATAAACTATTATACATTCATTTATAATTCTGAACACTCTTGGATGTCTGAATATTCCTTCGGAGACACTAACCTTGGGTAGAACCCGATCAGTTTCGGAGGAATTAGCATCCCAAGAGGAACAACATGCTTGTTGGTGGATCGGAAAGCAAGCAACCAAGCACCATGAACAAAGAAGCATAGCACCAAGAACACCTCGTTTGGTCTTATGACTTTTAATGAAACCTCAAAGTTCACGACACCCCATACACCAATTCCAGTACCACCGGAAGTCCGATCCAAAGCTTGTAACACCTGCAGGTCATGCGACCTTGCAACAGCAACATACTAGTCCCTTAATCTCTCGAATAGTACCCACACCCCATCTCATATTCTGCCATGACAAAGAACACTGGTTACAGATACTCATTCATAGTACCTTACCTTATCATACAGTAGATAGATCCTCCAAACTTATAAACATACCGTTTGTGCAACTATGCAAATATTTGTATAGACATTAGCAAAAATAAGTATAACAAATAGCCCAAATAAAACTTTAACAAAGTAGAAGGAACATTAGATTGTAATACAATCTTTGACAAAAATGTAAGGGAGATAAAGTTGTGCTAGATTGTTTGACAAAAATAGAAGAATAATAGTTTTCCAAAGATATTGGTGGTGACCGGGAACAATAGTCGTAGATATGAGATTCATGTATATGTTTCATATGTCAAGAAGGGTGTAGAATAGAATGTGTTTTTGTATGATATGTGATTTTTACAACGATGATCGTTCGGAAGAAAATAAAGGTCGTGTGAAATAAGGACACAGGCGCTGGAGTTCGTGTGAAAGAAAGTGACGGTAACGTAATGTTCTTCGAGAGTGGCAACCCGACGTTACCACTTCTTCCTTTTAGGGGGAACAGGTGGTGGAACATTGGTTGTGATAATGATATAAATAATTTGTTTTATGCGAGAGATATGTATGTTGGAGAAAGTTATGTGTCGGTGTGTTAAATAGATGAATCATGTATGGTACAACACCCCAATTCCGAAGGAACTAGAGGCTACACAAACGATACATAAACAGAGGAAAAGTCTAAGTCTAATGAATACTCCAATAAAGAAATAACATAAGGTGTTCCAAACCGTTCAAAACTAAAATTTATTACTACAAATTTATTCGAAAGGAACTAAACATGCCAAAATAATAAGTCTCTAACACTCCATGCTACTTGGTCCAACTCTCAATCTCTATGTCCCAAACCCTGAATACCTGCCGCATGGAAAGAAAATGTGGTTGAACGAAAAGCTCAGTGCGCGGATAACACAAAAGTAATACGAAACAAAAAGCAAAAATGATCATAAACAAATATTCAATGAAGGAGTTTTTAAAAAAAGTTCAACCAATGAATTAAAGATCACAAAAGTGGCAAATCAATGAGGGTAAGTTCAATAGGATACATTCAATATGCAAGTTCGATAATTAAGTTCAATAATGAAATTCAATACGTAAATTCAATACTAACACTTACAGAAAGCAAGTATCAACCAAAATAATACAATGGGTACATGGACCTGCAGATCCAAAGTACCAAAAAATGGTGGATGAGGTGTTGGGCACTCGCCTCCATCCACAAAAATAACAATACAATATGCCTATGGTCGACCAGCCTAAACAGACTGTTAATGTTGGTTATCAAACTGTCACTAACAAAAATAAGGGTAGGAATGGTGGTCCAAGTGTTCCAGGTAAGGGAGGTTTTACTAAAGTGGGTCCTAAATTTAGGTATCAACCTAAAGCCACTGATGTGGCTAGTACGAGTGGGACGAAGATTGCTAAATCTAATCCGTTTGCTGCACTAAATACGATCGATTCTGATGAATGTGGCAATCCTACTGATGTAGAGGTTTCTGGTAATACAATGGAAGCAAAGGATGTTGGGTCTCTCGAGACAGGTAATATATCACAAGATCAGCTTGTTAGTGATTTAATGGTAGCTAACGCGGTTGGTCCTACCCCTATTGTTAAGAAAATTGGGAAATTTGAAAGGCTTCTTATTGATGGAAAAGCTACTCTTGTTAATGATAATGGTAATCCTATTAAAAAGGTTGATTATCAGGGTTATAATAAGGATTTCCCGGCTACTTCTTTTACTAAGAGGGTTAACCCATTCACTAAGGTGGGAGAGATTGTGGATTCTGATAGTGATGATGAGGAGGTTTTGAACACCTTTGATGAGACGAGTAATCTATTTGGTGGTGGTCATGATCGCGAAGATGACTATGATGACTATGATTATGATAACTATGCGGATCAGGTTTACGATCTTCCAGGAAATTTGGATGCCTATTATGACACGTATGGTATCAAGCTCCAAGGCCTTGGTAGGAAGTAATTTTATCTCCATAGGAGTCTAATGTTATATTTTGAGTAGTGTTTTATTTTCTTATGTAGAGAATAGGAAGTATCTTGTTATGTAAGCTTTTCGCCTATATAACGGGCTGAGATATGAGATTCACCCATATCCTTTGTACTTAAACGTTTTTTGGAGTAATATATTTACCAAGTCTTTAACCTTTTACCAAAAAAAAAAAAAAAAAAAAAGGAAAAAAAAAACGCCTCCTAAAAATCCCATATACCACCAATAGTGAGGAAACGTCGTGGACTAATCACACCGCCAAAGATAGTGTCACGCCATTTGTGCCACAATGGCGCGCCCATGGTACCTCCATGAGTAGTTAATAGCTCAAATACCCAGGTTTAAGGTTCAATAACAATAGGGTCCAATGACAATGAAGCAATAACAATGTACCAATAACAATGAATCGAATGAGTCATTATAACAATGAGGTACTAACAATATATCACAAAAGATCATATGAGCAATGCAATAACGATGGATCAATGGTTAAGGAAAGAAGCACTAGCTAAGAATCCATACAATCATATTTGCAAATAAAAGAATAAGACCAGATATTCGTACCTTATACGCAAGAACCAACTAATATGAAAGCTCTAAGTAGTCCAAAGTCAAGTCAATTCCCATGGTCTATACAAGGAAGACAAACCAGCATTAAAACTAAACATATCTAGGCGACCATTGAAATTGGCAAATAACTGAGTAGGTAAAGGAAAACACGTATATAATAGTCGCGTATATGATAAAAACCATATGGTATTTTATTTTTAGGTAATGGAAACAAAACAAAAAAACACAGTAATTCTTTCAACGTATATACATTTTAACCTAAGAAAAAATATAAAAAATTGAATATTTTTCTCTATCTATTTAATATTTGTGAACATTTACATGTGCTTCTTGCATTTTAGATAATTTTTCTTTTTTCTTTAGTCCTATTTTATTAATTAATTATCTATTAGTATAAATAGATAAAAAAAAATATTATTGAATTACCACATAACGGTAAATTTAAATTATTATTACAAAGTTTCAAAGATACATTAATTAATTAATAATTAATTAATTAAGATTAAAATTGTTTTTTGCGCGCAAAACATAACTAAAAGAAAACAGTAATAGTTATGATTTTATTTAGTTGTGTAATTTCTGTTAGTAAATAATTATTATGGACAAAAAGAGTATAAAGTATTAGTGTATCTAGTCTATATGTTGGACTTTTGTTATTCACAAAATAAATATTAGAAATTGTTGTATACCAGTAACTTCGTATAGTTTTGAAACGGACGTTGTTGTCATGTATAAAAGACTACTAGTTATAATACCCGTGCACGCAAGAGATGTTGACAAAAAAAAAATGTATTAATATTGAATATTGTGTCTTTAAAGGTAATTGCATATAATTATATAGTTATAAGTTTCGTGCACGCACGAAGTTTACACATAAATCAAATTTATTTTAACATTTTAGTTCAGTATATACACATATAAGAATTTGCCCATGAAAATTGTGATATAAGTACAACTAATATTTATGCACGAGTTTTCATTATGCATTAATATACATTAGAATTTGGTAAAATATTTGTAAAAATTTCTATTAGGCAACTCAAGATTAAAATTTTCAAAACAACATATACATTGTATTTTTTAAGATATAAAGTATAAATGGTACAAAGTATAAGAGGGGTATTTGTTTATAATCCAAAGTAATTAAAAAACATGGTGACTTATAATATTACACTTGACTCTATATAATTTTTAAAAATTCAACCACTAAAGTTTTATTAATCACCCCATCTTTTTTTAAGTTTTTGTTTTCATAAATTTGACACCTATATTATGTGTGTTTTTATCAATCAAATATCTCCGCCAAATTTATTAAAGTTTGAACAAAATCAATTTAATTTTGACTTTTATTAATCAATCACATCACACGATTTTGCTTACGTGGCGAAATTGAGCTCACCTATTGGCCCAATTGTTTTTTCAATTAGAATGAATTGACAAAATAACTCCGAAATTATGTAATTCCTTTATTAGATAAAGGATTAATTGGCTACGCTAATTAAACAAAAAATATACTCCCTCCGTCCCAAATTTATTGTCCACGTTTCCTTTTTGGGATGTCCCAAATTAATTGTCCACTTCTATAAATAGATAGGGAATATAAATCAAGTTTACCAAATTACCCTCACTTGACTTTGTAATTACAAACTTTAAAGAAGTTCTAAATTAATTAGTTACGGGTAAAACTGTCATTGTGCAAAAAGTAGGAGAGAGAAAGCTATAATGATGATGTTTTTCTTAAACTTTGTATTTTTTGTCAGTGGACAATAATTTTAGGACGGAGGGAGTATATAGCTTTAAGATTATATTTAATCATAACATTAAATAGAGCTTATTCGATTAGGAAACTAGATATATGTTTTTCAAGTAAACTATTAATTCATATCTATTATGCTTCACTCTACAAGCAAAAGTATAAATCAAAATAGCAACTATTCAGGGCCGTCTCATAGATTTTGGTGGCCCCGTGCCATCACTACAAAAAGGCATACACATGTATTACTAGTGCGTGAACTAATTAAACTCAAGTCTCATGTTGTATATATACATATAATAAAGTGCATGAAATTTTGTGGCCCTCGTTAAACGATGGCCCTGTGCAATAGAACCTCTTGCACTCCATTAATTAAGCCGGCCCTGCAAGTATTTATAACCATCGCAATGTAATCGGAACATGCAAGTCCACAACAAAGCGCGACACACAATTATCATCGTTTTACATACACAACTAGCCCGGATAACACATTCATCATCACGTACTATACACAAAAACAACTATAAGAATGTATAAGAGGTCGGAAACAATTTCTACCCATTTGTTCATTAACCTTTATAAGCTACCATAAAAACAAACAAGTATAACACCACTTATCGGAATTAATTTGCACACATTTATTTATTTTTGATTTACATACAACAAATACAAACAAAGTGATTTAACATGTAATACTCGACACATCATCTATAACAAGAAATGTAGCATGCAAATCAAAACTAAGTGTACATGTGTTAAAATTTGTGCAAATCACCTACTCTCAACTCGTCGATTTTTCTTTAATAGGCAAAGAAGATACCACGTAACTTGTAACTTGCGAGATGGGACTAGAACTTGGAAAGGGTCCAACCGGGCCCGGTTAATATCTATGCCGCCATCTAGAACCACTCGTGCCTTTCAACTTTTTTTTATGCATGTACCAACCCCATAAAAAAACCGCGTTACTTCCATTGCCGGGTTTATGCAGTTGTCTTGATGAATACGTACGTGACTAGTGAAGGTCGATATAGTTTGTGACTGATGACCCAACCTTTGACAAACTATTTATTATATTAATCATATCCATTAAAATTAATCTCACTTTCCAGCTGTAATATGACCTTCTTTAGCACCTTCATTTTGAAATTTCGTATCTATAAGTATAAGAAAAGGTCACAATAAAATGTCACAACATAAAAACAACAAACTTTAAGTGAAAATCTTACCATGGTTTTGTTTTTGTCTAGGAAAGTTGTGATTTTGTTGCTATTGGTTTGTCTTGGATGTGGTAGTTCTTTTGTATCGGCGAATTTCTATAATGATTTTGATGTTACGTGGGGTGACGGACGTGGTAAGATACTTGAAAACGGCGAGCTTTTGACCCTGTCGCTTGATAAGTCATCAGGGTCGGGGTTTGAGTCGAAGAATGAGTATTTGTTTGGGAAGATTGATATGCAACTTAAGTTGGTACCTGGAAATTCGGCTGGTACTGTTACTGCATATTACGTAAGTGCATATGTTATATGATCATTTAACTATATACTTTACAATATTTTGTTTGTTTGTAGTTTATTTTTTTGGGCTTGTTTTGTTAACTAAGATACGTTTGATTGCAGTTGAGCTCAAAGGGGTCTAATTGGGACGAGATCGACTTTGAGTTCTTGGGTAACTTGAGCGGAGACCCTTATATTCTTCACACAAATGTCTTTTCGCAAGGAAAAGGCAATCGAGAGCAGCAATTCTACCTTTGGTTCGATCCAACGGCTGATTTCCACACGTATTCGATTCTTTGGAACCCGCAACTCATTTTGTAAGTCTGATTCTTTCTTAGCACATTTAGTTGTTTAAAATATTTTTGCATCATGTTACATGTAACTTAATTAGAGTTGTGATATGATCATGATACTTAACAACATTCCAATAATGACTTCACTAGATTTTCGGTTGATGGAACACCTATACGAGAATTCAAGAACGCGGAGTCAAAAGGAGTACCATTCCCAAAGAACCAACCAATGAGGATACACTCGAGTTTATGGAACGCGGATGATTGGGCCACAAGAGGTGGACTTGTGAAGACGGATTGGAGCCAAGCTCCTTTCACTGCTTCCTATAGAAACTTTAGCGCGAATGCTTGTGTAGCAGTGTCAGGCACATCGACATCTTGTGGCAGTGGCTCAGCCTCTAGCAATGCTGCGTGGTTAACTGAGGTGTTGGATAGCAGCCAACAAGAGAAGTTGTTATGGGTGCAAAAGAATTATATGATTTATAACTATTGTTCGGATTCTAAGAGGTTTCCTCAAGGATATCCACCAGAATGCAACATGGCTTGAATATGTGAATTCGGGTTCTACAACTGATTTAATCATTTAATGTTGTAAATTGTAATGCCATACTATGATGGCTTGGGCAGATCATGGATGGTTTGAGTCTTGAGTCCTTATTTTTTATTTTTGTAATTGTTATATGTATTCATTTGTATCTAGTTTTTACAAGAGGAAATATATATACATATTCATTGTTATTGTAAAAAAAGAATCATCTTTCTGATTTTCCATGCTCTATACATCAGTTTAAAAAAAAAGCTAGATGAATTTTTCATGTTCAGGGAGAGCGGGCCTTTAACTCGGATGTCCGCATCTTAATCCGGGCGCTGTATATATCCTCGTAGCCGTTTCCGACGACCCTTCCCTGACCATTCCTAAATATGTAAGTAGAAAGGTTTGAACAACTCTTATGTTGACATCAAGTGCCTAACCGCTAAGCCTCGTCATGATTTCTCTAGACATGAGTTTGTTGATCATAAATCAGATACAATTCATCTTGACATCTTGTTGTATCATGATGGACTCAAACACAACTGGTTAACCCATTTATCACCAACAGTCCAACACATAGTCACAACAACAACAAAAAGTGCTAGATTGTTAATTGTTAGAAAGGAAAATACAAAAAAATAAAAATAATAAAAATAAAAATAAAATAGTTCCAAGATTCATGGAATTTGCAATATTTTGCCAAATGGTGGGCTTGTAATTCTGCTTAAAATTTGGAACCTTAACAAATAGTAACAAAGAAAAGAGTGAGACCTCAAAAATAACATTGACAAGAATGAGGCAAAGAGATATGTTAGGGAAAGACAACATGTTTGGCTGTATCAACATCACAATAACGACCACTTTAAACCAATGGGTTTGCGATCAACATCGTCTTTAAGGCTATCGACCTTAAACCTTGCTCGATCCCATGGCATTGGCCAGAACTGCATCCCCTTTATACTATTTCCTTCGGCCTCTATTTTCCTTCTATTCAAGGTGCGTATATAATTTTCTCCGTTCAAGCATATTAATTAGTGATAAGGTTGTGTGCCATTGCTATCTTAATGATTTTTTGTCCAACAGATTAATGTATATATTGCACACACTAGATGAGGTCCACGACGCTACCAAGCCACAGCTTACGTGCGTAGCCCCTGTTGGAATTCTAAGTTTACTGCTGTCAAAAGAAGTTAATTTCAGTATTCTAGAAGCACAAGTCATCACCTATGTCATAACCCATTTGGGAGGTCATGGATGATGTCAATGGCTCAACATGATGCCTATAAAAGGCAGTAGTTCCCTCTTTCTTTTGCATCCCATCCCATTCACAACACAAACACATACAGAGTATTGTATAACATGTAATAGGTTTTGAGCTATTTTCCTATTATCAATCAAAGAGTTATTTTGATTATTCGTGTCTATACAATATCAATCTTGAATTGGTATCAGAGCTGAGAAAAGGGCTTTGAATACTTATCTGGTGGTTCTTGAAACATGTCAGATGTTGAAGATGCAGGTCCTACACCGGTGAGGGTGAAGGAGGTCGGAACAACCACCGTAGCTTGTCCTATGCTATCATCCACCAACTACACAGTCTGGGCCCTACGAATGAAGGTAGTACTCAGAATTCACAAAGCTTGGATAACTATTGATCCAGGAACAGACGAAAGTGAAGAGAAGAATAACCTGGCGATGGGTTTGCTGTACCAAGCAATCCCTGAAACTCTGATAATGCAAATAGGCGATGTAGAAAGTCCGAAGGTGCTGTGGGAATCGATCAAGGCTCGTTATGTTGGAGCAGATAGAGTGAAGGAAGCACGGTTGCAGACTTTAAACTCTGAGTTTGATCGGTTGAAGATGCACGAGACCGAGACCATTGATGTTTTCGCCGGAAAACTCGCCGGAATCGCTTCGAAGTCCGCGTCACTGGGAGAAACAATTGAAGAAGCGAAGCTTGTGAAGAAGCTGTTAAAGGTGGTCCCCAGAAAGTTTATCCATCTTGTTGCCTCCCTCGAGCAAGTGCTCGATCTGAAAACAGTTGGGTTTGAAGATGTGGTCGGCCGTTTGAAAGCTTACGAAGAGCGTATTCGAAGTGAAGATGGTGGTGATGAGCAGAGGGTATTGTTTACTCGTGGTGGTAGATCGACCGGTGGTGGCCAGACCTCTGGTGGAGGCGGCGGTGATGGTTGTGTTTCTGGTTCTGTGTCGAGAGGAAAGAGAGAGGAGAAAGGGAAAGTGGGATTTAATAACCGGTCAAAGGGTTATTATCAAAAGAGTGTGGATAATGGATCCGGGTCGGGTGGATCCGGTTCTTCTACTGGGTCAAAAGCCCAAAATAATTATAAACCCAATAAGCCCAACTCCAACTCAAACCGAAACCAGAAAAAAGATCTGTCAAAAATTATTTGCTACAGATGTGATAAATCAGGCCATTACGCGTCTAAATGTCCGGACCGACTCCAAAAATTCCAAGAAAGCAATTTTACGGAGCAGGAAGATACTGATGAAACTGTGTTTTTACACGAGACAGTATTTTTGAATGAAAAGAATGTGATACCGTCTCGGTATAACGCACAAGAAAAAGATGTGTGGTATTTGGACAACGGGGCAAGTAATCACATGACGGGAAATCGATCGTTTTTCTCCGAACTCGACGAAGGAATAACCGGAAAGGTGAAATTCGGTGATAATTCGTGTGTCGAAATTAAAGGGAAAGGGTCTATTCTTTTCCAAGGAAAATCGGGGCAACAACGATTGATGACGGAGATTTATTTCATACCGGATTTGAAAAATAATATTTCCAGTCTCGGACAAGCAACGAAGCGGGTGTGATATTCGGATGAAAGATGACTATTTGACGATGCATGATGCTGACAACTGCTTATTGATGAAGGTACAAAGAACTCCAAACCGCCTTTATAAAATAAATTTAACAATTGGAGTACCTATTTGCCTTCATTCAAGACTAGGTGAAGACACGTGGCGCTGGCATGCAAGACTTGGGCACATCAATTTCGAGTCAATGAAAAAGATGTCCAAGAAAGGTCTAGTCAAAGGGTTACCTCATTTTAAAAATGAGAATCAATTGTGTGAATATTGTTTGGTGGGCAAGCAAACAAGAAAATCATTTCCATTAATGACGATGTACAAAGCAACACGACCATTGGAGCTCGTTCACGGTGATTTATGCGGTCCGATCACACCGTCAACGAAAGGTCAAAATCGGTACATTTTCACACTAATTGATGATTTTTCACGATATATGTGGACTTTTCTTTTGAAGGAGAAAAGTGAGGTGTTTTTACACTTCAAGAAATTCAAAGCTTTGGCGGAGAAGGAGCTCGGAAAGTCTTTGAAGATGTTTCGAAGTGATCGAGGAGGAGAATTTACTTCGCTCGAGTTTAATTCCTTTTGTGATATAAATGGAATCAAACGACAGCTTACCGCCCCATATACACCACAACAAAATGGAATTGTGGAACGAAGAAACCGAACACTCATGGACATGACACGAAGTATCATGAAGGCGATGCATGTTCCAAATTATCTGTGGGGAGAAGCTGTAAGACACTCTACAAATTTGATCAACCACGTTTACACAAGAGTCCTTGGTGATACAACTCCGTACGAGAAGTTGTATAAAAGAAAACCAAATTTGGAGAATGTTCGTATCTTTGGGTGTCTAGCATATGTGAAAGTTGAACCGGTGAATCTCAAGAAGTTGGATGCAAGATCAAGACCACTAGTGCATCTTGGTTCTGAACCGGGTACAAAAGCTTATCGGCTTTTTAACCCGGCTACACAAAAAATAATTATAAGTCGAGACGTTATTTTTAACGAGACCAAATGGTGGGATTGGGACAAAGAAGCAGGTACCAACAATGAAGAACCGGGGTCATTCATAGTTCCATGGGACTATCCAGAAGATATGGCGAGAAACCAAGGAGATATTGTAAGCAATGATCAAACTGGACCGATTGAATCAGATCACGAGATTGAAGACGGAGTGCAGGTTCAAGACAACGAGCAACCAAGTCCGGTCAACAATAACGTGAACAATGTCCAGAACCAAAGGCCTATGAGAACAAGGAGACTTCCAACTCGACTGCAAGATTTTGTGCTTAACCTTAATAATCTTGATGAACTTCTCCTCATAACCAATGACGAACCAGTATCGGTTGAAGAGGCGAAGAAAGAACCAGAATGGGTCAAAGCCATGAATGCAGAGATCAATTCGATCAACAAGAATAACACTTGGATTCTCGTGAACAAGCCTATGGGGGTGAAGGTGATTGGACTCAAATGGGTGTTCAAACTGAAGAAAAATGCAGACGGCACCATCATTAAATACAAGGCAAGGTTGGTTGCTAAAGGGTACGTGCAACAACCTGGTATTGATTTTCAAGAGGTATTTGCACCGGTAGCTCGAATCGAAACCATCCGGTTTCTCATTGCCTTAGCCGCAACAAATGGGTGGGAGCTTCACCACTTAGATGTCAAAACGGCTTTCTTACACGGAGAATTGAAGGAAACCGTTTATGTGTCACAACCAGAAGGCTATATAAGGAAGGGCAACGAGCATAAAGTGTATCGCCTTAACAAAGCACTTTATGGTCTAAGACAAGCACCTCGAGCATGGAACACGAAGCTTGATGGAATTTTGAAGGGGTTGAAATTTCACAAGTGCTTGAAAGAACCATCGGTGTACCGGAAGCGAGAAGGAACTAACTTGCTAATTTTAGCAATTTATGTTGATGATTTATTTGTTAGAGGTACAAATTTGAACATGATCAAAAGGTTCAAATTCGAGATGTCCAAGAACTTCGAGATGTCGGATCTTGGAAGATTGACTTACTACCTGGGCATTGAAGTCAAGCAAGAAGAATCAGGGATTACGATAAACCAAGAAGCCTATGCTCGACGCATTCTGAAGGAAGCTGGTTTACAAGATTGCAATCCAACTCATATTCCCATGGACACGGGAACCAAATTGTCAAAGGCCGAAGATGAACCTGAAATCGACCCGACACAATATCGAAAAGTGGTAGGATGCCTTAGATATCTCTTGCAAACAAGACCCGATATGGCATATTCGGTTGGAGTTATTAGCCGATACATGCAAAGTCCAAGAGAATCACATGGTCGTGCAATTAAACGCATTCTACGGTACTTAAGGGGAACAACGGGATATGGAATTAAGTACGAGAGGATGGGTCAAAACAGAATCATTGGTTTTAGTGATAGTAGTCACAATGTTGATCCAGATGACGGAAGAAGCACAACTGGTCACATTTTCTACTATGGGTTATCTCCGATAACCTGGTGTTCGCAAAAGCAAGATACCGTTGCTTTATCATCTTGCGAGGCAGAGTTCATGGCAGCTACCGCGGCGGCTTGTCAAGCAATATGGCTTCAGGATTTGCTTGGAGAAATTATGAACAAGACGCAAGAGAAGGTGGTTATTAGGGTTGATAACAAGTCTGCTATCGAACTAACTAAGAATCCTGTTTTTCACGGAAGGAATAAACACATTCACACGAGGTTTCATTTCATTCGCAATTGTGTTGAAAACGAACAGGTGGAGGTGGAGTATATTTCCGGTGAGAAACAGAAGGCGGACATTCTCACGAAACCATTGGCACGAACCAAGTTCAAGGAAATGCGGAGCTTGATTGGAGTCAAAGACATCTCTAGAAGGACTTAGAGATTCGGGGGTGATTGTTGGAATTCTAAGTTTACTGCTGTCAAAAGAAGTTAATTTCAGTATTCTAGAAGCACAAGTCATCACCTATGTCATAACCCATTTGGGAGGTCATGGATGATGTCAATGGCTCAACATGATGCCTATAAAAGGCAGTAGTTCCCTCTTTCTTTTGCATCCCATCCCATTCACAACACAAACACATACAGAGTATTGTATAACATGTAATAGGTTTTGAGCTATTTTCCTATTATCAATCAAAGAGTTATTTTGATTATTCGTGTCTATACAATATCAATCTTGAGCCCCATTTCCTATAACTAACTTTGAACCCAGGTATCATGGTATGGCCTATTATTTTACCCATCTGCGGTTTTATGTAATGCGGCATGCGTATATCACGATACGATATCATGGAATCACCAAAAGCTTCAAAGCAAAATTAATAGTCGTAAACTCAACTGAGCAGTGAAAATTATTTCAACACATAACTAATTAGTAATCTTATGTTTGATTTTAGCTCTACGACATAGAGAACCTTCTTCTCCTAGGTGTCGTATGACATAGTCCATCATCTATATTTGAAGTGTCTTTTGATCCTTGCTTGAACGGATTCAGTTTGCCCAATTTCTTAGACATCGACGAGAAGAATGAAGGTTTCTTCATATTCTTCAGCTTAGAAGACGATGTCCCCACTTTACCTTTTTCCATATCAGATATATACATCTTCATCCTTAACAATTCAGATCTCAAGTCTTCATTTTCTTTTGCTAACGCCACATCTGCGTGCACTTGCAGCCTCATGCTTTGGGCAACAGGTGTGCTCTGCCCGCTTCTTACTTGTAATTGGTCATAGTAAAGAGAGTGCAAAACTATTTGTAATGGAAATTGTTTGTTTTGGGAAGCATGTAGTCTTGCTTCAGTAGATAGCTTTAGTGGATCCATTGCAGTGCAAACTTTCTCTTTCTGGATTTCATCCAAGTTCGGATGAGCCTAAAAGAGTCGAATGTAAGTTATATTATAAGTTAGTGTTTATCATGTTCTTTAAAATTTATGTATCATCTTAGGGCCAAAGTTACCTGGAGATAGATGTCAATGGCACGGTAAAGATCATCATCAACTTGTCGAACATTTTTAGGCACCAAATTAGCAATTCCATTGAACTTTGAAATGCTCAATTCAGGAACCTTTGCAATTTCACTCAGATACTCATCAACTGTCTTCACGACCCTAAGCATCACTGGATTCGGAGCTTGATTAAAATCTACGGAGTTAAATACTGGAACACTCTTGTCCTTCATGAATCCGGTCACGATCCTTCTTACACTCTCCAAATCACACAATCTCTCTCCGTCAAACGTGTATGACAATATGAACAGATCAGTGACTGTCACCTGGTCTAAAGTAGCTGAGATCCTCTTCTCGAGTTGCTTCTTGCAATTGTCGCCATTTTCGAGGAAGATCGCGGTGTTGAGGAGACGACATAGGAAGTTGGTTGAAAAAAGAGATTGTTGATTTTCAACAGGCAGTAGAGAGACAATTGTATCTAAAACCTCTCGTTGTATGGCTCTGGACTTAGAGGAGTCATCTGATATCAACGATTTTCCGTCGTTGTCATGGAAGACGTCTGGGAACCATCTCTTGGCATAAGTTGTGATTGCACCAGTAATTGTGAGTGGCTTTGCGCCACATGATTTCATGGAATGCATGATTTTTTGAAAGAACGTTATGTTAACAGTTGATAATTCTTCTGTCCACCAATTCGGCGGCGAACAACTAGGAGAATTTGCTTCTTCACAAGCCTACAATGATTCAAGTGTTTCATTATTAGTCTCTTGTAAAACCGTTGTATCAAGACATATAATAAGTAGATACCTTAGTACTGGTAACTCCAACACATTTTTGAACAAGCTCTTCAGCAATGGGAAGAAGATATTCACATGATTTTAAAACAGTAATGGCACCGGAGAGGCTCTTTAACGCTACTTGAGTGAGGAAATCATATGTATGGCTAGCAAGGTTACCATCACTATATTCATCAGTCATTTCAAGGTAATCAGCAGCACAATGCAGAGCTGCTACATTGTCTAAAGTTATTTCAAATTCGATACCATAGCAAAAGGTTGCTACTTTCTCAAAGATCTCGGCACCTCCAGGGATGTCGGTAAGATCCATCTTTCTCAAATCAGGTTCTTTGGATTCAAGAATTAATCTTCTTATGTAGTTACTCTTTCCAAGTAACATGATCTGACATGACAATCCATGACAAATGAGCTAATATATACACAATATTTCTACTTATAATTCGCACTAGCTAGAGCTATATAGGAGTATATACGAATCTGTGATCAACTGATCATACCTTGTGAAGAGCAAACTTTCTTTCACCAACTTGAATTAGTATGTCACTTGGTATATCTTCAGGGAAAACGCTGAAATAAAAGAAATTAAATAAAAAAAACAAGGCAAAAATGCATATATGTCCCTCCCAAAGTGAATAATTGCATATATATCCTTTGTATAAGTTTTTTATGCACATTTTACAATAGTTTTTATGCATGCTTTGGATATATATGCAATTTTGCATTTTCGAGAGGATATATATGCAAAAAACAAAGATCGATATATAAATTGCTATAGTTTGAATGCTAATTAAAGGATATATAACGAGAAGAAATAAATTATGTATCTGGCTGTTTCATAAGCTCTCCTTTTTCGTTTTCGGGTGAAAAAGTAAAAAATCATTTGAAAAATTATCACAGATTACAACACACTTCACATAAGATAACAAAAAGAAAAAAGAAGAAGATACGTTGATGATTACCACTGTCCAGTTCTATCCATTGCAAGAGAAATGTTGTTGGTATCCTCCTTGACATTGCTAGACATCTCACCCATTTGTTAGAAAATATTGATTTTAGGATTATGGTGATAGATCTCTTAGTTTCATTTGAATTTATAGAGTAGCAGTAGTAGACACTGTCACATGTTCTTCTTTATACCTACTAGGCTACTACTACTTTTTTTTTTTTTTTTTCTGATTGAATAAACACTGAATCTCACTAAAACATTTTTAGGTCTACTCTCATTTGTGACGTTATATGTCATGGTATATTTGCTATGGACACACAAAAGATTCGGTCAAAAATACCACTCATGTCACCATACGATCTTCAACATTTGTTTTGGTTTTGCTTCGCATTTTGAAAATCTATCTACGCTTACTACAACACTTCATCTACAAACTTTGTTTATTTTTTTGGCTTTTAAAGTTTTTTTTGGGTCCCAAGCTTTGTGGTTTTATTGCTCGAACTTCAGGAAGGTATTACATGAGATTATGTTAATTGGTTGCTCCTTTGTGTGTTTAGGTCCATTACAGTTAAAGTTTATTATGCCTCGTGTATTTATTTATTATTGCTTAATTATGCATGTTGTAACTTAGCGGGTTTTTTATTATGCAATGTAGATTATAAAAACTAAATGACGTCTCAAACCGTGTACGTGTGTATTTGCTTCACCTTGGTTTTTTAATATAAATTATGCGAGCATGAAACTTTCATTTGCATCGTTGACAATACTATATATTATGTCTTATTTGTAATTTCATAATATTGGCCAGCTATGTAAAAAGTCTAAAACCGGGTAACATACCATTTATTTGCTACGATACATGAAGAAAAATGAGTACCTATGTACTTTGAGATCGATAGATAATGAAATTCTGGGCCATGGACGTGTACTTACCTCCATCCAAGCACACTTCCCTTTGTTGAACTTTCCCATCATTAGGAAAAAGATATTGTAGTGGATAGAATGGCTGAATCACAATAAACAATAACACTTGTCTCAAAATCATGAGTTTCCCAACTTTTTTTTTTCTTCCAATAACTATAAATTAAGGGTCGCAAGTAGGGTGTCATTCGGGTCAAGTTGATTAAGTTCGGGTCAATTCGGGTCGGATTAAAGTCGGGTCAAGGCTAAAAATAAAATACCCGAGTCCGACTCTATTTGAACTTGGGTTAGTCGGGTTCAAATCAATTCGGGGCGGTCAACTCGGGTCAGGTCACTTAGGGTTTAGGTCAACCCGAATACGAGGGAAATAGTCATAAATTTGCATATTCGTTCTAATTTATATAGATAATTTATAAAATAATATATTAAAAAAATTAAAAACTCTTATTAGGATCAAACGGGTCGACCCGAACCAAAGTTAGCTACCTAATATCCATCTCAAAAAAAAAAAAATCAACTAATTACCTTGTTTCGTGTGTAGAGGGAGAGGAAAAGAAGAAAAGAATCAAAGGTATAGAGGGGGAGGAAACGAATTAAACATTTAGAGGAGGAGAAGAAAAAGTGCTCGTGTGCAAGTGGTGCGGTGTAGTGTGGTGTGGCTGGTGGTGGTGGGATTAATATTCTAGACCGCCGGAGTGTTATCAGTAGATGGAGAAAATTTTTGTAAGTGTTGAGATGAGAATGCAATCCCAGATCTCCTTTTTGCACTTTTTATTTTGGCGAGGACATTATAGCGAGGACGGGTTCACGCCAAACCTGATTATTTTGTCTTTTAGCTGCAATTTGCCGGAGGGATGAAATTTTTGGTGGGATTAATAAAAATTATTAGCGAGGACATGTCCTCCCTAATGTATATAATTATTATTTGAATAAATATACTCACTAAACTAAAATTTTTTCACTAGTTAACTCGTAACCTAGTTAATTCAAAACCTGGTTAACTCGTAACCTAGTTAACTCGTAACATGGTTAACTCGTACACTACATCATACTAATAGAATAACAATAAGTGAATCGACACTATAACATAATAACAATATACTATTTTCATATTCCTTAAAACAAATACCCGAAAGATAAATAAGAATAAGTAAAACATAACATTACTCCAACATTAAAGCGTACGAATTACATTTCAAATCGATAAAAATTCAAACACTAAAGTACAACAAACTTCACAAACAATGATCGTGGCTCTATTAGTTAACTTACTGATAACAGGAAAATTATATACTGATATGGAAGTTACATTATTTCAATATCATCAATTTAACCGATTCTTGTTTAAGCCTATGAAGGAAAGATATGAAGACTCATTCGTTAAACGAATGAGCCAATATGATATCGTTATACATAACATGTTAAACGAATGAGTCGATATTATATGGTTATGCATTGCTGATATTGAAATAATGTAACTTACATATCTCTGCAGGGATTAGCAAATACAACTCAACAAATGAGTCGAGGTGATATGGTTATACATAACATGTTAAACGAATAAGTCTATATGATATGGTTATACATAACATGCTAAACGAATGAGTCGGGAATGTCCTACAAAAACTTCCCACCAAAATATTGGCGCCAAAATTTCCCACCAAAATATTGACGCCAAAACTTCCCACCAAAAGCTTGCAGATATGCTATATCCTCACAAACACATTATATACACTCTTATCCTCAAAACCACTCAACCTCACAACCTCTTATCTTCACACCAATTTCAAAACATGAGATGCATCGATATAATCCTTTTATGTGTTCTTGTGAAACAGGAAATATAAAAATAAGAACATCACATAAAGAAGATACATTTGGATGGCAATACTATGCATTTTCTCTTTCGAAGGTGAACAATCATACATGTCTTATTTATGTAAATATACAAACAATCATATAATTTCCTTATTATGTAACAGCCAAGAAAAAAAAATCATGGATGTGGATATTTTATATTGAAAAGTGAATTTGATGATCGGTTACGAGTAATCTCTTCTACTTCAACATCTCAAAGTTATGGATCTGCTCCAACAGAGTGATCAAACTGTGATGCCAAATATCTTAGGATAAACATACTGGAATAAAAAATACATGTGCTAGAGACAAGAGTAAGGATGCTGGAGTCAAAACTTGAAATAGCAAGGAATCCCGACGACCACTACCATGCATGTCAGTCGGCTGCAATACTCCATGAGCTATTAGGTGACATGGACAATCTTCATATGTAGTAGCTTGTTGTTGTTGTTGTTGTTGTTGTTGTTGTTATTTAATAAAATGTTGTTGTTGTTGTGAAAACTTAAGTATTTCACGAGGCTTCTTTAACAGCCATCGTGCACCTTCGTTAGCGGCGGTGATCTACCTATCTTTTGTTATCGAACATGACATACACCCGTCTCTTGGTGGGTCAAACCACATCTAAGATTTTTATACATCAAAGCACCTTATGGATTTGTAAAGTTGACCATGTTCTGAGTTAACCAGATTATGGTGTCCAAACGCCCCTTTAAACAACAAGGTATTTCAAATATACAATTTTTCAACACTAAATTATATATGCATAAAGAATGAAACTGAAGGAACAATATCACAATTAACAAACACGAAGGCAAACCTTTTATTTAAAACACGCAAGAGTTCTCAACCACATACATTTTATACAGACTCAAACGAAACAACTTGACAGGCAAACGAAACAGATCAAACGAAACAACTTGATAAGCAAATGAAACAACTCGACAAGCAAATGAAACAACTCAAACGAAGCAACTCGACAAGCAAAAAAAACAACTCAAACGAAACAACTCGACAAGCAAATGAAACACACGACATAGACCACAACAAACATCGCCCATTCATTTATTTTTTTTGCTGCTACTTCCCACTTTGCTAGAACCTGCCCTATTTTTTCCATTCCTTACTTTCTTTTTCTTGATGAAATGTTCAAACATAGCTTCAAGATTTGTTATCATATTTCCCAGATCATCAAGTTTGGTTTCCAACTTGCTTTCTCCTCCAACGTCATCATCAGCTTGAGCGTCCAACGTGTTTTCTCCTCCAACATCATCAGCTTGAGCATCCAACATCTCTCTGAAGTATGGCTTTTTTCTCAACCATTCCAGAATCCGGTCTCTCATCCATAGGCTAATGTTCTTATAATAACCATATTCATCATAAATTTCTTAGCCATATGTATTAAGAACCTCATTAAAGAGATACATCGACAATAAAACCATTGACCACTCCTCTTCCGGCGTGTAACCAACCATTGTTATACGTGTTTTGTGAAAATTGATGATTGGGTTATTTGTGTTTTGCCGAATTGGGGATGATAGGTTAGGTTATATATAAGTAAAACTTTGGCGGGATAAAGTTGCAACTTGACGAGAAAGTTTAGCGGAAAATTTTAGAGCCCAAATTTTTAAATCTAAAAATAAAAGTTTGACTTTTCTTTGACCTTTGTCTTTGGCCAGGATATGTCCTCGCTAACGACTTAAGCTTAAATTAAGTATCAAGTGATTATAATACTAATCAAGGGCAGTGTTGGGGATTAACTAATTGGCGAGGACATGTCCTCACTAGTATTTTGTCCGGGAAAATTTCCCGCGTAGTGAAAATGCGTTTAGACTATGTGGCATGGTCAAAGAGTGAGGAAATTCTTTGGCGAGGACATGTCCTCTCCAAAGAGAATGAACAGTAAACGCAAAATTGCATCTAGCCACGGTCAACTATTTTGGGTGCCTTTTTGTCGTTTTGTATGGTAATTGGCGAGGACATGCTTGTCCTTGCTAAATTTCGTAGCCAGTTCTACTTTTCCTTGTAGTGATAGTATGTTGTTTCTAGTAATGAGATTTCTCTTACTATTTATCACAATTTACCATCTATTGAATAGAATGTGCTTTTCGTATGCAATATATGTTTACGTTGTTGATAACATATGGTATTTTCATAAAAGGGTTATAACTAATTGTACTTTCGATCGATCATTTGAGATCACGTGGGGAGATGATTGTGCCAAGATACTTGGAGATGCAGACTCAATCACGCTTAGCCTTGACAGACGGTCAGGGGCTTCCAGTCTAAGCATGAATATCTATTCAGAAAAATTGATATGCAACTTAAACTACTTGAAGGAAACTCTGCTGGCACCGTAACTGCTTACTATGTAAAAATCACATTAGCCTAGTATAATCTTTTTATTACTCGATAATTTTTCCAAGACAATAATTACAGAAGATAGTTTTTTGCTTGTCTAAGCTGTCATCAGAAGGTGAACTTCATGATGAGATATATTTTGAGTTCTTGGGGAACACAAGGGGTGAGCCTTATACACTCCACACCAACGTCTATAGCCAAGGTAAAGGCGATCGGGAGCAACAATTCTTCCTTTGGTTTGATCCCACTGCCGATTTCCACAAGTATATTATCATTTGGAACCCTCAACGTATATTGTAAGTTTAAAATACTCATAATCTTGCAAATGTACCTAAAAGAATAAGGAAATGAACTTAATTCGAATTTTTTTGCTTATTGGTCACATATTTTTTTGCATATTGGTTTATCTTTAGGTTTTATGTTGATGATATCTGTGGCAATTTTAATAGCATGACAATCATAATTAAACACAATAAACATCAAGTACACATGCGGAAGCGTAAGGAACATATAATGAATAATTAATTAACTAAAACATAAAAGTATGCGTACCTTTTAATTATGGTTTATAAGGATTATAAGAATTACCTCTTACCGTTTTTGCAATTCAATCCAAGATACTAACAATATTGTGTTAGTACCACGTTCTTGTACACACGTACTATTAACGAATTAAAGTAAATGCTAGTTTAGAAAACACAAAACAGTCTGTTATTGGAAAAACCAAACCAATCGACCCTAAAAGGGTTATAATTGATCGATCACCAAAAGAGAAGGAAAGAAACCAATTTAGGGTTTAGTGTGTGTACAAAAGTTCACCAAACAATGACCCCTTGTGTTTGTTTATATAGGATGACAAAACTTGGAGAACAAGTTGGGATTGGGTTGGGTTTACCCCTTGCCGAACGGATTTAGTAACCCACAAGGGTTTCTAGATCTTTCTTGTTTCCTATTTTTCATCTATAGTCCTTTCTTTATTTTACTTAATGATCGTTAGTCCATTACAATTAATCACTTAACACGCGTTAGTTGTTCTGTGTAATTAATAATTATATATAACATTTTATATCTAATTATTAAACATTAATCCTTCATACGTAAAGTGTGCAATCCCGTGGTCTCGAGTTCGATCCTAACATACATCTATTAATTTATGTTCATAAACCAACAGCTCCCACTTGGACATATCTTAATAGTGTAATCACATTGGTTAGCGTCTAGCAACACTTCGATGCCTCCAGTCAACTCGAGTAAGGTCTCCTGGAAAAACCTTTTAATGATTCATCATTATTATTATCCTTTTGTTTCTAATACCATGTTAAATAAAGATATGGATCTAAGTCATTCTTTATTCAACTATTTCGTTTCTCGTTATTAGTGATTGAGCAAGATTAACAAATCTTCTGAACATATTCAGGGAAGATCTTAGGTGTGGCCACACAAACATCTTGTCAACCCTACGAGGGGCCCAGCAGTATTAAACTCCAAAATAAATTTGAAGGAACAAATTCTATCTTGACTATAAGCAAACTCACAAACTTTGCAACACTTCTGAAAACAACCCTTATGACTACCAATTACGTTTAGCGTTAAGTTGTTCCACAGAAGTGCACTACATTCATGACACTTATCTGGTATCTCAAGTCTAAGGATAACTATTCATGATTTACTTAATAACAATATCCATAAAGTAAAATCATGTAGTTGGGATAAGTCCTATATTCAATTCATTGAATATCATCTGAAATTGGCATGCATCACATCAATATACATTCAAGTATATTCTACCAAATCATTCAGATTTATCTTAGTTTAATGATACTCACATATCATTAATTGACAACGGACGATTTAGAATAACTAAGTTATTCACGGATTAAACATGCAAATATAGGATACAATATATTATAAAATCAAACATACCAAGTATTTTAATTCATTATAATAATTGTTTAACATACCTTATCCAAATATTAAATAGATCAATGCATGAAAATTCTAGTTGATGAATGATGCCTCAAGTAATGATAATCATACTTGTTGACAAGGCATAAATCAACCAACTTGATCTATCGTAATTTTAAGAATACTTATTTCAAGAATTCAATTAGTGAAGTTCTTGTATGTGTGCACTCAACTATCTTGATATTGCCACATCATAAAGTATGTGACATCCTCTACCACCAATTTATGACAATTAAACTTTCAAACATTTTAAAGTTTAAAGTATTCTTATTCTTTAATGTATAATGCAACTGTGCTCTTAGATTGCACAACTAGTTCACATGGACATTAACAAGGATGAAATCCTACCATGACTAGTATTGAGTGTCATCTCAATTAAAATCAGCATCATTGTATACAAACAACAATATGCTCTTTAAAAAATCCGTAACTTTAATATCTATTGTGTAATGTTTGATGTCTTTCAAACTTTCAAGTTTATTGTCAGCTATAACAATTACGCAACAATTGCTATATTGTTTATTCTTAGAAACTAGGAGCAATTTCAGGCTGAGGAATGTAATTCTAAGTCCAAACATATTCTATTAGAATATTCATTACACAAGTTATCTAATAACTTTTAGTTAGATATCAATGTTGTCAAATCATCTTTCATTCAAGCATGATACAACAATTTTAATACACAACATGATGTACATGATGAATCTACAAGTCAAACTCAGATTTCATTCATGTTCTATCTTGTCAAAAGATATGTATCCATTTCCCAAATGATATATCATGTTTTATTAGGATTATTTATTTACCGCATATGTTTATAAAATAAACATATATTCCAAGGTTGTATGTCTTATTTTCTAATCTTTCAATGAAGTTTCATTCCAATCTAAAACTTAACATTTAGCGTAGATGTAATGTTACTATCCATATGTTATACAACATATATGATTTTTGAAAATAAAAATAATACTCCCACTAGCTTTCAGGAATACTTAGAAATTATCTTATGAGTAGGGATCCAGTGAGAAGTAAATTAAAATAAGAAGTGGTGAGAAGTGACCAAAATCACGCATTTGAGATGCAACGACTTGCATTAGATGCATTTCTATTCATATAAATGCAACATCTTGAGTTTCGAAAGTTAATTTGATGTATAGATGGTGGAAATTGATTTTCATGATTTCGACACGTGTAGAGGAACAAAAAACAAGAGAAATCATGAAATGCATCTAATATACGTATATGCATCTGATTAAAAGCTAGAAAACACACTATGGTGCGTTATAATGCATCTAAGATTATAGGGATGCATCTAATTTAGGTCGGTGCATCTCGGATTTGCGGTTATAGTTATTCTTATTCCTTCTTATTTTAAGTAATCTTCTTATTTGATCCTAACTCATTATCTTATTTCAATTCTAAATCAAAACTTGGATTTAATAATTAAACATAAGTTTAATCTCCTAGATGCATGCATTAATCCATTTACGAATCATTGTACTTTGTACACTTCTAAAGATTATATGAATTCAAAAATCCTTTCGATTACTTACCGTCCCCGCTCAAGTAATTTTTCAAGAAAGAGTTTTGATATTCCATTGTCATTTTTCATATTAATGAAAATATGTATGACAATAATCATCTTTATATATTAAATGTGCCTAGGAAAGAATATTCAATCATATTTAATTGCTTAAGTATGATAAATAATCTTGTCATAAGACAATCATTAAACTTGTGTACAATATTGTTGATATAATTTCTACACAAAGATTTAAACCGATAGAGTTTTCATTCTCTTTGAAGAAACTCATCTTCATTCTCTAGTCTAACTATTAAGATAAACCAAGTTTCCAAAAATTGATTATCTTTATGGATAGAATCTTTAACATTCATAGTATGAGTAATTTACCCAATTCAATATTTGATAATACATCATAATGATTATCAGGTTTACCATAATCCTGTAACTCATATTTATCAGCATATAAATCAAATATCCGAGATATCCTTGCAGATTTATGAATGAAAATTCCATCATCTTGAGGTTAACATTTCATGTCTAGCCTCATCATGATATTTACTAGTGTATTTTAGAAGATTATGTATCTTGTAATTTTATCTTTTCAAGATAAAACTCCCAATTTCCTTTAGTAATTTAGAGACTATCTATAAATATTTAGCAAGTAGAGCAAAACTTCATTGTTCTATTTTTGGGACTTTACAAATACACATTGACAGTTCCTGACTCTTGTTTGTAAATAATCACTCTTCATAAGAAGTTTAACAATTCAGAACTTCAATTTTAAAACATAATGTGATTCATCACATTCCATAATAAAATGGTGTCTTATTAATCTTCTAGGTTGGAGAGTTATTGAGTATATACAATCCATACTCAATTTTCTAACCTTGATTCCTTTTAAGAAAGAAGATATGGTTATCTTGAATCAAACAAATCAAATAGAGTTTGATTCTCCTAATAGAACATACCATTAACTTGTGGTATTTCATTACAATTAGTATTGTAAGACAATCTAACAATATGTAAGATAAACATATTCCATTTGGCTTACCTATTTACCAACTAAGTCAACTTAATAGTACAATAGATTTTCCAAGCCAATTGCATGCTTTATAACACAAGTACCCTTTGACCAAGTCTCTTCATATCCATGTCTCATCAAGAAGGCATAAACTATTATAATCCCATTATAGGTTATAAATCATTGATCAACTCAATGACTTCTTGTATATGTCTTAAAAACATAACAAGTTAACGTCTTACTTTATAATAAGTCTTAAAAGACTTCATGTTTATATCTTTACAATGAAACATAAACATGTTTAACTAAAGTAATTATGAACACCACCTCTTGGTTTCAATAGTAATTTCAAGTTAATTTATTACTTCACAATAATGTATGACTACATTATTTCTTCATTTATTTATTTCATTCCAAAAATACATAAATATTCAAATTAAAGTAGTATTATATATCATCTTGACACATGTTCTAAATACTTGTCCAGTTTAGAAATTGTAAATTTATTCCAGATACGATCTCACGTAACATGGAGATTTACCTTGTTGTTGCATTCTAGCTAAGCTCTCACATAACGTAAATTGCAACAACAAGTGTTTCTTGGATTAGATATGTATAAGTCATATTAGAACGTTTGTCTCTTACCTTGCAGTCAAGAGAATCCATTAAATCATATTTTTATGTGTTGTACCTTGCACACAATAAAGATTTCTCCCACTTGTGCATGGAACAACATCATGTATCAGATAAACAACACGACACACATTTGTTTATGTGATCAATATGATTGTGTCATTGATATTAGCATAACTAGTAGATGTAGAATGTCACTGTCTAGTAAGGAAACGTTCATGACTATCCTTAAAACATAAGTGTCTACAAGTGGAAAGTAATTATCTTAAGACATTCTAGAGATAATGTAGATTACTACCAAGATGACAAATCTTGTAACTCCCATTGAATTTCAGGTCATTATAGTAATTCCTTATTCAGTAATACACACAATGCTCCTACTGAATTTGACAATATTAAAATTGTTTCATAACCAGTGAAAACAAATAATGTACTATTTACTTTCCTACACCTTTGAGAAAGTCCATACATAACAATTACTTATGTACTAAAAGAGTGTATTCTACTATATAGATGATGGACTATCCATTAATGCTATTAACTTGAAAATTTGGGCATGCAATTTCTTCCTTAATAGGTCTACCATTCCAATAATTGTATTAAATGGTCAAAGTACAACAACTAGATAAAATATACTAGTTTGTACTTTTACCAATTTTGCAGTAAATTAGTATAGCTTCTAATTTAATATCTCAGAAAATGTGCAATTTTCTTAACTATTAAAGTTTGCTTATGAGTTATGTATTTAGAATTTAGACAATTTTAATTTTCCCATCATACTTTTATCATTCATGAAAAAGAATATGATTGAATCTCACTCTTTTCTCATGAAAAGAGGTATATGTTTATTCTTTTAGTAAAGTTGACTCTACCCAAATACCCTTATAGGTGTAGGTCAATTTTCCAATACAAGAATAACCGACGTTTGTGGTTTAATGTTGCATTAATACATTTAAAAAATTAGAAAATTCAATTTTAGTATTTTCGATAATTAAACTTTTCAAGAAAATAAAATACCTAAGGTAATATTCATATAACCATAGAATTTTCTCGAAAACTAGGACCCAAATTATCATAGTTCGATTACATCAGTTGATCTGTTAGCAATGAAAGTACAAAATAAGATAATCTGTCGAACAATAATTGGCAAACAATTTCCAATTCCTAGATCATTATGGGATTTACATTACCAAACAATATTGCAATGTAAACATGTTTGTAACATCACGATCTTTATAGAAAATAATAGCGGATTTATCTATATTCCTATTGGTTACATCTAGTATTTTGATGGAATAAATATAGAAGTCCCACCTTGACAAAGATTAATAATATAGCAAGTGGGGACTTGATAAGTAAACAATATATGATTTAGTTTGCAAGACATTCTACTACAAGGGACTAATTGTGTTCAAGTGACAAAGTAGTGAAGAAAGACATATATACCCTTTTAGCCTTATCATCATAAGTCGGTCTAGATAAAAATTATACTCCCTCCCATTCACGACATAGAGAAGAAAATAGCAGGAAGAAAAAATACTTTCTTCACTTTGAAGAATTCTTTACATATCATGATCTTTATCAATTTCTATCAAGGATTAAGCAAGGGTTATAAGGGTTTAACATGGTATGAATGATTAAGGAGCTTCAAGTGATTTCATGTTCTTCCCCAATTCAAGGTAAGTAGTGAATTATATGTTTAAACATGAATATAAGCTATGTGGTTATGATTAGTAAGTGTTTTACATGATTATGTGATGAATTAATGGTTTATGATTCAAGGGTTATGCATATGATTATTAGGGTTTATGATAGGATTATGTTAATGATCATGTTATAGTATTTAGGAGGTGTTTATGATGTATTTAGAAGCTAATTCAAACACCCCTTTACGCGATTTGTGTGATATATGATGTCAAACAAGTTGCTGAAATTTTTAGCAATGGTTAGTCATGTTAGAAATAGCGTATAAAATTGATAGAAGCTCGGATTGAATCATGGTTGGACTTTCTGGAAATCCTAATGAGTATACTTTAGCTGTTATGTTTTAATTTTTTGCTCATTTAGATGTTAAATGGGTCAAAAGTGCGACTTAGTGCAGCAAGGTCTGATCTTGAAATGTGCAGCAAACCGAACTTTAAAAATTCATACCGGATAGACCGTAGCTCCGTTGGGAGCGTGCCATACCTTTTTGGAAAGGGAAAATAGTATAATTTCATGGAATATTAGTCTCATGACCTGGTTATGTACTTAAGTTAGTCAAAATGATGCATTTATAGGCTGATGTGGAAAATTAGCAAACGCTTTGTTAAGTGTGTTGATAATTATGACATGATATTATGTTTTTGCAAGTCTCGGGTGATTATATGCTATGATAGCTTATATTCTTAGCCCATATGGTTATAATTCATGTTATGAAAGTATAGAACAATGTGACAAGACTTGGTTAGCTTAGTTTGAGTTCGCGAGCATAGTTGTGCATGTTTGGCGATATTTATGCCATAACTAGTTTATGAGTTTTGCATTATAGTTAGTTTATGTGTGCTTAGTTGCACTTATATTTGCATTATCATATTATATTCATGCCTAGTTGTTATGTGTTAATGTTTTACGTGTGCATCTATCATGATATAGGTGTTCAAGACATTCATAATCATTCATCTTGCATTATACTGCCCAGGTGAGTAATGGATTTTCAGTTAACATGTTTAGTAGATTAAGCGTGTTTAGTGTGTGTATATATACATATATATATATATATATATATATATATATATATATATATATATATATATATATATATATATATATATATATATATATATATATATATATATATATATATATATATATATATATATATATATATATATATATATATATATATATATATATATATAACAGGAGGCATGACACGTAGATTATTCCACAAATGTCCACCTCATTACCATGTAATTATTTTTATGACATGTCATCATTCAATATGCCACCTAAGCAAATTAATTGATAATTTCGGATTAATAAATGTAAAAAATGTAGTTTCCAAGATTCGAACTTGGGATGGTAGGCATAAATAAACAACACCTCAACCACTAGAGCAACACATTTTTTTGATTATATCTTGCATATCCAAATCTATAAACATCTGGAACCAATTATTGTCAATTTTATACATATCTTTTCCTTAAATATAGTTATACAATATATCCTACTTTTATTCATTCATCACCCAAAAACCTAATTACGTTTAGTGGATCTTAATGTGATCATAATCTTTCTGTTGCAGGCTAATCAAAGCTCAGAACACTTCAACTGGTCAAAGTCAGATGTACTGCATATACAACTCCCTAGAACAAGTTCAATTAATCAACCAAAAAGTGAAATTCGAACATGTCATACCACACGAAGACCTCCATAATGTTCGACACAAAAGCTTGATATATTTTCCTCAATTTAAGTGGCAACCATGAACACACGTAATTAACATACAGCAGCATGGTTCTTCAACAAACTTTAAATTTTTATGATTCATTATGTTTTTCTTAATCATTACAATTTTAAATTACTAATTAATGACTGAGTTTTATTCCATATGGACAGGGTTCATATCTCTTGGATTGATGAAATCAGTCTTGGTTTGTCCTAATGGGAAAGACCATTGAATCTGAAGCAGCTCATGGGACTGTAACCCGTAAGCTCATGGTTACAATGTATTATTCAGAGTTCTTGCTTTGAGTTTACATAAAACGTAAACCACAATATGTACCTTTAAATGCGTTTGGTGAACCTACTCATAAGAAGCTAAACAATGACAGGTGCTAAATAGTCTTGTGGGAAAAAAACAGTTTCACTTGCCATATTCTAGCATAAGTTACTATGTAGTTATACCTTAATTACATAAACATACTTTCAGGGCACTTCTTCTTATGAGCACATTAGAGAATTTACCTTGGCAACCTGGTAGTATGTACCATCATAAGCATGCTCACTTTTTAAAGCTTGCTACAAGCTAGAACCGTAAAAAAGCTTAACCAAAGCATAAAAGAAAACTTAGTGCCTGTAATATTTTAGCACCTATTTTAGTAGAGGTGTGGAATGTGGAGAAGGTGATTGTGAAGCTTGAAAGAAAAGTTGGTGGGTTTTTTTTTTTTTTATTTTTTTTTATTTTATTTTTTGTATGTGGTGTAAGGGTAAGACACTTAGTTACAGTCATAGTTAATTTATGTCTGAAGATAAAGCACCATTTATTCATTCCCTGGATTTTTAGTGATTATGACTTATATACCATATGTATTTCTTTTTGACAGAACCCAAACTTTAGACCCTGGAAACCCATCTATGAAGAATCAAATGAAGGCTCTCGCTGCAGCTGAAGGTATCATATGTTATACAGTCTTCACTATCCTTGTTTGCCTTTTTTTTCTTCGTGTTTTAGTAGATGTGATTTGAACTTGATGCTAAAAAATAATCTTGCAGTACGTGCCTGAAACATTGATGCATTAAAACGGGTTGGCGTGTCATCTAATATAGGCTTTGGAAACTAAATGCTTCATTCAAGAATATATAATTGTAAACCATCTTTGAACGTCGTCAATGTGGGAGTAGATCTTATTTCTCCTAAAACTTTATTTGCAAGAGTTTTAATCAACAACAAGGGCAATATGTGAATGTGCTTATTGTAATTTTTAGCGCACCCTCCTGCCATTAATATTCTATCAGTTTGCCATTTGACCATTACTGCCTGTGTGTCTGTTGTATTGAAGATTTCGTTTTTAACTCATGCCATCTTTGTTTCACCAATATTTAATAAGTAGTAAAGAACCTGTTTTGCTGATTGAATTTTATATAATGGAAGCATTGTGTGAAAAAAATATCATATTGTATTCAAGGAGTTATAAATGCATTGGATGCACAACTTAGTCCTGTCCCAGGGTTTTGAGAAGTAATATCTTAGTATTAGTAGAACTTTTTCACTTTGACCAAGCAGTAGGCCCACTTTTTTAATTCATTGACTGGTCTGATCCTGCAAGCGTCATACTTCGTGGCTCAAATTTTTCACACAAAACCATCACTAGGATATATCGCATATTATGTTGGTCTATATTCACACCCATTCTTTTTTGAAGGTCTGATTCATGCTTTGCTAAAAAAAATTTGCATTTTTACATAATATTAATTCTTATCAAGTTTTCTTATTTATTTCTGGTTTCAGTAAATAATTCATGGAAAGGTTCATACAAGAAAAAGAAAGAGCCCCTTTCAAGAAGATGAAAACGAAACCTTCTTCAGGTAGTTTAGTGGTGATATTCCATATCTGCAAAATAAATATTTGTTTATTTTACTCTTCGTCACTACTAATTTATTTATTACAGCACCTCCCAAACCTGCTGGAAAGACTGGATTGTCCTTGTTGGCTCCTTCCAAAGCCAGGGCTTCGGCTTCACCACTACTATTTACACCTGAGCAATCTGTGTTGGGTTCAGTAAATACCCAAACCCCTTGAACCTAGGATTCGAATAGAAAATACTCTAAGTGTTGTCCTTTAAACACCGATAAGTCACTGAGCGCATAGTCTCTCAGTGAGCTATCTTTAGGATACTCAGTAAGAGACAAAGATGAAGTATCTCCACTCAGTAAGGCAGAACTTAAAGGGTATAGACTGAGTCAAGAAGAAGATGGTGGATTCAGTGAGTGATGACAATAACTCACTGAATCCCGAAGCTCTTCACCAACCACTTTCACTGAAGACAAACTGAAGTTGAAGACTGAAGAAAATGAAGACTGAAGAAAGAGCGGGACAAGGCGGGATAAGTTGAATAGATAAGAAAAAGTCCTTATCAACCAAAGTCAACTTTCCCTGGATGGCTAATTATCAGGCTCAGTGTCATCAATGACTAGATGAAAGTAACCTTGTCACTTACCCAATATAGTCTTTGTAAACAGAGACAAAATACATCAGTATTTTGTCTTCTGTAACCTGTCAGTTTGTCACTTAGGATAGAGTTAAATACCATACTTGTATAAATAGCATAAGAGTTGGAGTGGAAGATTTCAAGCTTGTGAATTGTAAAACACACACACACACAAACAAGCCATCTTTCACTTCTCCAAATACAACTCAGTCCCTGAGATAGCTCAGTGGTTCCATTGTAGTTGTGCTCAGACTTAGCCTGAGCTTCGTGAGGAGTTACAAAACTTTGTCATTTCAATCCCAAGTACTGTTCCGCATGTACTTGGGTAATGTATTCTTTTTGATTGATTTCTAATAAAGAATATTAAGTTGAAAATTTATCAGTGTATTTTTACTTACATCATTTTAGTCATTGATTCACTATTTGTTTGTTTAAGTGCTTAAACTGTTTTTTACGATAGTGAATAGGGAACAACAAGTGGTATCAGAGCAAGGCTGATTATAAAACCTTTTAAGCCTCTCTAAAACGTTTTTTAAATCAGGATCCTAATGGCTGAAATTGATGTGCCCCAACTAGTCGACAAAAAGGGTGGAGCGTATTCTACTGTTTCCCCTCGACTTGAAGTTGGTAAATTTAACAAATGGAAAAAGCGCATGCTTTGCTATTTGACTGGGATGGAACCTTATTACATCAAGTGTATTAATGAAGGTCCATTTATCCCAAAGACTGCTGAAGGTTTGCCTAAACCTGAAGCTCAGTGGACTCAGGATGAGAGGAGAGTGGTCAACCAGGACCAAAGGCTCAAAAGTATCATCATATCTTGTCTTCCTGATGATATCATGGAGTCTGTTATAAGTCGTAGTACGTACCAAAAACCTGGGATGACCTAGTTCATAGTAATGAAGGTCCATCGATACCAAGGAAAACAGGATAATGGACCTGAAACTTGAGTATAACACCTTCAGGGCTAAGGACTCAGAAACTCTGTCTCAAACTTACACCCGGTACAAAAATTTGTTAAATGAACTATCAAATGATGGTGTTAAGTTGTCCAAACATGAAATCAATGTTGGTTTGGTCAATATTCTCCCTGAGAAGTGGCTGAATTTCTCTTAGGGACTTAGGAATGCTAATCATATCCAAAATCTTGAACTTCCTGAAATATATGGGAAATTTGTCTATGAGGAAAACCTCATCATTAGACGATACCCTGACTTGAAGAAGTCTCAGGAAGTCAAGAAGTCCCTGACCACCACTTCAACACCAATCTCTACTGCTTTTTATTCTAACAGTGTGGTTCAAGATTTTCAGGAAAATTCAGATGGTGAGCCTGATGAGAGATCAAGTGAGGAGTACCTAAATGACCTGAACATCGAATTTCAGGAAAGGGCACTGTTGGGAATTCTACTAAATAAGAATCTGCTGAAGAAGTGATTCTGCGAAAGTAGTAAAACCGCGTAGTTTGTTTCTGCGGATATAGATATTCCGCGTATTTTATAGTTAGTTAGGATATGCATTAGCTTTATTAGGAAGTGATAATGTATATCTCTTTTAATTTTATGATTATACATTTCTTGGAAAACGGTTTAGGGTTCCTTGTCTATAAAAGGAACACATTAGTATGAATGATGTATGAGTTGGAAAACAAGTTTTAGTTTTATTAAAAGATCCATAGAGGATCAAAGTATTCTTAGTTATCTGTGTTCTTACTTGTGTTTGATCAAAATATTGATTGGAATCTTTGGGAAGTTGTGAAGAAGGGTAACAGCCTGAAGAAGTGTGTCAAAGATGCTGATGGTGTTATTACCATCGTTGGTCCCAAAACTGCTGAAGAGATACTGGCTGTTCAGAGAGAGAATAAAGTTCGAACTATTCTCCTTCAGGCTATACCAAATGATCACATGGGTGACTTTCACTACATGGAGGATGCTATGGACATCTGGATGGCGATCAAGGCTAGGTTTGGTGGGAATGATGAGTCAAAGAGAATGAGGAAATCAATGTTGAAATAGCAGTTTCAAGAATTCCAAATCTCTGAGGAAGAAGGTATCCACAAGGGATATGATAGGTTCCATAAGATTTTGAGTCAACTGAATCAGATGAAGGCCAGGCCAGACAATGGGGACTGCAATTCAAAGTTCTTACGATCTTTACCTCCATCTTGGTTGCAAGTAAGCATTGCACTCAAAGCTAAAGGTGGGTTGGATATGGTCACTTTTGATGATCTCTACAACAGGCTTAAAACTCTTGAGCCTGATGTTAGAAGTCCCTTTCGTTCATTCACTCCCAGTCACTCAACATTTGTTGGGGCCTCCTCAAATAAGATGACTTATGCTCCAAGCCCAGTTTCCTCAACATCATCATCCTACATCACCACTCCATCAAATTCTCAACCTAAATCCAGTGGTGTATTTGAAGATGTACTTCACTCTTTGTTGCCGATTATAACAATCGCAAAGAACTAGCTTTGAGGATTTTGAACAGGTGGATCCGCTTGATATGGAAGAGATGAACTTGAAGTGGCAACTGGCCATGCTCTTAGTGGACATCAAGAAGTTTGAGCGTAAGTCTGGGAGAAAGTTTAGTTTCCAGGGAAGAGATCCAACAAGATTTGACAGAAAGAGTCAAGTGCTATACTTGTGGTCAGATGGGTCACTTCTCAAGAGAATGAAAGGATAGGAAGGTTGGTGATGAGGTTAGGTATTCTTCCTATCAGCAGAATCATATGGAAGCTGGAAATTCCAAAGCTGGATCCTCCAATGCTTTGGTCACTCTGGATGATCATGTCAACTGGAAGGTGCATGAGCCTGATAATGATGAAGCTCCTGGTTCTGAGCATGGTGGATTACTGGCATGCTGTACTATAGAGGATCAGCATGATCAAGTTGCCTTAATGGGCATCTCTCAGGTACATAATTGGGATTTTGGTTGTAGTGAAAGATATAATAAACTTAAAGAAGCTTATGATGAATTGAAACCTAAATATAATGAATGTTATGTCGAAGTTGAGGCTTACAAAAAGGCTTTAAAAACTGTAGAAAGACAAAAAATTTGGTTTCAAAAGAATCAACTGGCTTATGATGAAAAGATAAGGGTGTTAGAAAGTGATTTGGAATGTACTAAAATTGATTTAAAACGTACTGAGAAAGAAAAAGTTGATGTAGTTTCAGAAAACCAAGTGCTGAAAGAGAAATTAGATGAGGAAGTAGCTAGACATAAAGAATGGTTAATTTCAGGTGATAATTTAGCTAGCTATCTCTATGGTTCTCAATCTGTAAACTCTAGGATAGGTTTAGGTTTTAAGAAGTATGTTGGCTTAGAAGCTAGGAATGATCTACGTAAATCTACACCAGCAGGATTAGCTAATTATGTAAAAGAAGGTGAATTACATGCTGTACCTGGACCTATTAGAGGAGAACATATGCCCACTGACCTTTCCATCACAGTAGACTTTAATGGATCACACCATCTTTATGGCAAAAAGTCAAGAGACTTGCCAGACCCTGATTCTACATCTACTGACTTTGTCTCTTGTTCTGACAGTGACAAGTCCTCTGACCAAGGGTCTACTACATATACCAGTTGTGATTCAAGAGAAAAGTCAGACCTTCCCAAGACCTCACCCAAGCCTACACCCAAGACTCCCTACAAGCCTATTAGAGTTGCTGCTGAGGAATCAAATTCCAAGACAGTTTCCTCTGAAGACTTGTCATTTAATTCTTTGCAAAATAATGTCTTTAATTATGTTAAAAACAATTCTGTTAATGTTTGTGGTTTGAATGCTTTTGCATGTAATGGAACACCTTTCAATTTGAATAAATCTTCTAACAAGAAGAAATGTTTTGTTTGTGGAAGTAAATTTCATTTGATTAATGATTGTAGTTTTCATGAGCAAAGAATGGGTGTATGTGCTAGTCAAAAGAAACCTAGACCACTGTGGAAAAATGTTAATGATATACCATCTTTTGTTCCACAAGCAACTCATAAAACCAAAGAAACTCAATTCTGATTGGAGAAGATCTGTTGCTAGACCATATGTGAGACCAACTAGTTCATATTTTCAAAATGGTTATTGGCCTGGATGTTTTGACTTAATGTATGTTGGAAAGGGATATTGGGGTACTGCTGTGAAGCCCTCAGCAGGTTGTTCTTGGACTAAAAAGGGACCTAATTTTCAAAGGAGGCCCAGGAACAATGGTGGATCTTATACATCTACATGGCCTAAATCTTATGATCCACAAGGCAGGCTCAAGTCAGTGATGACTTGAGCCTCCATAATGTACTAATATTTTGTATATTTTTGTTATTGTTGTTGTAGGATCATCCTCTGAAGAGTAAAGATGTAGGCATTGTCGATAGTGGTTGTTCCAGAAGCATGTCAGGAAACAAAGAGAAGATGCATAATTTTGTACCTATAGAAGGAGGAGGCAATGTGACTTTTGGTGGAGGAGATGGTAGAATCACTGGGAAAGGCACCATCAGAACACCTCATTTGGATTTTAAGAATGTGTACTATGTAAAGGAACTGCAACATTTCAACTTGTTCTCAGTATCACAAATTTGTGACACCAAGAAAAAAGTATTATTCTCTGAGGATGAATGTCTTGTGCTCTCTAAAGACTTTATACTTCTAGCAGATACATCCATTCTGCTGAGAGTTCCAAGAAGCCACAACTTATACACATTCAATTTGAATGATGTTCAACCAGAAGGTGACCTAACATGTTTGGTGGCTAAAGCATCCCTGGATGAGTCGACCAAATGGCATAGAAGGACGGCACATGTGAACTTCAAGACCATTAACAAGCTTTCTAAACTTGGTCTAGTTGAAGGACTTCCTTCCAAAGTCTTCACCAATGAACACAATTGTGTTGCCTGCAACAAAGGAAAGCAACACAGATCCTCATACAAAGCCATTACAGCTGTGAGCACTATCTCAGAACCTCTTCAGTTGCTGCATATGGATCTTTTTGGTCCAACCCAAATCAGGATTATTGATCACAAGTACTTCTTCCTGGTAATCACTGATGACTATAGCAGGTTTTTTTGGGTATTCTTTTTGAGAACTAAAGATGAAACATCTCAAATTTTAAAAGAGTTCATTACCCTTGTTGAAAATCAGCTAAACAAAAAGGTTAAAGGTATTAGGTGTGATAATGGGACAGAGTTCAAAAATGCTGTATTAATAGAACTCTGTAAGTCTAAAGGGATAAAAAGGGACTATAGCAATCCAAGAACCCCACAACAAAATGGAGTTGCTGAAAGAAAGAATAGGACCTTAATAGAGGCAGCAAGATCCATGCTTGCAGATTCTAAATTGCCTACTATGTTCTGGACTGAAGCAGTAAGCACTGCTTGTTATGTTCTGAACAGAGTATCTATTACTAGACCTCATTTCAAGACACCTTATGAACTTCTCAATGGGAAAGTTCCTGATATTCATTACCTCAAACCTTTTGGATGTCAAGTGACCATTTTGAACACTAGTGATCCACTGGGAAAATTTGATGAGAAAGCTGATGAGGGGTATATTGTGGGTTATTCAGCTCATAGTAAAGCTTATAGGGTATATAATTTAAATGCTGAAAAGATTGAGGAGACTCTTAACCTGAGATACCTAGAAGATAAGCCTAATGTTCAGGGTCAAGGTCATGTTTGGTCCTTTGACCTAGATTACTTAACTGATTACTTGGGTTATACTAGATATGTTGCTAACCAATATGCAGGTACACAAGAGTCTCCCACTGACAATGCAGGTACCCTGGATGATGACTCAGATAGTGAGTTTGAGCATGATGAACAATCAATCATTGTACCCTCCTTTTCCCCTAACCATTTTGCAGGTGATAGTTCTAAAGTAACTTCTGATGAGCATGAAGATGAGTCACACTATGCAGAGGACCTTGCTAGACTCAAGAAGTAAGAGCATGCAGCCAATCTAGAAGCTGAAAGGCTTGGTGTGGAGTTTGCAAGAGATGCTGAGGCACTAATCAGACAATCAGCACAAGCAGTCAGTGGAAATCATGATTCTCCTGAAAGTTCTTCTGTTTCTCCTGACATCTACAAATCTGCTGATAGCCCTGCTGCATCTACTCCCATTTCTACTAGTGTGTCCACAGACTTTGAAGAATCATATACACGATTTCCAAGTCCTTCAGATCTTGGTAATCACCAACCCAAAGCTGGAATCTTCACCTCACCTTCCTATGACAATGATTTTGAACCAACTGTGACCAACCTTGACACCATAATTGATGTCAACCCCACTGCTACAAAAAGGATCAACATTGCTCATCCTCAATCAAATGTTATTGGTGATCCTCAAGCACCTGTTAGAACTAGAAGTACTGTGACAAGTTCTAAGTATGGTCAAGTTGCTTTTCTTTCTTATGTCTCAAACCAACAAAGGGACAATCACACAGACTTTAAGCATTGTCTGTTTGCTTGCTTTCTGTCTCAAGTGGAACCAACCAGTGTTATTCAAGCTCTTGAAGATTCAAGTTGGCTTGAAGCAATGCAAGATGAGATGCAACAATTCAAGAATCAGCAGGTTTGGATACTGGTACCTCTACCTGATGGGAAGATTGCAATTGGGACAAAATGGATTTTGAAGAATAAAAGAGATGCACGGGGTATTGTGGTTAAAAACAAAGCAAGATTAGTGGCTTAAGGGTTCAGGCAAGAGGAAGGAATTGATTATGATGAATTTTTTGCACCTGTAGCTAGATTTGAGGCCATTAGAATCTTCTTGGCCTATGCATCCTATATGGGGTTCATGGTATATCAGATGGATGTGAAAAGTGCTTTTCTGTATGGTGAAATTGAAGAAGAAGTATATGTCACTCAACCCAAAGGCTTTGAAGACCCAGATCATCCAAAGCATGTATACAAGGTTGTAAAGGCTCTCTATGGACTACACCAGGCACCAAGAGCATGGTATGCTAGGTTATCTGCATTTCTGCTGAAGCATGGTTACAGAAGAGGTGCCATTGACAAAACACTCTTCCTAAAGAAGAATAATATAGATATCATTCTTGTGCAAGTTTATGTGGATGACATTATCTTTGGCTCCACTAAAGAAGCTTGGTGCAGGGAGTTTGAGGAGTTAATGAAAGGAGAGTTTCAGATGAGTGCGATGGGGGAGCTTACTTTCTTTTTGGGTCTACAAGTTAAGCAGAAACCTGATGGGATTTTTATCAGTCAGGATAAATATGTGAGAGACATTTTGAAGAAATTTGATCGAAAATGTCGAACGCCACTACACCTTATGAAGCTCCAAAACCAAAGAACAATTTTGAACCAGATCCTGCTGTGAATGTTCACTTATACAGATCCATGATTGGTTCATTAATGTATTTAACAGCTTCTAGGCCTGACATTACCTTTGCTGTGAGTGCTTGTTCTAGACATCAGGTTACTCCACTTACTTCCAACTTGAATGTAGTCAAAAATATCTTCAAGTACCTCAAAGGCCAACCCAATTTAGGTCTTTGGTACCCAAAAGAGTCTCCTTTTGTGTTAGAAGCATATAGTGATAGTGATTATGCTGGTGGGAATCTGGATAGGAGATCCACAACTGGAGGTTGCCAATTTCTTTGTAGAAGATTGATTTCTTGGCAATGCAAGAAATAAACTATTGTTGCTACCTCATCTAATAGCAGAGTATGTTGTCTGCTGCCAATTGTTGTGGTCAAGTACTATGGATCCAAAATCAATTGCTGGATTATGGGTTTAATTTCATGAACACCACAATCTTTATTGATAATCAAAGTACCATATGCATAGTTAAAAATCCAATTTTTCATAATAGAACTAAGCATATTGAGATCAGGAGCCATTTTATAAGAGATGCATATGAAAAACATTTGATAAAGGTGCTTAAGATTTACACAGATGATAATGTGGCAGATTTATTGACTAAATCTTTTGATGGACCCAGGTTTCAACACCTAGTTGTCCATATTGGGATGCTTAACCCTTAACTGCAAAGTTTGAGGGGAGGCATAGGCCTCAGGGGAGGCATATGTCTCAGGGGAGGATTGTAGTTGTCTATCTTGTAAATTTTGTAGATTATTGTTTATATTTTTGTTTACTAACACTAACCAGCTAATGATCTTTAAGTTTTGTATGGTTTGGTTTGGTTTGTTTGCTACTTTGTGTCTGTTTTGCAGAATACCTTTATGAGCAGTTACAAATATTAAGTTGAAGTTCACCAAGTTTGATTAATGGGAATATGGTCATGTAAGCTCAAAGCTTGTTTCTACTGAAGGAAAGATCAAGTGATAATCATTGAGATGTTGTTCATTAAGTCAAGAAACAATTTACAGCTTACAATCAACTTCAAATGAAACTACAGACCATCCCTATACAAAATCTACCAAACATAGTCTAGTTCCTATCATCTATTACAAAAGCTGGTGGATATACATGACCAGTACGATGAAGAAGCTGAAGATGAAAATGGAATGGATGGATTAATGAAAACGACGATGGATACATTTGTGATATGAGAAATCTTCAGTTGTTCCATCTACTTGTTCCACCATAAAGCATCACACCATCTTCTACTCCACTTTCCCTTTTCCCTTTCCCTTCACTCTGCCCCCTTGCCCTTTCCCATGCTTCCTTGATATGCAGCACCAGTTCCTGGAGTAGGAAGAGCAATCACCACCTCTCGTGTCTTTGGGAGTGGTTGATTTCTGGCGCGTGGCCTTGGTTGGGGTGGGGGTTGTGAAGATTGGGGCTTCTCTACACCTACTGATGTCCTCTCCTCTTCCTCTCTCACCAATCTATTGAAGATTGGCTCTAGACGCTCTGTGGAGTCATCAGAACCCCTAGATGAATCACTCGGATTCACTACACTATCATCTTCAGAAGAAGGGAGAAAGGGGGACTTTGAAGGTTAAGGTTCATCTTGATGAGGGTATCGAAACAATGGGTGTGAATCATCACTAGATGATGATGATGATGAGGAGGAAGTTAGATTGATGACTTCTGGTTTGGTAGACATGTTTGTTGTTGCTGATTGTGGAATTATTGAAGAAATTAGGGTTTTGAAGTATATTGGGGTAATTGATATGTGTTAATTGTGAGTTGGGATTATCTTATAGGCGACGTCAAGGTTTGATGGCAATTAATGCGAGTTGGGTGGCACAGTAAAACTCAAGATATTTACTGAAGATACTTTTACACTTGAGTTGATTCTGCTGATTGACTTCCTTCAGCAGATTGACCATCCTTTCTGCTGAAGTGTTAATTTTAAAATTGGTTGGAGTTATTTTACTCGTCAGATATGGTCAATGATTTGTTCCGATATTTTTGACCATAATTGGGTAACTTCTATTAATTACCTACTTCGCATAATCTTTGCCCAAAATCAACTGATTCCCTCTTCAATCAATTTAAACACATTTCCAGTTGCTTGATTCATAACCTATTCTCACAATTTCTCACATGGCGGCACTTCAATTTAAGAAAGATCACAACAAGGTTGCTTTTCTAGGAAAAGCAAAGGGACATGAATTGTATGAACCTATGGTGGATTTCTTGAAGCGTTCCAAGATTCATTATGCTCTAACACATTCTCCAAATGTGATATTTGAATCGTTGGTTACAAAATTTTGGGCATCTGCTGCCAAACGGAGTGACACTGAAATTGTAGCTACGATTGATGAAACAGAGTATGTGGTAACTGAGGATTTGATTAGGGCACAACTTCGTTTGGATGATGAAGATGGGGTTTATCACACCAACACAGAAGAGATACTTGCTGGGTTAAGAGCTGTTGGATACCAAAGTACTAACACGGATATGTGGAGGTTTTTGGTGCATACATTACTTCAGTGCATAAGCAACAAGTCAGGAGGATGGGATCAATTCTCTACCCAATTGGGTTGTGGTATTGTATTTCTTTCAAAGGGTTTAACTTATAATTTCTCTAAGTTTATTTTTGATAATTTGGTTGAAAATATTCAAAGGAAAAAGCATAAGTTTCTAATGTACCCTCGGTTTTTACAAATAATATTAGACATAACAACCCAAGACAGAGTCTTTTGTCCCATAGGAGCTCTTAGTGCTAAATTTTTTGCTTCAATGAAAACTCATTTTGTTCGGGCACATCACCCTTTGCTAGAAGCTATATTGCCACATGGCAATGAGGCTGCTGATGAGGGTAATGTTGCTGGTGCTCCACCCTCTCCTAATGTTGTTGCTGATGGTAATCCATCAGTTGCCATTGATGAGGGCCCTTCCATAACTGCTGAAGCATCAAATGTTTCTCCTGACCAACCTCCACCTACACCTTTACCTCTATCACCTAGTCCTAGTCCACCACCTACTCATGTTACTCCTGATGAGCTTGAGCCTGAGTTTACTAGACTGCCCACACCTAGTCCAGTTAGAGAGCCATTTGATGAAAGCTCTCCTATTTTTGAGCATGTCCATGTTTCTCCTGAAAGGTCCAATGAAGCTCCCATTACCACTGAGAAATCTGCTGGTGGAGCTGAGGACCCTATTACACTTACCTCTGTATATGCTTTGTTGAACCGGTATGTGAAAGAGGTTGCTGATCTCAGAAAGGAGCTTGCAGATACCAAATCCTCACTTGGTGGTGAGATTGTAGGGTTGAAGAAGAAGGTTCAGGAGTTAGAAGCACAACTTGGGCAGAACAGCAAAAGGAAGTTTGTGGTTACCTTTGATGAAAAGCAAGAGGATATTCATTTGGATTCTCTTGAAATCTTGGATGATGTTGCTCAACAAACTCATGATTCTTCTCCAATTGCTGCTGCATCCTCAAAAGAAAAGGAACCTATTCAGTTTAAAAGAAGAAGGAGAAGACAGACTTTGAGAAAGGATTCCACTGAATCTTCTAAGGTGCCAAGTGTTGATAATGTTACACTTGCTGGTAATCATCTTATGCCTTCAGCAGATCCTTCAATAATATTTGTTGCTGGGAGAACTTTTGTTTTGGATACTGATGCTGCTGTCTCACCTACACATGTTGAAGATCCTTCTCAACATGTTACTCCTGATGCTTCAATTGGTGTTTCTTCTGAGAATATTGACACAGTTCCAATTGTTGATATTCCTCATGAGGATTCTTCTAATGAGCCTGCTACCAATGTTCCTACTATGGATAGTTCTGAAAAAAAAATACAAAAAAAAATCTTTGTATATTCTTTATTTGTATCACTTGTTTCTTTCAGGTTTGTTGTATATCACTCTGTTGATGGTTATCAACTCACCAGATGTGACTTGTGTACATCAAAGAGTTGGCTCGTCCAAAGGGTACAGCTTTGGTAAAGACACATCAAATCTATTGTTGGGAATTCTACTAAATAAGAATTCTGCTGAAGATACTGCTGATGGATTCTGCTGAAGTGCTGGAATCTGCTGAAGAAGTGATTCTGTGGAAGTAGTAAAACTACGTAGTTTGTTTCTGCAGATATAGATATTCCGCGTATTTTATAGTTAGTTAGGATATGCATGAGTTTTATTAGGAAGTGATAATGTATATCTCTTTTAATTTTATGATTATACGTTTCTTGGAAAACGGTTTAGGGTTCCTTGTCTATAAAAGGAACACATTAGTATGAATGATGTATGAGTTGGAAAACAAGTTTTAGTTTTATTAAAAGATCCATAGAGGATCAAAGTATTCTTAGTTATCTGTGTTCTTACTTGTGTTTGATTTCCGCTTTAGAATACAAGTAATAGAGACTTTCTATTAGTGTGTTTGTGATTACATAAACATTACTAACGATTCACGAGCGCTCAAAGATCTATCAAGGTCTAAGGTTCAACAGGCACTCCTTGCTAACTCTCGGAGGTTTATAAAAAGAAACAAAGGTTTTTCAAATGCTAAAGCAAATGAGGACACTGAATGCTTTAAGTGTCATAAAAGAGGCAATTTTGCCAAAGACTGTTTTTCAAAAACAATTTCTAAACCCTCTTATAAACCATCAGGGTTAAATCAGTCCTTAGGCTTTAGCAAATTTCAACCAAAAATCTATCAGTCTCATCAAAATTTTCAAAACAATTCTGATCAAAGTAAAACTGTTGATTTTGAAGCTAAGTACAAGAAAGTCAAAGCCAAGCTAGCACTGCTTGAGGCCACTCCCTCAGAAAAAACAAACACTGTTAAATCTGTGTAGGGTAAAAACAAGGGCCTAGTTGCTGAAGTCTTTGACTGGAATGAAGAGCCAGTCTCCTCAGACGATGAAATGGTGCATGTAAGTGCACTGATGTCTCTTTCAGAAGAGGACAAGCTAGCTGTTGGAAAAAATCATGCTAGGAATGGAGAATGGGTCAACATCACAATGAAGAAGGTAAATATTTTGCTTTCTATGGATGATGACTCTGATTGGCAGTCTTATATGAACTATATCAATGTTGACCTTAAGTTTGTAGAAGAGCAACGATTAAGTCTTTTTTCAAAATACAACAAGTTATGTTTTGAACTAAACAAGTGTAGGGATGAACTGCTTCTTTTAAAACAAGCTAAGCTTGAGGCTGTCACTTTGCAAATTCAAAACACTGAACTAGTTAAAAGAAATCAGGCTCTTCAAGATGAACTTTAAAAGGAAAAAGATATCATTGAAAGTTGGACTGCTAAGAATCCAAGGGTCTTTGATGCTGTGGGTGCCCCCAGTAGCAAGAAGAGAGTCATAGGTGAAGACCATCTCCCTGACTCTCACAACAAAGACCAGAGTCCAAAGCCATTTGTGTTCGGTGGCATGATTACCAATATGTTGACATCTCCCAAGCCCAGTGATTGGATTGAATGGGTTAACCCGACAGAAGCTTCCAAATTTTGATTTCGAAGAATACTAGAGCCTGAAAGCCAAGCTCTTAAGAGCATGCTTGGACTCCCGATGTGCCCAGAGTATCTGAACACATCTCGAAGTCAAGCAGTAATCTCAAGCAACGCTTCCACCCCTGAAACCTCTTCAGGATGCTGCACCAAGCTCTAAGCTTACTCCATTAAAATTCAATCCTCATTCACCAAAAGAAAGGTCTGACTTGGTAGAACCATCCTGAAAAGACCAACAAAACCAATCCTACAAGAGTCTACTCCCACTGAGACTTCCACATCCTCAGTTCCTACTGAAGCGTAACAAATTCAGAATCGACTGAACTTGTGAGGAAGCTGACTGACAAGATGGAATCCATCGAAAAAGCTCCTGATTCAATCAAGGAAATTAAGTCAGCCTCCTCTAGTTCATCAAGGTTAAAATCCACCAACAAGCCCAAGCAGAAGTGTGATCTATGCCATTATACCAGTCATACCACTAACAATTGCTACAAAATCCTTTTTTGTATGATCTGCAAAAAGGATGATCACAGAACTTCTGATCACTTATAGTATGTAAGTTCATTCAGCGAAGCAAAATATACCAAAGTTGGTCATCAATATGCTTCAACCTCCAAACCAGCTCACAAGAATAGAGAAAAACCTTTTCCTCCTTGGCCACACTATGGCTTCAATGATCATCATCATGATGATTGTCTCATGAACACATGCTGTGATATTTGCGGAAATCCAACTCATGAGACATCCCAGCATGACAGTGTCATCCAAGCAAGGAGAAGTTCAAAGCAACCCCGAATCACTGAGTCATCCTCAGTCATCAAATGCAAAACCTGTGGTAGCACAATGCACTCAACCACTGACCATGAGTCAATTGCCAAATTCAAGCAGACCTTTAGACCCAAGCCCACTAGTATGTGGGTCAGCAAGAGAAACTAATCCAGTTTACTATTTGTGCAGAGACATGCCAGGGAGCCTATTTGGCATCTAGATAGTAGATGCTCAAGAAGCATGACTGGTATTAAGGAGTATCTGCACAAGTATGTAAAGGAGCCAGGACCCAAGGTAGTATTTGGTGATAACTCATCATGTCCCACTGAAGGTTATGGTTCAAGATATCTGCAATGGAATAGTTTCTCTAGAATAGCTTATGTCAGTGGTCTCAAATACAATCTCATCAGTGTCACCAACTCGTGATACTAAGTACATTGTGTAATTCAATGACAAACAAGGCACCATTTTCAATGCTAACAAAGAAGTTGTTTTGATAGCTCCTAGAAGAGATGATGTTTATGTCTTAGACATGTCAACACTCTCTCAAGATGGAAGCTGTCTCTTTGCCAAAGCCATCAAACTATCAACCGTGGCACAAGAGACTTTCACTTAAACTTCAAAACATCAACAAAGCTTGGCAAAACAAAACAAAGTCCTTGGCTTACCATCACCGGTTTTGCAAAAGATAAACCATGCTCGCTTGTGAAAAGTCAAACACCACGAGCATCATTCAAAACCAAACAAAATTTCTCCATCAAAAGCTGCCTTCACCTCCTGCATATGGATCTCTTTGGACCTGTCAGTCCCAGATCAATCCAACATGAGAAGTATACAATTGTCATTGTTGATGAGTTTTCAAGATACACTTGGGTATAATTTCTTTCTAAAAAGAGTCAGGCGGCTGATACAATAATGTCATTCATCAGGAACATTGAAAACTAGAATGACATTACTGTTAAACAAATCAGAACTAACAATGGTACTGAGTTCAGAAATCAAGAGCTTGAGAATTTCTGTGATGAAAAGAGAATCTCCCAAAACTTTTCATCTCCTTACACCCCTGAACAAAATGGGGTAGCTGAAAGGAAAAACAGAACTCTCATTGAGGCTGCTAGAACTATGTTAAATGGCTCAACTCTCTCAATACATTTCTGGACTGAAGCAGTCAAAACACCCTGTTACACTCAAAACAGGTCAATCATTGTCAAAAGACATAACAAAACCCCATATGAGATATTCAAAGGTAGACTTCCTGATATCAGCTACTTTCATGTGTTTGGATGTGTTGTGTTCATTCACAACCACAAGGATCATCTAGGCAAGTTTGATGCTAAAGCTGATGATGGGTACTTTCTAGGTTACTCACTGATCTCCAAAGCCTTCAGGGTATTTAACACAAGGAGACAACAAGTTAAGGAAACCTTTCATGTCACCTTTGATGAGAGTTCAGAAAGCATCAGGTTCACCAACACCTTAGTGGAGGAAATAGGAATTGATAACTCATCAAAATATCCTCATGATGAGTACTACACTAAAATCAATTCCTCATACCAAGTTGATGCTGACATCTCATATTATGTCTTACCTCACAGCATTCCCCAACCAACTATCAGTGAATTCATTGATAATCAATCAGTCCCTGCTGGGATAGGTAATACTGAACCAAATGTTTAGGAACCTGTGATTCAAGAACCCCAACCTGAACAAAGCATCTCAATAGATGATCTTAATGATTCTATGACTCCTACACCTGAACTCACTCTTGAGTTTCCAGTGACCTCCTCTAGCTCAGATCCTAGACCACAAAGTAAGTGGACAAAATCTCAGGACATTGAGCTTGTCATAGGAATGAAGTGGGTTTTGAGATACAAAACCGATGAAAACGGCGCTGTCAATAAAAACAAAGCCAGACTTGTAGCCAAAGGTTACAGTCAACAAGAAGGCATTGACTATGATGAGACATTTGCTCCTGTTGCAAGAATGGAAGCCATCAGAATCTTCCTTGCATTTACCACTTACATGAACTTCAAAGTTTACCAAATGGATGTAAAAAGTGTATTCCTGAATGGAGAACTCAAGGAAGATGTGTATGTTCAGCAACCTCCTGGCTTTGAGAGTAGTGAATTCCCTGACTATGTCTGTAAGCTTGACAAAGCCCTTTATGGACTTAAACAAGCTCCCAGAGAATCGTATGAAACTCTCTCAGCCTTCCTGATTCAAAACAAGTTTGTCAGAGGAAAGATAGACAACACCTTGTTTATCTACAGGACAAAACAAGATGTGATACTAGTCTAAGTATATGTTGATGAAATCATCTTTGGCTCAACAAACTATACTCTTTGCAAACAGTTTGAAAAACTAATGACAAAGAAGTTTGAAATGAGCATGATGGGTGAACTCACATACTTCCTTGGACTACAAATCAGGCAAACTGATAAAGGAATCTCCATTAGTCAAGAGAAGTATACCAGAAATCTCTTGAAGAAATATGAGATATCTGATCGTGCCTCAGTGAAGACACCAATGGTCCCTCCTAACAACCTTGGACCTGATCTCACTAGAAATCAGTCAATCAAACTCATTTTAAGGGGATTGTAGGTTCACTGATGTATCTAACTGCTTCCAGACCAGACATACAATTCTCAGTCTGTCTAATAGCAAGATACCAGTCAAATCCCAAAGAATCCCATCTCACTGCAGCCAAAAGAATACTCAGATACCTGAAGGGAACTCCAAGCCTTGGACTTTACTATCCAAAGTGCTTAGGGTTTGACCTCAAAGGGTATCCTGACTCTGATTATGCAGGCTGCAACATGGACAGAAAAAGTACCTCAGGGTCCTATCAATTCCTTGGAGGAAAGCTGGTTTATTAAAGTGCTAAAAAGCAACAATCTGTGGCTATGTCTTCAGCTGAAGCTGAGTATGTGGCTGTTGCAGGATGTGTTGGAATCACTCCTAACTTGTATTTCAAGTGATAGTAATCAATATGTAATAGGTTGCTTAATTAGGCTTTTATGTTAGTTATAAATGGCAAGGCTTATATAGAAAGCCCATAGGCCTTGGCCCAAGCCCAATAAGTAAGGAAGGGACTAGACATGTTGCTCTAGTTCCCTTCCCTATATAAAGACTTGTTAACCTTCCTTGGAAGGTTGGTTGTTCATTTGCATTCAAATCCTACGCATAACCTTTCTTATCCATACGTGTATTTTGTGTGTGTTTGTTCAACCAATCTATCTTCACCTTATTTCTTACATATTGTTATTTGTGTCATATTATGGTGACCTAACAGTGGTATCAATCGCCATTTAGTTGGGTGAAACACCTTTTGTTTTTGAAGTATTTCATCATACGTGTGGGTTTGAACGAGTATACCTTTCCTAAGCTTAAAGCTTTGATTTTTACACTTGTAACCTCAAGATTCTTGTGGTTTAAGGTTTATTGGGTGTTAAGGTTTAAGTTTTTTGCATCAAGTTTCAAACTTTACGCGTGTAGATTAGTTTTTGCTTGGTTTTTGATTCGTGTGGTTCATTCTACGCGTAAGGGTAAAAGTTGTTTTGAATCATCAAGTTTCAAACTTTCTTGTTATTTTGGTGATATTGAAGCTATTTCATCATTAAAATAAGGTTACAAAACATTTTTGGGCATAAAAATCAGTTTTGGTGAAATTTGGTACTTTCTACTCGTAGTAAAACCCTATTTTTACTCGTAAGCACAAAGTCTACGCCTAAGCAGCAAGTTACGCATAAGGAATTCTTTACTTGATCTTCAAAGCTGTTGGTTTACTCAGTGTTTTCTTGCTTGGATAAGCCTGAAAACACTTCGACTTTGGATATCTTTTACACTTGGATAAGTGTAAAGGATTTTTGGGTAAAACCCTAGTTTTACGCCTAAGCTTAATACTTACGCGTAGAAACTTCTTTGCCTAAGAATTTCCTACGCATAAGCTTTTCTTATGCCTAAGGAAATATTACGCATAACGTTTCTACTACTAAGTCTTTAGTTTACGCCTAAGCTAAGCTTTTCTCAAGTCTACGCGTAAACTCCTATCTACGCGTAAGTTGGGTATTACGCGTAAGGTCCTAGTCTACGCATAAGCTGGTTTTCTACGCTTAAGGTTACTTCATCAACAAAGTTTCATTCGAATACAAAGATCCATCATCAACACAAGTTTCAAGATGTCTCAACCACCATACTCTCACTACTTTCCTTGTTAGGAATTAGAAAATTCCATAGTGAAGAGTCGGTCACCCAAAATATTATCTAGCATAAGTTAGCTCGTAGACTAGTCGTTATTTACGTTATTTAGTAGTTTATTAGTTATTTAGTAGCATAGTATAGTTTAGTGTAACACCGTGGAGGAAGGACGGGTCTTTACCCACTGTATACCTGATCCACAGGCCGTTAGGAGGTCGTAGTATTTGTAACTATAAATACCCCTTCCATCCATGGAAGGGGTGTGGCTTCTTTGAATCTAACCTTTCACTTTTGATAAGCAACTCTCTTCAAGAACCTCCTCTCAACTCTCTTCATCTCTAAAATGGCTATCTTGTTTAATCACAATCCTAGACCACCCGAATCATCAAACAACATAATATTCACGATCCTACAATTGGTATCAGAGACAGGTTATGTTGTTTTTGATGATTCATACGGTTTTTTGAGTGGTGTTTGATGCATGTTGTACTCGACATCTATGCGGTTTGTGATGTTTGGTTACGGGTTGTTGTTGTCTAATTCGTATGGTTTGAGTATACTAAGTGTTGGTTGTTTGTTTGCGGTGTCATATAGTATACCACGTTTGATGTATTTTTTAAGTGGTTTGATATGATTTTAAACTTGTTGATTTGGTCTTGTTCCAATCCAAACTTGTTCAAAAACTGTTTTTAACCAAAACCTTCTTAGCTGGTCATGGTATATCATTGGTTTTATATGGTCAATCTATTTGTTCTTGTTAACTGGTTCTATACAGTATTGATTCTGCTGGTGTTCTTAGATGCAAGCTGTCATTCAATTTTGGTCCAGATTCGAAGTATCTTGTATGTGGTTTGGTACAGTATTTGTTGCGACTTGGCGCATTTTTGAATGCGACTTGGTCTAATTCATCATAGCGAGTTGCCTATTTCATCAAAGCGAGTTGACAGTATTGACTGTCCTTACTCAATGTATTCCTGGATGTGAGTCGTTATAATGTCCAGATACAATGAAAAGATGCGAGTTGCTATGGTACATATGCGAGTTGCTCTCAACTCGCTTTTATGCGTGTTGCACCTGCTGCTGTTGAGAGTTGGGTCAAGAGAGATGGGTCAAAAGCGAGTTGCCAACTTAAGTCTATATGCGAGTTGCTGATACATGTTAGATATGAGAGTTGGAGTTGATGCGTGTTGACAGAAAATGATGAAGAAGAGATGTTGACCTTGACCACAAAAATACCAAACTACTAAAAGACTACAAGACCACGAGCTCAAACTCAAAACCAAACACCATTTAACAAACATCATTCGACTTTACACATCATTGGTCCATGAATCAAGACGACTTCAAGTAATGCTACCATCATCAGTCCAAACTTTAAACAATCTAGTCATTCTCTACCAAGACTACTCATGTTCACAACTAATTTCAATGTTGCATCCCTGACCAAATTAAATCATGTCAAGATCTCCGAATATACAAGACCTCAGTCTACCTTTATTTCGTGTTATACAAATGTTCATCAAGACTCTTGAAGGTCTTTCGAAATAAAGATATCATCATTGATCATTTTTTTGAAGTGTTTACTTCAATTAAATGTACGAAACATGAAATGAGATTAACAATTGATCTTAATTCGTTTTCATTAGTTCGCTTAACTAAACAAATCAAAATGGTTTTAACCATTAATTAAACTTACCTGTTTCGTTTGTCATAATACAAGTCACTCTTCTCTAAGCCTCATGCCATCCCTGTGGCAAGGTCTATTAATTGAGAACAAATCAATTATGTCTAACATGAAAGATGGTTTCTCTTTTGTGACTGAGTTCTGATTCGGATTAAGAAAATAAAAGGGGGGCAGATTAGTGTTTAGGGTTGCTTATCTTTTGGCTTGTTATGATGAGATTTGGGTGTATATCTTGGATGGTAGGCGAAGTATATTTCGAGAGTGGGATTAGGGTTGTGATGGAGATTAAGTGAGTAGCAGATTGTTTGTTAGGGGCGGATGTTTATCAGTAATATGTGAGAGAATTAGGTTTTTTATTGAGTGAAATATTTTGGAGATGGGGGCGTTTACTTTAGTGATTAGGGTGCAAAATCTTAGGGCTGTTGCTTTATATACCCGGTTTTTAGGGTATACGTTTTAAGACATCACATAATACGCCTTATCTCATCATGGGCCTTAAGCATATTCTGTAGATTTTTCAAATCAGTAATATGTGGGCCGTATACTCCGTATTGGGCCAGAGTTGACGAGATGTTGGTTTTGGACAAGTATTGATTATCTCAAATCGTGGACCAAAAATAAATCAACTTTTGTAATCACTTTTGATATTGACATGGGCCAAACTTAGTTCATTAGATATGAGAGATTCTCATTATATCTTTTCAATGGTTTTAATTTTCAAAGTGCTTGAGAGTATGTGGACTTGGATTAACAACGTGTCGAATCTGATATGTGTGCGTTTTACGAATGTGAATGGGCTTAAATGTCTTCTGAATTTTGGGCTGTCAATATTGGATCATGGGTATACTTTTAGAACCGAGACAAGATAAAAATTACTTGGTCAGGTTGTTGATCATGCTTGGATATGAAATGAGAGGTGTAACTTGATGATGCGACTTGACGATGAGATATGGTGTGTTATGAGATTTGATGGGTTATATGAAGTGATAACGAGATTTGATGATGTGAGTTAATGATATGATGAGATTCGTTATGAGTTTTTGTAATTTGGTATGATGATGATTGTTATTGTGGTATGAGGGTTGATATACATTTTCACGATGATTATTATGTCACGGCTTGGCTTGAGTTGATTAAGGTTGGCTACAGAGTTGTCTGGACGGTATTTCCTGTTTGGGTTTGAAGTGACGTTTTCCGGACTCGTTTACTTATTTTCGTCTTCTTTCTTTCTACCCTTCCGCGAAGATGACTTGTTTGGGCATTTATGGAGGGTGATAAAGACTTGGCTAGTTAGTTACGGTTGTGATTCTTTCTCACTTAAATCTCAACGTAACTATCACTTCGGTGTCTCACGCAGTTGAGGATATGTCAAGAGGTTTTGTACATTGGGTACACCGTTTCTTCTTCACAAAGATTAGTACAAGTTTAAGTAACAAATTTGGGGAATTTCACTTCATGATCAAATTTGGTATATCTGACTTACTTCACCATGTGGTCACTGTAATAGCCGACAGAATATGTGGAAGATGTGTTTATCAATGTGTTTATTGGATGGTTGATGATATGGATGATGTTGGATTTTGAACCGCTGATGAACCGCTGCATGTTCCCCTAAAACAGATATTCACCGAAACCAAAATTGTCATTTCATTCAAGCTGACATTGTTTACGGTTTTGTCTTGATTTTGTAAAATCCCGCGAAAGAACCTATTTCTCGATTTAAATCATAGACTTGTAAAATCCCGTGACAATGAAAACATCCTGGTTAAAGTAATGAGCATTTCCGGATCTATCTTACGGTTTATTCTTGGTTTTGTAAAATCCCGCGAAAGAAACTATTTCTCGGTTTAAACCATAGAATTGTAAAATCCCGTAATGATGGAACCATCCTGGAGAAAGAAAAGTGTACTTCGGGATCCTTATTTGATGCTGGTGCTACGGTTTCTACTTCAAAGAAGGGATAAAAGGGTGTACTTCTTGAATTGGGTGTGTGTTTGGATTGTCCTCATGGCAGTTTGGCTATTACTAGGTTTTACGGGGTTATGTGCTTTTAACCATGGTCGGGATGAAAACCATTATCAAAGTTCGTTTAAAATACAAAGGAGGCTAGATTTGAGCTTTTAATCAAGAAGATGGGACAACGGAGTTAATTCACTATTGTTTATTTGAGGTTGAAGTGAAATATCACGGGCGAGTGTACTTAGTATCTGAAGGTATCGGGGATGGTTGGATGAAGATTCTTCAAGATCCTTGTTCGAACTTATCTTCAAATACAAAGACTTGGAAATCTAGTTATTGTTGGGTGTCTTTTACCTCTTCTTTTACCACTTGGGGGAATTGGGCTCATACCACCACAAAATAACTATCACTTTAAGGAGTTATGATGTAGTGCTCAGTGTCACATTGAATTGTGGATTCTCAAGAGGTGATGTACGTCTATTACTTGATGGTTGGTTGGATGAAGAGTATAGAGTACTTAGAGATTCAATGGAGGATGAAGTCTCGGCACCGCTCTTAGAGTATAGAGTACTTAGAGATTCAATGAAGGATGAGTTCGGGGCAGTTTACTTCAGGGTCAAATTCATTATATCGGGTTTTCTCCATCAGCTGTCACAACAAAGAGCCTACTGAATGATAATGGGGTGATTACAAGTTTGCCAAGAGTAGATGAAAAGAGAGATTTATGACGTATGAACACAACAGTTCATGCCTCGTACTCTAAAAAAAAAGAAAAGTGTACTTCAAGCGCTTTATCTTCAAAAGAAGAGAAATCTTCTTATGACGTATGAACACAACAGTTCATGCCTCGTTCTCCAAAGAAAAGAAAAGTGTACGTTTCAGTGCGCTTTATCTTCAAAAGAAGAGAAATCTTCTTATGACGTATGAACAATACAGTTCATGCCTCGTTCTCTAAAGAAAAGAAAAGTGTACGTCTCAGTGCGCTTTATCTTAAAAAGAAGAGAAATCTTTTTATGACGTATGAACACTACAGTTCATGCCTCGTTCTCTAAAGAAAAGAAATGTGTACGTTTCAGTGCGCATTATCTTCGGAAGAAGAGAAATCTTCTCATTTATGACCATTCTCATCAACATGCTTAATACTTTTTCCATGCGCCACCATCAAGTGAACCGGGCTACTGTTGATTGTTTTCTGATTCCACTTTCTCAACTATAATGACGATGGCGACATCCTGTGCTAATTTTGCGGGAGAGAAGTGTGAATAGACTACATTTGGTTAATGTTCACTTGTTTAATCAAGAATGGCATCTCCGTATGCAATTCTTGAGGGGGAGAAGGAGTGTGAATTTTTTGCATTATTGATTGATATTTGAGAATATAAATGGTCATACGGCTCTAAACTCATGTAAGAACCGAGCTTCTTCTTATCGGGTCATCTTCACATGGAGTTTTTCTCTTCTATGAGCCGCTGGTTGACATCTTCACTCGGATTGATGAGTTTATCGACAAAGTGCTTCCGGTTAATGCTTCACTGGTATGTGCTAAAACACATACCTTTTCATTATCAAAACTGACCCAAAATAACCAAGAAAGAGCCGTTTATTGCTAATATTTGTGGTTTTCTTGAGTTTGTGCTTGTGCAGGTACGGATATGTAAAAACACGCAAAAAGGAACCAAATCAGACGTAAATCCGAGCACGAGAGATTTAGAGAGCTTAAGCCGAGCCGGAAGATCAAAAATTGAGCATTTATGAAGATTTTATTCTCCGAGGATGATTTTTGGAAGTTTTAATCAAGTTTGAAGAAATGTCAAAACTGGCCCCTCAAGTTTCAGCATTTAGCAAAAGTGGCCCTTGAAGATTCAAAAACTGCAAATTGGCCCTTGGTTTATTTGAAGATTGGCAAAGATGGTCCTTGGAAGATACTTTCAGAATTTACATGTTTGGTCCTTGGAGTTTCAGCTTTTACAAGTTTGGTCCTCTAATATACCTTTGGATCATAATAATAGTCCAAATCCAATCCTTTATCCTTAGTCCATTCATCAAATCCCACGGCCCAATCCAAAAAAACACTTTACCCGGCCCCCTTTAATAATACTATCCAACCCGTCCATTATCCAACCCTTTTACCCGAATACCCGGTTATTTTACCCGAAGTCAAACCCATAGACCCGGTCAACATCTTTTGATTAATAATAAACAAAACCAAACGCGCGCTACAGTTCTTTCTTCCCCAAACGCCCCATTTAACACCCAATTACCACCAATTACCCAAGCCATTTACCCCATTCTAGTAACCTCGTACTAAGCATCTTTCCCAAGAGCTTCTAGAACCACTGACTTGTCAGATAAGAATGCATACGTGGCCAAATGGATCTCTCCCATTGGCTGCAACACATCATTTGGTGAATTGGAACACTCTGATTGGCTATGGTGACAAGGAATGATCATGTGGCTGTGGATAAGCCTTCTAGGCTCTTCCAAGAGGATCCCAAGACCTCTTGATGGCTATAAAAAGACCCATTTTCACTCACGAGCTCGTTGTCCAATTTCTTATGCTTTAGAGAGATTTTGACCATTTATATTTCTGTCCTGTTCTTATATTTTGAGTAGTTGTAATTTCATTTTAAAATGTAAACAACCTTTTATTAATGCAAATTTACTTTTCATCTTGTTACTTGATTTTCTGCAAATGTTCATTTGATTAACAATCTTGATTTAGGCTTGTTGTTTTCAAGTTGTTTAGACTCACAGAAGCCTAACTAAGCTTCTGTGAGTTTGAAATTTCTCCAAACCTTTTCTCAAACTCAGATTTTACATCAGTCATCAAAAGTTAAGATTTCAAAGTCAAATCAATTTCTAGTTAGATTCTAGTTTAAATGTGTTAAAAAGCTGAGATTAGTTGTATTTTGTTGATTCGAGATTCAGTTTTAGTCAAATTCCATTAAACTCAGATTTCATTTGCATCTTATTGGTTTTAAGGAGTGTTTGGATTGGTGCTTAAACTGTGCAAGAGGTTAGAATATTGAGATAGTTAGGTTGCTTTAGGCTTGCTTTAGTTCTTTGCATTCATATCTGTCTCAACTTTGCCTCAGTTTTTCATAAAAGTCAAAATTTCATTCTAAACTGTCTTGATCTCAAAACTGTTGAAACCATTTGCTAAAATCTTACATATAGGTATAAAAGTTGATAAACTAGCTTGCTTCAATTGTATGTCATCAAGATTCATCAACATCAGTCCTACATTTGATCTTAAATCTCATTTTAGTCAAATTCATAACTGTTCTTGAAAGTCAAAATGGTGTCAACAGCAGTTTTCTTCAAATAGTGCAGACCTTACAAAGTGGTCATTTCAAATAGTCCGGTCTGATTTTTGGTTTAGTAATAGTCTGCGCGGTGGTCTTGAAGACCACATATCTGCTTTTGTACTCAAGCTCTTCGATAAGCTTGTGAATAAGCTCAAACAGAGGTCAGGTTGCTTTGTTTTACTTAAGAGATCAGTTAGCTTTAACCTTAGTAAACTGCTTATTTGAGGTTAGGAGTAGCAGTAGTTAGTTGATTTAGAATGTTTTTAGTATAATTTAGCTTGATTAGAAGTTTGGTGGCTTATTGTGCTAGTTTGCTTATATTAAAGTGCTTATTTCATCACAGTTTACACTACAGCTCTTATTTCCTCCACATAAGCCCATGTTTTTGTATTTTTCATAGCTTTATAATAATATTTTAGAATTTCCCTGAATTTTTCATAATTTTTAGCTATTGTTTAGTATTTTCTCAATTTAAAATAGTTTTTAGTCACTTTTAAATAGCTTTTATTGCAAATAATTAAGAAAAAGTTCCAAAAAATAATTTTTCAATTTTCCCAGTTTAAGAAAAATATAAAAAGCATAAAAAAGATTTTTCCTTATTTTTCCCCTTTTATTTGGTATTTTTCACAATTTAAATTAGATTAAAATAGTATTAAATTTGTAGAAAATAGAAAAATAATCAGAAAAATACAAAAATAGTTTTGAAAATTCTCTTAGGATATTTTAGATTTAATAAAAATAGTTTCACATTTTTCTCCTTAATTTTCATATTTTTAGTATTTTAAATTAGTTTTAATAGTTAAAAATTAGTTTTTAATTTTAATAAAATCCAGAAAAATCCAAAAATAAAAATAGTTTTAATTCATAATTAGTTTTCACATTGCATTTCCAGAGTAAAAGTAATTTTAGGCATTTTTAGGACATAATTTAGACGCAGTTGCATTTTAATTACGTTTTATTAATTACTTTTTAGTTAAATCGCACTTAGGATTTCCCGTAAAATAGATTCCCTTAATTACTTTCCTTATTTCCGTAGTTTAATAAAATCAATATCACAAATTAAAACATCGAGCATTAAATTCCAAACCAAAAACGACGTTGGCAATTCACACCTCGTTGGGAAACGATTCGGGTTGACTAATCCGATTCAACGATCACACACGGGATTTGATTTATTATTCTTTTTCCTAAAGGAATTTAAATCTATCTTCGTGATTATTTTTGATATCGATATTGAGGTTTTATCCATACACATTACCCCTAAGCCTTCATTATCAGCGAATCAGTGTCTGAACTGTTTTAAGTTTCTTACGGTTAGTCATTGACAAGTGGCTAGCTTGTGTGAGATAGCTTGACGGGTCGATACTGTGGAAATAAATTTTTGGCGCCACTGCCGGGGAGGTTGTGTCACGACAATATCGTTTGAGGTTTGACGATTAGTGACTCGAGATCCTTCATTCGTGAAGTTACTATTTTTCTATAAATTATAAAAAAGTAAAAAATATTTTCCTTTTTCTTTTGTATATATATATATCATATTAAAAATCCAAAAAGATTTTCCTTTTCATAATTTTTTTTCTTTTTATGTTTGTTTTATCAAAAACCCAAAAATATTCTTCTTTACCTTCTGAACCGTCAATTCTTTCTCTTATCCCTCTAATTCGTATAATTCTTCTCGATGTCTTCGTCTTACCATTATGGTTGTCAATGGTGTGGTGGACCTCAAAATGGTGGGAATTGTCCCGGTTGTAGCATTGTGAATACGGGAAACGAGTTTGTCTACGACCAACATCCCTACAATGAAACAACCGATTTCCTTAACCAATCCCCATACCATGAGACGGAGTCATACTCATGTGAGTACTGTGGAGGTCCTCACCAAGGTTTTCAATGTCAAGCCCAAATTAACAATACAACCTTTGGTTATGAACCTTATCCATATACTTCACCAAACCCGTCACAACAATCATACTGTTGTGAGTATTGTGGAGGTCCGCACTTTAATTCCGATTGTCAAATGCAGAATCCAATTGTTTACGAGCAAGTTCCTTATGACTATTCTCATGACACACCTCCACAATACCAAGAGATTCAACCACAACATCCACAAATTCCTCAAGATAGTTTCCAACGGTGTATTAATATACACGAAGAATTTATGGATAAACATGGTATAGAAAAAGATCCTCATCAGAAAACGTATGGTGAATTACTTGTCGAAGATCGAGCATCTCGAAACGAAAGATCTATGTTAGAATTACTCGAAGAAGAAAAACGAGCAGTTCAGATTGAAAAGTGTCTTGAAGAAATACGAATTGAGGAGCAAGCACTTGAAAGACGTGCCCGATGGCTCGAGACTTACATTGAAGATGATGATGAGGATTCCATCCAAATGAAAGAATATTATGAAAGTTTGTCGACTGAACCCACTCCCGTTTAGAGCCTTCCCTTCTCTCACGGTTGAGAGAAGTGACATCGTTTTGGAAGAGGTCGATAATCATAATTCTCTGAGACATAGTTACACCCGTTGACTCTCTCATAATGGGGGACGAGCCTCTTAGTACTATTCCGGGAACGGAATCTTCTTGTGTTGAGAGCCTTATCCCAATCCCAAGAGAGTCCGAGGTTGTAGATGATATTTGTGATGAGCTTTCTCTTGATATTTCGAATGATCATGATGAGATGTTTTCCGATTTCGAGGATGTATCCGGTGATTGTGATTCGCTTTTGTGTGATTCTCTTGACATTTCGAGGTTACTTCGAGATTTTCTCAAATCCACTTTTCGAATTCAATGATGACTATACCTTTTGCGGTTAATCCTCTTTTCGACAAAGATTTTGAGTCCGATTCAGAGATCACAACGGAAGTGGTGGATATTGCTAGCTCTCAGAGCACACCACTTGTCCCATCTCTGTATTTCGACCTTTCTCTCCCGTCATGTGATGTTATGCAAGATGAAGAAAGTGATGAATCGACACAAGATATTATGGAGATTGATGAATTGACTAAAGTGGGTGACGACGATATTATTGATAATCCGCCTTTATGATTCGATATGGAAGAAATCGACTTATTTCTTGATGATCCAATACCGCCGGGTATTGAGAGTGACGGGTGCGACTCTGATCAAGATGTCCTTTTTTTTGAAAGCTTGCTTAATGATGATTCTTCTTCCTCTGTTGAGTCGACCCTCACTTATCCCGTTGAACCCACATGTGAAGACAAGATTTTCAACCCCGGGATATGCGTTGATGAGTTTTTTGCTAAAAATATCATTCGAAATAAGGATCCTCTCTTGGATGCCTTTGTTGATGAACCTTTGAGTAACATTTTTCTATATCATGAGCTCCCGACTTCTTTGGAGTATTCTCTTATTGATCCTTCATCCCTTCGTCCGCCCGCAAAACCGCCGGATGATGGATCGATCTTTCACATACCTTATGTGAGTTTGGGAGGAGTCATTCCGTATGTGCTTGAGCCCGACATTTTCTTTCCCTCCCAACCTACCCAGTCTCATTATTTCGGGAATGAGGACACCGTTTTTGACCCTGGTATCTCTACCACTTTCTTCCCCAAGGATAAATGAATTCGGGACGAGTCGCTAGCGACTCGTTTAAGAAAAACAATAGCGCTTCGTGGGAGGCACCCCATGCTTATCTCTATTTTCTTTCTATTTTCTAATAAGTGACGTGAAGGGGTCCGCCTCTTCGATTTCTCGTGTTTGGTTGTTTGTGATGTTGTGTTTAGGATGTTCCCGATATGAAGACTCTCGTGCTCGAAGTTTGTCATTTTCTCCACTCGAGTTTCATGATCGTTGCTGATGGAAATCCGATATCCTAATCTTATCGACTAACGTTTATCTTCTAGCATACTTAATAAACGGCTTTTAGATTTTCGTTGATACCCTTGCTTTTAAACATTGAGGACAATGTTTCGTTCTAGTCTGGGGTAGGGTAATCTTCGATTTGATTTGACCGCACTTGCTTATTCTTTGTCATGTACTCTCGCAACCCCGTTTTTCCTTAGGAAATGAAAAAATTGTGCTATAAATGTGAAAAATTTAAAAATTTTTGTAAGCTTTTGTTAAGTCTTTTTGATTGAAAAGTTTGCTAGTCTCTTAGATAAGAAGCTATGAAAAGCGAATTCTAGCTCACAAGGCCAAGAATTTGCAAGTTTCCCTGAGTGACTTTAAATATGCATGACTTGATTTCATTAGACGAAGCATTTGCTAAGTTAATATATGTTTTGACACCTTGTTGACTTTCCGCTGGTGAGAGTAGGAATAGAATTCTGACTTGACCGCGCGTGTTGAGCCCTAGCTTGTTCCCTTAACCATAGATAATCTAAAAATTATCGGCTAAGCATCCGCGGATCTCATTATTTGGGATTTTAAATTTGCAGAGATCGAGAAATGATAGAGTTACTTATGAGTTTAGATGCTAAGCGTGGAGTAGTTGGTTCTCTTTAGAGCCCATCGAAGGTACTTATGGCTTTTGTTCCCACAAAATTGTTTCACCCCATATCTGTCTAATAATAATTAGAGATGTCGAGTTTTTGGCGATAGTTAGTTCTTTATCTTCTTAAAAGAATATTTGTTTTAAAAATTGGGTACACATCAAGGTTCCGTAATAAATAAAGCAATAAGTGATAAGTTAAAAGTAATAAGTAAAGTTGTGAGCTGCGGTGTCGAGATCGGACCCTTGGATCTTTAGCCGGGATTGAGTGAGGTCTTAGCCTAGCCAGCCGTGATCCTCATTTCATGAAGCCTATAGTCTTGGAATTACCCCGTGAAGCTCCGTAGTTCATAGCTCATAAAAATAAAAGTATAAGTGTCAAAAAAAAAAAAAATGATGTTGAAAAATAATGAAAAAGTCAAAATTATAAGTGAATAAAAATTCCTTGATGTGGACCTCATTTTTGGGACAATGGTTCTTGAGAGAAGGCGGATAACTAATTATCGACTTAGCTTTGTATCTTTATCGGAATAAAAGTTATCGAAACGAGAAATTTGAAGAAATTCAACTCTCACAAAAATAAAAAAAATCTAGAGGAAAATAGGAAAATGGGAACAAAAGGTATTTACACAAGTAACTTCCATGGGTAGTGTTAGCATCTAGAGTCATATTTAACAATGATTTCGGTTTTACGCTTAGTTTGGGACTTGTGAAAAATCAGGGACGATGTATTCTATCCGTATGGTCACTTCACGCTGTGTTGTGTTTTCTACTCCGTGATCCTAACATGTTGATTGAAAAATGTTGGAGTTATTGATCGACATGAAAGCTCAACAAACCGTCACTCATAACCGGAATGTGCTTAATCGTAATATCTATACATGTGAAATATAAGGTAAACGGGGCGTTTTTAGAATTAAGGTTTTCTTAATCTCTTTTGAGGAATCTTTGCTACTTCTTCATAGGTTTAGTAGAAAGAGATTGAAATCCTTGGTTTTAGAAGCGTGAGTTGATTGCATTGCGTGAGGACATGACAATGGTCTCGTCTGGGGTATTTTGGTATGTGCTAAAACACATACCTTTTCATTATCAAAACTGACCCAAAATAACCAAGAAAGAGCCGTTTATTGCTAATATTTGTGGTTTTCTTGAGTTTGTGCTTGTGCAGGTACGGATATGTAAAAACACGCAAAAAGGAACCAAATCAGACGTAAATCCGAGCACGGGAGATTGAGAGAGTTTAAGCTGAGCCGGAAGATCAAAATTGAGCATTTATGAAGATTTTATTCTCCGAGGATGATTTTTGGAAGTTTTAATCAAGTTTGAAGAAATGTCAAAACTGGCCCCTCAAGTTTCAGCATTTAGCAAAAGTGGCCCTTGAAGATTCAAAAATTGCAAATTGGCCCTTGGTTTATTTGAAGATTGGCAAAGATGGTCCTTGGAAGATACTTTCAGAATTTACATGTTTGGTCCTTGGAGTTTCAGCTTTTACAAGTTTGGTCCTCTAATATACCTTTGGATCATAATAATAGTCCAAATCCAATATCCTTAGTCCATTTATCAAATCCCACGGCCCAATCAAAAAAACACTTTACCCGGCTCCCTTTAATAATACTATCCAACCCGCCCATTATCCAACCCTTTTACCCGAATACCTGGTTATTTTACCCAAAGTCAAACCCATAGACCCGGTCAACATCTTTTGATTAATAATAAACAAAACCAAACGCGCGCTACAGTTCTTTCTTCCCCAAAAGCCCCATTTAACACCCAATTACCACCAATTACCCAAGCCATTTACCCCATTCTAGTAACCTCGTACTAAGCATCTTTCCCAAGAGCTTCTAGAACCACTGACTTGTCAGATAAGAATGCATACGTGGCCAAATGGAGCTCTCCCATTGGCTGCAACACATCATTTGGTGAATTGGAACACTCTGATTGGCTATGGTGACAAGGAATGATCATGTGGCTGTGGATAAGCCTTCTAGGCTCTTCCAAGAGGATCCCAAGACCTCTTGATGGCTATAAAAAGACCCATTTTCACTCACGAGCTCGTTGTCCAATTTCTTATGCTTTAGAGAGATTTTGACCATTTATATTTCTGTCCTGTTCTTATATTTTGAGTAGTTGTAATTTCATTTTAAAATGTAAACAGCCTTTTATTAATGCAAATTTACTTTTCATCTTGTTACTTGATTTTCTGCAAATGTTCATTTGATTAACAATCTTGATTTAGGCTTGTTGTTTTCAGTTGTTTAGACTCACAGAAGCCTAACTAAGCTTCTGTGAGTTTGAAATTTCTCCAAACCTTTTCTCAAACTCAGATTTTACATCAGTCATCAAAAGTCAAGATTTCAAAGTCAAATCAATTTCTAGTTAGATTCTAGTTTAAATGTGTTAAAAAGCTGAGATTAGTTGTATTTTGTTGATTCGAGATTCAGTTTTAGTCAAATTCCATTAAACTCAGATTTCATTTGCATCTTATTGGTTTTAAGGAGTGTTTGGATTGGTGCTTAAACTGTGCAAGAGGTTAGAATATTGAGATAGTTAGGTTGCTTTAGGCTTGCTTTAGTTCTTTGCATTCATATCTGTCTCAACTTTGCCTCAGTTTTTCATAAAAGTCAAAATTTCATTCTAAACTGTCTTGATCTCAAAACTGTTGAAACCATTTGCTAAAATCTTACATATAGGTATAAAAGTTGATAAACTAGCTTGCTTCAATTGTATGTCATCAAGATTCATCAACATCAGTCCTACATTTGATCTTAAATCTCATTTTAGTCAAATTCATAACTGTTCTTGAAAGTCAAAATGGTGTCAACAGCAGTTTTCTTCAAATAGTGCAGACCTTGCACAGTGGTCATTTCAAATAGTCCGGGTCTGATTTTTGGTTTAGTAATAGTCTGCCAGGTGGTCTTGAAGACCACATATCTGTTTTGTACTCAAGCTCTTCTGATAAGCTTGTGAATAAGCTCAAACAGGAGGGTCAGGTTGCTGTTTTACTTAAGAGATCAGTTAGCTTTAACCTTAGTAAACTGCTTATTTGAGGTTAGGAGTAGCAGTAGTTAGTTGATTTAGAATGGTTTTAGTATAATTTAGCTTGATTAGAAGTTTGGTGGCTTATTGTGCTAGTTTGCTTATATTAAAGTGCTTATTTCATCACAGTTTACACTACAGCTCTTATTTCCTCCACATAAGCCCATGTTTTTGTATTTTTCATAGCTTTATAATAATATTTTAGAATTTCCCTGAATTTTTCATAATTTTTAGCTACTGTTTAGTATTTTTCTCAATTTAAAATAGTTTTTAGTCACTTTTAAATAGCTTTTATTGCAAATAATTAAGAAAAAGTTCCAAAAAATAATTTTTCAATTTTCCCAGTTTAAGAAAAATATAAAAAGCATAAAAAAGATTTTTCCTTATTTTTCCCCTTTTATTTGGTATTTTTCACAATTTAAATTAGATTAAAATAGTTTTAAATTTGTAGAAAATAGAAAAATAATCAGAAAAATACAAAAATAGTTTTGAAAATTCTCTTAGGATATTTTAGATTTTATAAAAATAGTTTCACATTTTTCTCCTTAATTTTCATATTTTTAGTATTTTAAATTAGTTTTAATAGTTAAAAATTAGTTTTTAATTTTAATAAAATCCAGAAAAATCCAAAAATAAAAATAGTTTTAATTCATAATTAGTTTTCACATTGCATTTCCAGAGTAAAAGTAATTTTAGGCATTTTTAGGACATAATTTAGACGCAGTTGCATTTTAATTACGTTTTATTAATTACTTTTTAGTTAAATCGCACTTAGGATTTCCCGTAAAATAGATTCCTTAATTACTTTCCTTATTCCCGTAGTTTAATAAAATCAATATCACAAATTAAAACATCGAGCATTAAATTCCAAACCAAAAACGACGTTGGCAATTCACACCTCGTTGGGAAACGATTCGGGTTGACTAATCCGATTCAACGATCACACACGGGATTTGATTTATTATTCTTTTTCCTAAAGGAATTTAAATCTATCTTCGTGATTATTTTTGATATCGATATTGAGGTTTTATCCATACACATTACCCCTAAGCCTTCATTATCAGCGAATCAGTGTCTGAACTGTTTTAAGTTTCTTACGGTTAGTCATTCACAAGTGGCTAGCTTGTGTGAGATAGCTTGACGGGTCGATACTGTGGAATCATTCACGTATACATCAACATGATGATTCCGAACAATCTCTCTGTTCTTGTTTGATGTGATTGGTAGTTTGGCGTTACCATCTTGTGTGTTCGTTGCAGCCTGATTGCTGATTTCCTTGATGAACATCTTTCTGTTCTTGTTTGATTGGGAGGGATTTTAGTTAAGGGGATTTGCAAGATGTAAGTTAATTGGGATGCTTTTTGGTGGGATGCTTTTTGGTGTGAGTTGAAGATGTTAACTATCTATTCCCCAACTGCACAATCTTGAAGAAGGTCGAGTCTACAGTCTGTTCTACATTTTCTGCTACATGTTAGAAGACTAAAGACGAGTTGCATTTGATAATCCAAAGACTTCTTCTTAATTCAAGCATTCATCATAAAGATTGTCGGTTTAGGGGAGAGCACTAATTGGGGGAGAGTGATATGTCGAATTTAATCCCCAATTAGACTTGCTCACATTATTCAGCATGTTGATTCTCACAAAGACTTCAAGCGATCTTCTCAACAGATTTCAAGTATTTGGGCTTATAATGTTTTTCTGATTCTGAAGTGTCAAAAACCAGCAAGGGGGAAGGAGACAAGCACCTAAACGCGAGTAAACTTGATGAGCTTAATACTTCTAAGTAATTGAAGATATCCCGGGAAGACAAATGTTATGACCGCAGAGAAACTCAAGGTTTGACTCATGGCGAGTAAACTTGATGAACTTAACTCTTCTAAGTGATTGAAGATATCCCGGGAAAACAAATGTCATGACCGCAGAGAAACTCAAGGTTTTACTCATCAAAGCGTTTAGTGTTCTTATTCCAACGTCGTGGGGGAAGTGATGTAAAGAAAGTTTCTGAAGATAAAAGAGGTACACAAGTGTGTGATTCATTGGGGAGAGAGACTGTGTACATTGGGAATGCTCAACTATTTCACTTGAGTGCTTAATCAGTGATTCAGAGATATAATCACTTATTCCGGTGTTGACATCCGCAGAGATTGTCACCCGCAGAGATAATCAATGACTTGGCCTGCTTCTTCAATGTTATCAGTTATTCATTCCTTTTGTATTGGTATACTTCGGATACTTGAGCTTCATACACGATCATCAGGGAAGAAAAATGTGAACTTGGGGAGGTGTTTTCATTCCCCTCATGATGTGTATTCGGGAGAGCTCTTGGGTATTGGTGTACTTCGGGTTCTTGAGCTTCATACACGATCATCCGGGAAGAAAAATGTGAACATGGGAAGGTGTTTTCATTCCCCTCATGATGTGTATTCGGGAGAGTTCTTGAGCATTATACAAAGAAGCTGACTGCATCAATTCAACTACTTGGGGGAAGTGTTCTCTTGACACCTTTTTAGAATGGATTGCTTCAGACCTCAGTGGAAAAGAAATTTGAGAAGATTATTTAAGTGTGGGATGAAACGTTGCTAGTGTTCTATTGGATGATATAACCCCGAACGAAGAATCTCGATTTTCGTTCTTAAAAGGAGCAGCAGGATTTATGATAATGGTGTGCTTCTCTGTGCACCTAGCTAAGGCAAGCTTGAAATAGAGCTTCGAATCTGCTCGTCACATGGATTTTCGGTTTGGGGGGAAGCTGCCAAAGTCTCACTTTCAAGTGGCTCAATATCTTTCTTCAATGCAAGAGCCTCAGAAGCTTTGGTGGTGAAAGTTTTAGGGATGATGACTTCTATCTTCTACAACGGGGCTGCTCGATATCCTTATCTCGGTACTCGTATCATCATCTTCTTAAACTATATCATCTATTCTATCTTTGTATATATTTATCCGGAAAAACAAAATACAAAAATATAAAACCAACAAAAGAAAGTAGAAAAATATAATATCTTCAAAAACCCATAAAAATCAGAAAATTTGAAAAAAAATTCCAAAAATATGTTTTCTCTAGACATGTCTTCTGGTATCGATAACATCTACGGTCTTAGAAATGTCATTCAATAATGGCACGGGACTTTAGATGAAGTTCGAGCAGGAGGTGTAAATATTCTTTTCTAAACATGTCTCAAAAAATGGCTTACAGTTATTTCTGACTGAACCCGGCTTCAAATGATGGCTTGCAGTTACTTCAGACTGTGACCCGCGCTTAAACTATGGCTTGCTATTATTTCTGATAGCAACCCGCTCTTCAAGAAAGGAAAGTGCTGCGCTAAACCATTTTTCAAAACTCGTGCACTTATCCAAAACAAATTTGAGGAAAGTATGTCGAAGGACTGCTGTTCCTACACAAATGTTTTTCCGTCTAAAATTCTTCAGAAAAATATTTGTTGTTTTTCAAAAATGGTGGTAAATGAGTTGCTTGAAAATCAATCTTATTCAGAGTTTTCAAAATAAATTAAAAAACTCAATCAATGACTTCAGCGCTTTTAAACTTTTCAAAAATTGAGTCACTGATTGAGGGGGATAATGTTTTCAAATGTATATCATCTAACGGGCTTTCTTTAATATCCTACGTGCTTAATTAAAAATTTATATTTGCCTATGTCGAAGGACTAGGAGTTTAGGATATGATTGTTAGGATTAGATGATTACAGTTTGATGAAACACATCATTCCCATGCTTTATATGAACTGATTGACATGTTGAATTGACTTTTATTAGTCGATTGCTGTTTGGGTGTTGTCGACCACCATATATCTGTTTGTGTCCACTAAAGTATGCAGGTATCATGGTATAAGAATGTTCCCGATCAGGATCCTACATAATATGATGTTTGGATGCCGAAAGGAAAGGGTAACTAGATCTTGGGTTGACAAATGAAGAAACGGAGCTTAATTGGACTTCTATGTAGAGTTGGCATAAATGCAACGTAAGAGGTCTCACTGCATCTGCAGATGGTTTTCTTCTAAGTGATTGAAGAAACAGAGCTTAATTTGACCTCAGTTGGCATTCAAAATGCAACGTAAGAAGAAGTCTCACTGCATCTGCAGACGGTTTTTTCCAAACCCTACAACAACAACAACAGAAGCTTCTCAACCACCTAACGTATCTTTGTGCAGGATACCATTTTTAAAAAATTTTGAATAATTTGATTAAATTGTTTTGAAAATGGAAAAATATTGTTTTGAAAATAAATTGAACTAAATTTTGAAAATCACCGGACTTCTTTTTATCAAAACCTAAGTCACTCAATTATTGACTTTGGTCATCGATTGAGGGGGAGAGTGATTTAAAAATAAATTATTTTCAAACAATATATCTTCAAAAGAGTCCGTTTGTACGTTAAAATGTGGTGATCTAAAGATTTAATGTTATGTCATGGTATGATTTTTCTTTTGAATCAAGGTCTTTCAAAATGAAATTTTTTCTGTTCTTGTTTGATTGTGAAATTGTTTTGTTTTACTTAAAAGATCTCTTAAAAACTATCATACCTGATACTAACAATCTTTAATGTCTTAAAATGGTCCTTATCTGTCATTTTTCAAAATTAAATCTTGCCACGTCTTTCCCCAAAACTTTCTTATCAAGGGAGAGATCGTGATTTAAATCTCAAATCTGTTTTAATTTAATCTGTTTTAGTCCTTTATAGGAACTCCTTCCTCCATGTGCCAAACGATTTCTAATACATAATGCACATGTTGAGGGGGAGCATTTATCCAAAAACAAGATGAGTATTTAAACCTGGCCACATTTTCTCCTATGTTTTCTAAACCTTATTAAATCACTTGGGATCCAAAATCTCAAAGGATTTGATATTTTTGATCGGGGGAGAATTTGTGATTTAATAATGAAATTTGATAAAAGGTGATCGTTTTGATTTAATTGTGCAAGCTGCTCTCTCATATGTGCTAAATGCTTTCGAATCTCGAAGCACGTATTGAGGGGGAGCAAACAAACTATCGAGGTACGAAAGCTTTTAAAGTAATTTATAAAGTACCTTGATTGTGTTTTCAAATGGTTTTCTTAATGGCTTTTGTGATTCGTGGATGTGCTTCAAAAGAACTCTTGCCTCTATGTGTTAAAATGATTTCTCTTATCCTATGCACATATTGAGGGGAGAATTTACCAAAGAAAATCAAATGGCTTTTTCTATGAAAATTGTGATCAAAGAAAATATTTCAAAGTCCTCTTGCCTCCATGTGCTAAACAATTTCTAAATCACATGCACATGTTGAGGGGGAGGTTTTCTAAATGATCAAAACTATTAAGGTACAAAATGCTTTGATCTCGTATCACAAGTACCTTGATTGTTTTTCCAAGTGATTTTTCAATTGGTTTCGAGAAGGAAAGAACAATACCAAAAGACCGACCAATTTACTTTATGCATGGTGTTATAAGGATGGTTAGGTTAGGTATTTGTTCTCACGATCCTGTCAGAGCCGGAGGGATCTACCCAGGGACAATTCACTAGTTAGTGTAAAAGTACTTAGGTATGATGAAAAAAAGGAGAAAAATGAGAAATGGGAAGAGTGCGGACTGAGACAGAGCTAGTACTGGAATAAACCCAACAATGTTCTAGTTATGAAGTCTCGGTAAGCACTGAAGGGGTTGAAGAATGAAAAAGAAATGAATATGAAAAGGGTGAAAAGAAATAGCCCTCCAATAATTCAACCTTAGGGCAGAAACCGGGTTCAATACATATGCTACTGGTGGTTACCAAGGTAACGCCGGTATTGAAGACAAGACGTCATGGACCCAGTGACGCACTGCACTAAACTTCCCAAGCCACTCAAGTTCCTCTTAAAAGGGCTTGTTTCATTCTCACGGGGAACCGACATAATCTATCGACTTTCTTTTAGAGATTGTTGATATTGAAGAAGGAGACCCTCTCCCTAGTCTCCGGCATAGGAACCAAATGTGCACTATTGAGTCTAGAGCCAAGAGATCACCCACAATATCTCATTAGGACACTAAATTAATGAAGACTTGCTGTTTCACACTATGTGGAAAGTAAGAATATATTAAGAGTCCTACGCATTATCCTTGTGGTATTGCCAGAACATCCGAGTGATATGTAAAAATATTCACAATGAAGATGGAAATCCTTCTAGAGCCAACATCAAACAAGCTCTTGGTGGGTGACATGTGAAATCTTGCAAAAGATCAAGCTTGTGACAACTGGATAGAAACAATGGGGCGATTCATTCTTGAATCAACCTTGGTCCAGGAATGGAATTGACGAGTACTTTTGGAAAAACCGTTCGATGTGCAAATCTTCTTTTCTCTAGCACGTCGAATGTGTATTCATTTTCAAACACAAAAAGTATCTCTGATTGAAAAATACTTTTAGAAAAACCGTTCGATGTGCGAATCTCTTCTTTTCGCTAGCACGTCGAATGTGTACTCATTCTCTAATACAAAAAGTATTTTGATTGAAAATTGATCTTTCTCATAAAACCTTCGTCGTATTGCAAAACTCTTTCTTCAAGCAATACGCGATTGTTTTCAAATCATTTTTCATCAATCAGTGAATCTCAATTCGCTGGTTTACTCACTCCGTGTTGTCTTCTTTGAGACGTTCCGGTTTGAGAACAGCTAGAACAGCTGCGAAACCCTGTCAAGGAGATTCTTAGGAATCCTACCTGATCACAGGCAGTGCTTGTACTGATCAACGGGGAACCGTGGGCCGTGTACCTCAATTCAACGAAAGTGATCAAAGACACGTTCGTGTGTTTTATTGCTAACTGTTGTTTGTAGGTACATTTTGACGGTTGGTACTGATCAATTGAGGAGTCAATCCAAAGCCGCATGCTCACAGCATCCATACTTAATTGAAGAAATCATGACTGGTGCATATCTACATAACCTGGCTCTGATATTTTATACTATGCTTCTGCTTCGCTGCTGCAAATATCATGAACCAGTAAGGCTTCCGCTACTCCGATGGAAAGATGTCATGATTCAAAAGTGTGAGCATGTCGGTCCGAAAGTCACAACTTCACATGATGGCAACACAATAAAGGGTGATCCAGAGATTTACTGTGGCTGATGATCTCAAAGAAAGCTCAAAGATCATCAAAGATGTGGATCGGTTAAAGGCCTCCACTAAAAGTACAAAACTATGCGGACTTTGAAGAATCACTAAAGCACAAAGATTGCTGAAGTGAAGAATTGAAGTCTACGAGCTCAAGAACAAAGTCAAGAATAGTATGCTAGGATTCAAATGTAAAACATGGGGTGACCTCCCTTAGGGGGAGATTGTTAGGAATTAGAAAATTCCATAGTGAAGAGTCGGTCACCCAAAATATTATCTAGCATAAGTTAGCTCGTAGACTAGTCGTTATTTACGTTATTTAGTAGTTTATTAGTTATTTAGTAGCATAGTATAGTTTAGTGTAACACCGTGGAGGAAGGACGGGTCTTTACCCACTGTATACCTGATCCACAGGCCGTTAGGAGGTCGTAGTATTTGTAACTATAAATACCCCTTCCATCCATGGAAGGGGTGTGGCTTCTTTGAATCTAACCTTTCACTTTTGATAAGCAACTCTCTTCAAGAACCTCCTCTCAACTCTCTTCATCTCTAAAATGGCTATCTTGTTTAATCACAATCCTAGACCACCCGAATCATCAAACAACATAATATTCACGATCCTACATTCCTCATGAGTATCCTCAACAACAACAACAATATCAACAATATCCTCCACCATCTCAACAACAATTGCAACAATTTCAACAACCGTCTCAAATGTACTTTCCTCAAGGAGCAAACCCTCTTCCACCACAGATGGTTCAACCAAACCCTCGTCAACAAGTTCAACATTGTAACTACTTCCAATATCAGTATCCAGTTAAGTATGCTATGAATGTTACAACGCAAAAGGAACCTTCTTGGTTTGCAAAGATGTGTGAAGCTTTAAGTAGCCAACAATCCATTCATGAAGCTGGATCCCTTGATAGACCTCCAATGCTCACTCCCAGAAACTACGATCAATGGGTGATAAGATTCTTTAGGTTTTGTGATCTCAAAAAGCCACATGGTAAGTTTTTGAAGAAGGTCATCCTTGAAGGCCCTTTTCAAATGCCTACTATCACTGTACCTGGAGATCCGAATGCTAATCCACAAAAGAGATGATGTTACCAACGTTGTCAGTTTTGATCAACTTACTACTAAACAACTTCTTCATTTAGAAGCCGATGAACTTGCAATGCAATATATCCTTTTGGGATTACATAATCCGATACTTTGTAGTGTTGATGCTCAGAAGACTGCTAAAGCAATGTGGGAGCACATTCATCTTCTAATGGAAGGCACTGAACTCAATCAAGAGGACATGGAATCGAAAATCTACTTAGCATATGAACATTTCATGATTGAACCAGGGGAGACATTAGAGTCATATCATCATCGGTTCTCAGACATCATCAATGATTTGGATAAACATAATATCATTATGCCAAGAATTGCAATCAACACAAAGTTCCTGAGTTGTCTTGGTCCTGATTGGGAGAAGTATGTTACATTCATCCGTCAAGCGAAGAATCTTCATCAAGCTACTTACGGATTGTTGTACGACTATTTGAAGCACCACCAAAAGGAAGTTGACAAAGAAAGAATTATCCGTGGAATCCCTGCTTCTCCATCATTACCGGATAATCAAACTCTTGCTTTGTGGGCTCAAGCATGTTATCCTCAATTTCCAACCTTGTCAACTGTCTTCACAAACCCTCCCCAACCAACTGCTCAGATTACACCATATGATCCATCACAACAACAATCACAAGAAACTCAATTGGTTCCATACAACAACAACAATGATCAAGCACTCTATAGTGAATCAAATGAGGATGCAGAAGCCTTCGATGCATTGAATCAAGGATTTGTAATGATTGCCAGAGCATTTGGTCGATTTGCTAACAAATCCGACAATCGCACTCGTACCTCATCAAACACAAGAAATCAAGCTGTTGTTAACAATGGAAGAGTTGAGGTTCAGAATCATGGAAATGGTCATCCAATGGGTAGTGGTCAAGGGTTTAATGTTAATGGAAGGAATAACATGGGTGCTCCACAACAAAGGGTTAACGTAGTTGATCAGGAAAATGTTCAGACTGGGGTTAATGGTCTCCGATGCTATAACTGCAATGAGAAGGGTCATCTGGCTAATGCATGCCGAAAGCCGAGGGCAAGAGGCAGCGTTTATCATAAAGAGGTTTACTCTTGGCTCTCAAGGATGAAGCTGGTGGAACTCTTACCAACAAGGAACAGAGCTTCATGGCCAATGCAGATTCTGATGATGATATGGAGGACTTACAAGCTAATGCAGCTGTGATGTTAATGGCAAACATGCAAGAGCAACACATGAGTGACAAAGGCCCAATGTATGACACTGATGGCTTGTCTCAGGTACCGGATCAAAATATACTCATTAATGATCTGATATCTCCGCCAACATCTGCATCCGACGAGGCTCAGAGTGTTCAACATAAATCCTCCACATCTCATTCTGATGATAATCAAATGGATCCCGTAGTTATATTTGACAATCAAGATGACCTCATGGTTAATATTGATGATCAAGTTGACTCCGTGGTCATATTTGAGGATCTAAATAATGATTCTGTTGAGACTCAAGTTGAACAAGATGAATCTTTGTCTAATCCAGATCTTGAGCTCATGACCAACTTAATTCAGACCACCCAATCTCAAATGGAAAAGTGCAATGAGATCAATAAAAAACTACAAGATAAAATTGCACTGTTAACTAAGGATAATGAATGCTATAAGTTCCAACTCAACATTTTTGAAACTAAAGAGAAACGTGAAAAAGGTTTTGAAGTCGCCTTTGCTAAATCATACCAAAATGAAAAATCTTTGGAAAAACAGATATGTGATCTAGCTGCCTCCAAGAATGCATTGCTTTCTTAAATAGAACAATTAAAATATGATCATAAACAACAACTTAACGCTCTCACTTCGGAAACTCAAAAAGCCAAGTCTGAGTTATTAACTTGTCAAAAACAGTTTTGTGAGTTCAAAAAGCATTCGAGGAGAAAAATAGATGACTATCTTGATGAAATTGTCGACTTACAACACAAAATCAAAGAGTTTCGAAATGTTGTTTACAAACATGGTGAGTCAATCACAACAATTCAAAAGTTTACTTTTAAACCAAATCTAAATGGATATGGACCAATTCTTGCTGATAACAAACTGTTAATACAAATAAACCGTAAAAACGTTTATTAATATTTTGCGATCTCTTTGTGTTTTGTTGATAACAAATGTAATGTTATCTTAAGTCAAATTATAAGGATACATGTTATTTTTGTAAAGCATTTACATATAGCCATTTAAATACAAAAATGTAATAATTAAGCATTTGTTGTAATAGTTTATTAGGATGGGTAAAAACTATAACACATGGACCATAACCCATGGATCTTAAACCCATACCAAAGATAACTTGATACAATGTATACTTAGATACATTGAATCTAGAGAAAACCCATGGACCAACCCATAACCCATGACCCATAACCAAAAAACCCATGGGCAAAGAGGAGCGTACCACGGATCCCTAGGATTACACTAGCCGGATCCCAAGTGGAAGGGATCCGTGGAACAAAGGAGAAATTTGCCTATAAATAGAGAGCCATTTCTTCATTCTAACTCACCCCTCTTCTTACTAAATCTCTCATACACTCTCATTCTCTTCTAACATATAGATCACTTGATCTAGAGAGTTGTTCTTCTTTCTTTCTATTTGTGATCCTCATATAGGTCCTTCTCTAAGGCGAGATCACGAGCATTCTACAAGTCATCCAAGCAAGGGGTCCTTGATTGATTTGTCACTCCGCAAGATTTCTGTAGCGAAGATCTTGTATTTGATATTTCACATATTTGTTGTGTAATAGTTGTGTTGGTTTGGTCCACCGTGCTACGGACTCGGTATCTAGCTTTGTACCGGAAAAGTGTAAGCAACGTTGTGAAGGCTTCTCCGCCAAGTGAAGGAGTTTGTTGACATAGTGCTTGAACTCTCGAGTAGGTGACTCGGGGAGTGGAGTAGGGCAAGGAAGGTGACCTTGTAGCCGAACCACTATAAATCGGTTGTGTCATTTCTATCCCTTAACTTTATCTATTTGCTTGCATTATCATTAGATCTATACGTTCTCAACATCCATACGATTTCACATAATATCGAATCTAAAAGTTTTTGAAATCAACATAAAATCGGCAAAACTATTCAACCCCCCCTTCTAGTTTTCCACAATTGGCATCAAGAGCTAAGTTTATAAAAGTTTTAAAATAATATTGTATTTTAAAAACTTTTCGATCACTATGGGTTCCGAAAATTATAAGGAAGGGCAATCTATGCAACGACCACCACTACTTGAAACTAATGGTTTTATATATTGGAAAAATAGATTCGAAACATATGTGAAGTCTAAAGATATTGATCTTTGGTACATTATTGTTGAAGGTGATTTTGAGGCTACCTCAAATGATGATAAAGGAAATTTAGTTCACATACCTCATGATAAACTAAATGATAAAATGAAGAAAAAGCTTTCTAAAAATAGTGAAGCAAAAATGGTTTTATATAATGCTTTACCGAAAAAGGAATTCGAAAGAATTTCTATGCTTAAAACCTCTAAAGAAATTTGGAATTCTTTAGTTGTAACTCATCAAGGCAACCAACAAGTTAAAAATAATAAAATTGATTTATTTGTTCAACAATATGAACAATTTTCAATATCGGATGAGGAAACTATAGATCATTCATTTGCTAACTTTAATACTATTATTACATCTTTACAAGCACTTGATGAATCTTTCTCTAGCCGTAACCATGTTAGGAGATATCTAAGGGCACTTCCATCGAAGTGGAGATCCAAGGTGACGGCAATCGAAGAGTCAAAAGATTTGACAATCCTCACCCTCGATGAACTCATAGGCAACCTAAAAGTCTACGAGCTTGTCCTTGCTAAAGATTCCGAAGCCTCAAAGGTGAAAGAGAAACACAAATCTCTTGCCCTTAAAGGCAAAAAGGCTTCGAGCGATGAGGAGAACTCATCTTCGAGTAGTGACGACGAAGAGTACGCTATGGCGGTAAGGGACTTTAAAAGTTCTTTAGAAGAAAGGGTAGATACGTCAAACAACCGTATGATGATAAGAAAGGCTTTCGGAAAAGCAAAGAGGACGAGAAGCCAAAGGATGATCGTACTTGCTTTAAGTGTGGGGACCCAAACCACTTTATTAGTAAGTGTCCCAAACGGGATGATCAAAAGGCGTTCGTGAGTGGCACGTGGGGAATGAGCGACGAGGAGGATGAAGAAATTTGTCTTATGGCAAATGACGAGGTATGTCCTGAATACTATAGTAGCTCATCACTTGATGACGACTCATTGCATAATGAATATGATAAACTATGCAATATTAGCTTAAAACTAGTTAACAAAAACAAGTTTTTAAAGAGTCAAAATAAACGTTTAGATAAAGAAGTCATAGAATTAAAAGCAAAACTAAAACGTTTAGAGAAAGGTAAAATAGCAATTGGTGAATGTGAACTTTGCGTTCAACTTCAAACACTAGTGGATCACTTAGATTCTAAAATTGCTAGAATGAGCACGAACACTTTAGATACAATACTCGATAGCGTTAAAACTGGTAACAATCAAAAGGGTCTAGGTAGTCAACAACTTGATCCATCAACTAGTGAAAGTAAAGAAACAAAATTTGTTAAAGAACTAGAAAAACCAGCCACTGTTGTGGCGGATCCCACGGATCCCTAAAAAGGGAACCGGCTAGTGTAGAAAAAGGGATCCGTGGATCTGCTGTAGCAAACATTAGCAATAATGTAGCTTCTTCATCTAGAACTGAGTTTGTCTTAGTTAATAGGAAGAAACCAAATCATGTCACCACTAGACAACCACCTCTAAAATATAATCCTACTTTTGCAAGAAACAAAGCTCCATCTTTTTCAAAACCTAATTCATTTAGGAGACCTAATAGCGTTTACCCGAAAAGTAACCATCAAATGGGATGGAATCAAAACATGCAAAACGGTTTTCGTTTTCAAAACTTTGCTCCATGGAATGCATACTCATCTTATCCATACATGTCTAAAATGAATGGAATGTTTAACACTAATGGACCCATGAACAAATGGGGACCAAACTTTTGAGTTTATTATTGTTTTAGGTGTGCTTAAAGGTCGACCTAGACCCCGATGAATGGGTCAAGGATAGCGGGTGCACAAGGAACATGACCGGGAATAGGGATCTATTCTCCACATATGAATCCATTAATGGAGGTAATGTGGTGTTTGGAAATAGCAAAAGTAGAATCATCGGTAAAGGTACGATTTCTAACAAATCTCTAACCATTAACGATGTGTGTCACGTAGAAAACCTAAACTTTAATCTCTTAAGTATAGGACAAATATGTGATAAAAAGTGCAATGTACTTTTTACCGAAACCGGTAGTAAGATACTTAAAAATGGCATAACCATAGGAAGAGGAATTAGGAAACATGGAGTCTATGTCATTAAAATCGGTAATGAACCTAAAGACAAATTATGTCTTACCTCTATGGATGATACTTCGACCTTATGGCATCGAAGATTGGGTCACGCCAACATGCGACTTCTTCAATCACTATCATCCAAAGATCTAGTAAGAGATCTACCTAAGTTAAAATATGAACATCATTTTTGTGATGCTTGTAATATAGGAAAACAAGCTCATTCGAGTCATAAAGCTAAAAACATGGTGTCCACAACTAGGTGTCTAGAATTACTACATATGGATTTATTTGGTCCATCCGCTATCCAAAGTTATGGAGGCAACTACTACACTTTGGTAATAGTGGATGACTACTCTAGGTATACATGGACAAAATTTTTAAAGAACAAAACGGAAACCTTTAACTATTTTGAAATATTAAGCAAAAAGATCCAAAGACAACTAGGAAGTCCCATAGTGTCTATTAGGACGGATCATGGTAGGGAATTCGACAATGAAGTGCAATTCGGAGCTTTTTGTGACACTAATGGTATTACTCACAACTTCTCGGCTCCACGCACTCCACAATCGAATGGGGTAGTAGAAAGAAAGAATAGAACTCTACAAGAAATGAGTCGAACCATGCTTAATGAAAAATCCATACCTCAAAATTTTTGGTGTAATGCCATTGATACTTCAACGTATATACTCAATCGAGTCTTGATTAGAACAATCTTAGGAAAAACTCAATATGAGTTACTTCGAGGCAAAAAGCCTACGTTAAATCATTTTAGAGTCTTTGGTAGTAAATGTTTTATTCTTAACACTAAAGATTACCTTACAAAATTTGATCCTAAATCAACCGAAGGTATCTTTTTAGGTTATTCGCCAAATAGCAAAGCTTACGTCATATTAAACAAAGAAACAATGAAGGTAGAAGAGTCATTAAATATAAAATTTGATGAAAGTCCACCCAAACCCTCTCCACCTCTTGTCGATGACGAGATTATAGAAAGTGAAGCCATAGTAATAAAGAAAAAGATAAGTGAAGAAGAAGAACCTCTAAGTGATGAAATAGTAAACATTAAAGAGTCCAAAGATCACCCCGTAGATAAAGTCATAGGAAAACTAAACAAACGAACATTAAGATCTCAAGTTCAAAACCAAAGTAGCTTGTTTTGTTTCGTTTCAACCTTAGAACCTAAGAATACACAAGAAGCCATAAAAAACGAAAGTTGGGTAATGGCTATGCAAGAAGAACTAAATCAATTTGTTTCTAATGATGTTTGGACACTTGTCCCTCCACCTAGTAATCAAACCATAATAGGAACCAAATGGGTTTATAAAAACAAATTAGATGCAAACGGAGTAGTGTCTAGGAACAAGGCTAGACTCGTTGCTCAAGGGTATAACCAACAAGAGAAAATAGACTTTGATGAGACCTACGCCCCCGTGGCTAGATTAGAGTCTATAAGAATACTAAGATATATTAAGGGTACAACACAATTAGGATTATGGTATCCTAAGGGCACGGGAGGAGAAACAATTGTATATGCAGATTCTGACCATGCAGGTGATTACATTGATAGAAAAAGTACAAGTGGGGTATGTACTTTTATGGGATGTTGTTTAACATCATAGTTTTCTAAGAAACAAACGGCACTAGCAATATCAACAACCGAAGCCGAGTACGTCTCCGCCGGCAAAGCATGCCAACAAGCACTATGGATGAAACAATCGTTAGTAGACTACGACATCCATCTAAGCGATATATCCATCCTATGTGACAACAAAGGTGCAATCGATCTAAGCAAGAATCCGGTATTGCATTCTCGCACAAAGCATATAGAGATTCGTCATCACTTCCTAAGAGACAATGTTCAAAAGGGGAAAATCTCTATTGAGAAGGTAGCATCCGAAGACAACATAGCCGACGTCCTCACCAAACCGTTGAAGCGGGAACAATTCAACCTACTTCGTCTTGGTCTTGGTCTAATGAAACAAACGTCGTAATTTAATTGACTCTACAAGGTATGTAAACACGAGCCTTCTTCTTTCGAGTCTAGGATTTCTATTTCACGCACAACTCACAAACAATACGGGAATTTTCAAAACCCAAGATGAGTTTTTACACTTATAGTTTTCTTAATTTTTAAGCCTACTTTCACAATGTTTTCTAAAAAAGATGATACCTTCCCGTATCAATTTCACAAAATCAATTTCTCACGTCTAGGACAAATCGCTTTTCATTATTAATACAAAGTAAAACCCGTTTTCATTGCATCTCATGTCTTTTGAATGCTAAAGGGGACACATAACTAATATGTGTTTTCGGGTACATTCATTTAAGCAACAATGAATTAAGAGCATTGATAACACAAAATTACGTACTCATGTACTAAATATGTGTTTTCGGGTTATCTCAATAGGATGCTTTTACACTTCTAGTTTATTTTCTATTCCTTTTAGGGGTCGAGATAACCGAAACTCCAAATAGTTTGCATATAGGCACACACTAGGCAAAATGTTTCCAAAAAGGAAAATTTTGTGCTGCCTGAAACACCAGACCCACGGATCCCAGCCTTTATGCTGGACGGATCCCTCAAGGGAAGGATCCGTGGGATCCGTGTAACAGAAGCTGTTTTCAACTTCTATTTTTTCACTTTAGATGAAAAATCCACATTTGCTTCATTTTTGGGAGTATGATCTTTAATGCTTGTGTTCTCATGATCACATGCCTTGAATTCATATCTAATCATTAGATTTTAATCCACATTTTGGGTCAAGCATTCATTACAATGCTTTGTTTTTCTATATATATAACTCCCAAAATGCTTGCATACTCCATCTCCTTCTCACAAACACACTTCATCATGTCATCCAAAAACCCTTTAGGAGAATCATCTAGTACAAACAATCATGATATCCAAACCTTTGTACTTCCACCATCCAAAATACCACAATCAAATGCTAGGATATCCGCACGGATTAGTATCCGATCTTGTTGTTTAGCAAAACCAACCTCAAATGGTTCATCCTCAACAAATAACTCACCACAAGATGCTTCCATTATAGCACCACCCTCATCACCAACAAGTACACCAACTTCATCACCACCTAAAATAACTCTTTTGGAACTCCTTAAAACTCCAACAAGATCTAACCAACCTAAAGAAAAAGAATTAGTCTTTTCAACACCCCCCACATCTCCAAATACTATCTTTCAAGATCATGAAACATCACCACCATTAGCTCCCATCACATTACAAGAACATCTAGGTTCTTTTCCACCACCACTTATTAACATTCCGGATTGTGATCCATATTTTCCTATTTTTCCACCACAACTTTCGCAAAACTCAAATCAAAACAACTCGGAAAACCTCCGCACTCATTACCCACATCATTTACATTGTGAACATTGCCAATCCACTAGGGAAATTGCAATAGAAGTTAGGGAAGAAATGCGTTTCAAACTCAACCTCATCCTTGATCGCATCAATACCATTACTCATCAAAATCTCCATCCATAACCTTATACAAGCATGGAAGGAATCACTACTACTACTTTTTCTACCTTTAGTATTATTTTTCTTTTGAAGTCATTTTCAAGAACAAGTCTTGTTCTTATTTTTACATGCTTGTAAGTGGCATACATACCACTACAATTTGTTGTTTTATTATAAGGCCTTGTTTACATACCTTGGCTCCTAATCTTGATTCTCGACAACCACAAGATTATATAAGCATGTTACTAACCTTTTTTTTATAGGAATTTTTATTTTTTCTTCTCTTGACGCCCCAAACAAGGGGGAGCTACCGCCAAGGGGGAGTTAGGAGTTTGTTTATTTCTTCCAAGGGTTAACTTTTTGTTTTGACAAAAAGGGGGAGAAGAAGTAAAACTTAGGGGCTTTCAAAACTTACATCTATTTTTAAGTTTTACTCATCATAACATTATGTTTTGTCATCAACAAAAAGGGGGAGATTGTTAATACAAATAAACCGTAAAAACGTTTATTAATATTTTGCGATCTCTTTGTGTTTTGTTGATAACAAATGTAATGTTATCTTAAGTCAAATTATAAGGATACATGTTATTTTTGTAAAGCATTTACATATAGCCATTTAAATACAAAAATGTAATAATTAAGCATTTGTTGTAATAGTTTATTAGGATGGGTAAAAACTATAACCCATGGACCATAACCCATGGATCTTAAACCCATACCAAAGATAACTTGATACAATGTATACTTAGATACATTGAATCTAGAAAACCCATGGACCAACCCATAACCCATGACCCATAACCAAAAAACCCATGGGCAAAGAGGAGCGTACCACGGATCCCTAGGATTACACTAGCCGGATCCCAAGTGGAAGGGATCCGTGGGATCCGTGGAACAGAGGAGAAAATTGCCTATAAATAAAGAGCCATTTCTTCATTCTAACTCACCCCTCTTCTTACTAAATCTCTCATACACTCTCATTCTCTTCTAACATATAGATCACTTGATCTAGAGAGTTGTTCTTCTTTCTTTCTATTTGTGATCCTCATATAGGTCCTTCTCTAAGGCGAGATCACGAGCATTCTACAAGTCATCCAAGCAAGGGGTACTTGATTGATTTGTCACTCCGCAAGATTTCTGTAGCGAAGATCTTGTATTTGATATTTCACATATTTGTTGTGTAATAGTTGTGTTGGTTTGGTCCACCGTGCTACGGACTCGGTATCTAGCTTTGTACCGGAAAAAGTGTAAGCAACGTTGTGAAGGCTTCTACGCCAAGTGAAGGAGTTTGTTGACATAGTGCTTGAACTCTCGAGTAGGTAACTTAGGGAGTGGAGTAGGGCAAGGAAGGTGACCTTGTAGCCGAACCACTATAAATCGGTTGTGTCATTTCTATCCCTTAACTTTATCTATTTGCTTGCATTATCATTAGATCTATACGTTCTCAACATCCATACGATTTCACATAATATCGAATCTAAAAGTTTTTGAAATCAACATAAAATCGGCAAAACTATTCAACCCCCCCTTCTAGTTTTCCACACAAACCACGTTTCTCAAATAGAGCATTCAAACCAAATCGTCAAGTTTACAGTGCAGAACATAGAATTGATGATTCCATTATGAGTGTTGTTGAATATAATCGTGCTGAGGAATTAGATGCAGAAGACGAGAGTCGGTTAAAATTAGAAAATGTTGTTTATTGCAAACCATTTAACTATTCAAATGCCATAACTTTCGTCACACAACAGGATAATTCTAACACACCCTGGGTTATCACACCAACTCCTGAGTCCTCTTCTAATGATGGTCCCCTCACCAATGTTGCACAAATTAATGGTCCTTTACCTTCTTTTAGTGAAATAAATCCATTAGCTGAACGATGTCAAGTTCTTAAATATTTTGACACATTTATGTCTGACATCAAACTTTTGGAACGTGAAATTGAAGTTCATTCTGAAATCAAAGCTGAACACTTTCAATCGCCACATGCACGAAATCAAAGAGATATTTTTCAGAAAAGACTTTTACCACATGTCCGAAATTTAAAAATGTGTGCAATATATTGGGAACGGGATCTTCAGAAAGAGATTGGTCTTATGAAAAAAGTTTTCGAACAAACAGAAACATCGATTTCAAATACTAAACGTAAAAGAAAATGTTAAGAAATCATGTTGACCGACTCTTGGAAGATGTTATCTGTGCTGATACTATAAATGTTGTGTTATTACATACAGTTGCATATGCATTTGATTATATTGATGTTGATTCTATTGAAAATGTTGAGAATATCGATAATGTGCCACAAATCGAGTCTTTGAAAATTGAAAATGAGCGTTCATTAAATGAACTTTCAAATGCAAAACGTCGTCTTCAATGGTGTCAAAAGGATTTTCAAAACCGAGAACTTGCTTTGCAAAACAAAATCAACCAGTTGCGTTCAAAATCTTTTTATCCAAAAATAGAACAACTGAATGATGAAAACGTGTCTTTAAAATGTCAAATTTCAAAATATGAACAAGAAATTGTCAAAGTCAAAACTGAATATGGTGTCATATTTGATTTGCTCAAACAGACTCGTGAAAAAGCATCACAAGAACTTGATAATCATCTTGCATACACTAGAGATGTTTTAAATGTTACTGGAAACATTCGCTCTGAAAATCAAGATTTGTTGCACACTATTGTTGAGTTGAAAACAAAGTTAAGAAAGTATGAACAAGATAAGTCTAGTAACACAAATGTTTTTGCACCTGGAAAATTTAAAATTGACTCTAGAACGCCTAATGACAAACCAAAAGATACTAATGTGCTTCCTTCCACTTAAACATGAATAGTTGCCCCTTTTCCCAACGTTTGCACTTCACAGCTTAAGGGCAAAACCAGGAAGAATAGGAAGTTGCAACATAAGAGAAGAACAATAAAGACCTCTGAAGTAGAAGAACACCGTAGGACCTCGAATAACACTCAAGTTGCACTCACTTTAGATATTGCATTAGACAAATGTAATGGAAAAAGTGATGTAACGAATGCTGAATCTTTAAGTACTTTGAATGTTATGTTTGAAACATCTTGTGTTGGTTTTCATAAAAGCATGTTTTCTAGTTGTCATGATAAATGTGTTGCTAAATCTGTCTTATCTCGTAAGCAGAATAATAGAAAACGATTTACCCCTAGGCCCACTAATGCTTCTAAGTCTGTGCTAGGTAAACCGCCCTCTAGTGTTCCTGCTACAATCATTGATGTACCCATAGAACCTACTTTACCTCCTAGGAAGAAAATATCACCTAGTACATTCACTAAGACCAAAGCTAAAACTAGTTGGACTTGGTAGAGATGGTTACAAAATACACCTGGCTTTAAATGGATTCCTAAAATCATTAACATGTGTGTTTCAACTGTAACTGTATCGAAACCCTCTAACTCTTCGGGTTCCACCTCTACTTCTATTCCACCTGTGTCGTCTGTGTGTAATGCAGGTGATACAGATCATCCTTTGGATTGTTGATAGCGGATGTTCCTGGCACATGACAGGCAATCTCAAACTGTTATCAAACTTTGTGTTAGAGTTCATTGGCACTGTCAGGTTCGGGAATGATCACTTCGAAGCTATCATGGGCTACGGATATTACATCAATGGGAACATCGAAATTAGCAGAGTTTATTATGTGGAAGGTCTCGGTCACAATCTCTTTTCAGTCGGCCAATTTTGTGATGGAGATTTGGAAGTTGCTTTTAGGGAGAAAACTTGTTTCATTCGTGATTTACAAGGAAACGATCTCATGTCTGGAAACCGCACATCAAGCCTTTATACAATCTCAATGCAAGACATGATTGCTTCATCTTCCATCTGTTTACTTTCTAAGGCAACATCTACAAAATCCTGGCTATGGCACCGTCAACTTTCACACTTAAACTTTCAAACCATAACCAATCTTGCACGATACAAACTAGTTAAAGGTCTTCCAAGGTTTCGGTATTCTAAAGATCATCTATGCTCAGCTTGTGAACAAGGGAAAATCACTCGTGCTTACTTTCCTTCAAAGGTGGAACACAGCTTTCAGCATGTGCTTCATCTTCTTCACATGGATTTGTGTGGCTCGATGCGCGTGCAGACGATCAACGGCAAACGCTACATTCTTGTAATTCTTGATGACTACTCAAGATGGACTTGGGTTTATTTTCTTCGAAGTAAAGATCAAGCTCCACAGATGATCATCACCTTTCTCATGAAAATTCAAGTTCAGCTCCGGAATACAGTCAGACAAATCAGAACAGACAGAGGAACTGAATTTGTAAATCAAACTCTTCGTGAATACTATGAGAAAGTGGGAATTGAGCATCAAACATCAATTGCACGGACACCAGAACAAAATGGAGTTGTTGAAAGACGAAACCGCACGTTAGTGGAAGCTGCAAGAACGATGTTGATAAATGCAAAACTACCAGATTACTTGTGGGCAGAAGTCGTGTCAACTGCATGCTACACTCAGAACCGTTCTATGATAACCAAACGCCACAACAAAACACCTTATGAGCTTATCCATAACCATAAACCGAATCTCAAACAGTTTCATGTATTTGGTGCTCTCTGTTACCCAAATAATGATCGTGATGATTTTGGTAAGCTCAAAGCCAAAGCTGACATTGGAGTCTTTGTAGGATATTGTGAAAATTCTAAGGGTTTCCAGATCTGGAATCGTCGTACAAGGGAGATTATGGAAACGATTCATGCAAATTTCGATGAGCTTACAGATATGGCTTCTGAGCAAAACAGCTTAGAACCCGGACATAACCGTCTAAACTTCCCCCAAACCCCATCATCAGCTGAACCAAGCTTACAGCTTACTCGTCGTCAAATGGAACAGCTATTTGCTCCTCTGTTTAGTGATGATATTGATCAACGTACTCCAAATGTATCAACTATTTCCGCTGCTCAACCTGATAATAATCCAATACCTGATACACCTGCAACAACAACAACTGTTGAAGAAGCACCTCCAATTGATTTTACAACAACAGCCGAACAAACTGCATTCAATGACGCTGTACCAGCTGATGATCTTCTGAATCAAGATGTACCTACACCTGCAGATTATGATCCAAATGCGTTCTTTAACCCTTTCGCAAATGCAACTGCTTCTTCAGATATTGCGGAATCATCTACAAGTCATTTGAATCCACCTAATCTGCATAATGTATATCAACATCAACCTTCCACACATCGTTGGACTAAAGACCATCCTCTTGTGAACATTATTGGTAACCCAAATCAACCAGTCGAAACTAGACAACGCCTTCAGACTGACGGTGAACATTGCATTTATGCACTTACTGTCTGTCAATCTGAACCAAAGAACATTAAAGAAGCAATGACTTATGACAACTGGATTGAATCCATGTAAGAAGAATTAAATCAGTTTAAACGTCTTGAAGTATGGGAATTGGTTGAAAAACCAACAGGGGCCTATGTTATTGGTCTTAAATGGATTTGGAAAAACAAGTTGGATACTGAAGGTACGGTTATCAGAAATAAGTCACGTCTGGTGGCTAAGGGTTATAGACAAGAAGAGAGGATTGACTTCGAGGAATCATTCGCACCGGTTGCTAGACTTGAGGCTGTACGGATTTTTCTAGCATTCGCGGCTCACATGAACATCACGGTCTATCAGATGGATGTCAAAACCGCTTTTCTGAATGGTAAACTGAAGGAAACAGTGTATGTTAGTCAGCCAGAAGGATTGGTTGATCCAGAATTCCCTAATCATGTCTACAAACTGAACAAGGCTCTCTACGGTCTCAAACAAGCCCCTCGGGCGTGGTACGACGAGTTATCATCCTTTCTCCTATCTCACAATTTTGTCAAAGGATCGGTCTACCCAACACTGTTTATACAATATCATGGGGAACACATTTTAATCATTCAAATTTATGTGGATGACATCATTTTTGGGTCAACACATAAAATGTACTCAAACGCTTTTTCAAAACTTATGAAAACTAATTTTGAAATGTCAATGATGGGTGAACTTACGTTCTTCTTAGGACTTCAAGTTCATTAATCACCCCGTGGTATTTTCTTAAGTCAGTCCAAATATGCTCTTGAAATTTTAAACAAACATGGAATGCAAAGTTGTGATACCTATGCCACACCAATGACACATACCAAAAAACTAGATGCTGATTTGCATGGGAAATTGGTTGACCCTACTAAATACCGAAGTATTATTGGGTCTCTCATGTATCTAACAGCCAGTAGACCTGACATTGTATTTGTTGTATATCTTTGCTCTCGTTATCAGTCCTGACCAACTGAAACTCACCTCTCTAAGGCTAAAAGAATCCTCCGATACATCAAGGGAACCATTAATTTGGGGATCTGGTATCCGAAGGATTCTGGTTTTGAACTAATAGCTTTTTCAGACGCTGATCACACAGGTTGCTTAGATTCTTGGAAAAGTACTTCAGGTGGTTTGAAATTCCTTGGTGATAAATTGGTGTCATGGCAATCGAAGAAACAGGATTGTACATCGCTGTCCTCAACCGAAGCAGAATATGTAGCCATGTCGGCGTGTTGTGCTCAAGTCATTTGGATGAGAACACAACTCAAAGACTATGGTTACGTATTTGACAGAATTCCGGTGTACTGTGACAATCGAAGTGCCATTGCGATCTCGTGCAACACCGTTCAACATTCGAAGTCCAAGCACATCGATCTTCGATATCATTTCATCAAAGAGCATGTGGAAAAGGGTACCGTTGAATTATATTTTGTGGGTACTGAACACCAACTGGCGGACCTTCTCACCAAAGCCTTAGCTCCTGCTAGGTTTACTGATTTGATCCACCGGATTGGCATGAGGTGTTTGACTCCAGACGAACTGGATGAACTTTTAACACATTCTTAAAACCAGTCAAACACCAAAACCTCTTTTGTAAATAATTTTATCAAAAACAAAAATAGAAAAATATAAAATCTGATAAAATACAAAAATATTCTTCTATCTACATTTCTACAAACATTGCAAGTACAAATCTTTCGTCGACACTTTGCTCTTTCAAACATTTCATTATTTTTCACGGACAAGTGTTGAGGGGGAGAATGTAAATATTTTTCAGTTTCATAAAACCTTGTACTTGCATGTTACCCACATTGGTTGTATCTTTGTTAATGGTGGATACGTTTCTTGTTTTAAAACACTCCTCGGACTCAAATTTGTAAAACTTCACTATTTCTAAAGTCAAGGGGGAGTGTCGTCAAGTTTTTTTCCAAACGATCACGTCTTGCTTAACCAAAATGGAAGTTATGGGTTGTGGTTGAAAATGGTTGAGGTGGAGGGACTATTTTTGTCAAAAGTTGAAACTTATTTTAATACAAAACCCTTCACCTAATTCACTTTCACATTTATTACAAACTTTAATACTCTCAACCACCATAATCCATGCCTATCATTCAAAGTAAAATCCGTGCTTCAATATTGAAATCTGTAAGTGTTAAATGTTTCATTGAGTGATTTCAAACATAGGTTTTAAATCTTATTCAAAACCAACGATTTGATTCTAAACTAGGAGTGATTTAAGTTCTATGCATACACGTATGAACAAGTAATCACTTTGGGATGTTTATGGTGAAATGGTTAGTGTAAACATGGTATAAATCAAGTCTTATATCCATGTCATAAATAATTTCAACTCAGAAACCGATTTTAATCACTTTCAAATTTTAGGGTTTATGCGTGGAATTGGGGCTTTTCTATTATGAGTGTTTGAGGACAATTAGATGCTTGGGTTAGGTTTGTTACATGTTTAATTAACCAAATGCACCTTTGAATCAAACCCAGAATCATCAAATTTGCAGAATTAGACTTTAGGGTTTATGAACTCGTTGAAATGGGTATTTTTGATTCATGCCATTTTTGATGTTAAAACTTGTTGTTAACAACTCACATAACCTCTAAGATGTCCCAGAAAACATTTGGTGAATTTCCCATGTTTAAATCTCTTACAAGTAGGATTTGAAATTCTAGGGTTTATGTCTATGCATAGACATGTCTTACGCGTATGAAGATTTGTCATAAGTATGCCATGTGATATTAAAAGGGATTGAATAACTTGTTAATATGATTGTTATGATTGATTTATTTCAGGCTTCTACGCGTACCAATTCAGAATCAAGGTTAAAATGGATTCTACGCTTAAGGATCACCTTATGCGTAGACGTTACGCATAAGAGCAATCTTACGCGTAACTTATACGCATAAGGTTCTACAATGGGACTACGCGTATCCTGTGAAGGATATGCGTAAACTTGGAATTCTACGCATAAGGCTTACTCTTACGAGTAAACCTACGCGTAAGTTCCTAACCTACGCTTACACGTAAGCTTTGTGCTAAGAGTCCATTCCTACGCGTAAGCTTTCTTACGCCTATGAGTGACTCTTACGCATAAGCTTAATCCTACGCGTATGGTTACACTGTTTACGCATAAGCTTACAATCCTACGCTTAAGCCAAAATTGTATCTAAACTTATGAAATGTTACGGGTACAAACTTGTAATAAGTTACTCATAACGTCACAAGACCAAAATGTCACTAATAAGAAAAAATGGTTAAAATGTTGTGTGAATGAGTGAAAATTTGGACTTTAAAATTCAAAATTAAGATACTCACCTAACTTATCACGTCAACTTTGGACTATTAGACAACATGTGACTTTGGACTCGTAACATTCATTAACATAACAAATTCAATAATTGGACAATAAAATCAACTTTTGACTAACATAATGTCTTTCGATATGTTGGTTCTTTTGTCTCAATACCTTTCAGATCATGATATGGACGTCATCATGGAAAATATCAACGCACCAAATGAGCTCAATATGGAAGATATCTTCCCAAATGATTACAGCAAGACGATTGGAAAGAATAACCTCAAGGTCGATTTTGAGAACTTCACCTGCTCAGAATCTTCATGCAGGATTGCTGTGGATATTCTCAAGACTCATCCTTACAACAACATGCTTACGAACTCTGAAACTGTGCCAGAAATCTATATTCATCAATTTCAGCACACAATGAAAAAGGTGGATGGTCAAGACGCTGTCACCGTGACCCTCAATGATAAGGAAGTCACCGTTACTGTTGCAGATCTTTGGTCAATTCTTCTTCTACCTACTATCGAGGCTGCTGACTATGATCGACATTAGACATGATGAAGCTGTCGGGGTCATCACCAAACATTCCTTTGTGGATCTAAAGAATATTACTCAACCTTGGAGAACACTGTATATTATGATCGCCAAGTCTGTGTCTGGAAGAGACAACGGTCACGAGCATCCCAAACTTATGCATCTGCAAACCTTCTGGGGCATGGTCAACAAGCAGCACATCGACTTTGCTAGTCTGATATGGGAAGACATGATGTCCCATCTCAAGAAGCCCGGGACAAAAGTTCCTTTTATCAGATACACTAAGCTGTTGATCCAAAATATTCTCGGGAAACATCAGGACATTCCCTTGAGACTTAACGACCCCAACAATCAATTTGCGTTATATGAGCCCACACTAAACATTGTCAGATTTAAAGACTCATCAACAAAGAAACAAGGTGTAGTACTATTAGATTGCCTTCTCACCGATGATATCAAAAGTCTACCATCGTGTCGTCGATACCTAGAAGCTGTGAGTAAAGGAAAAGTAGGGTTTATGGATGAAAAGACTTCTCCTACTCCTCCCAGGAAGATACGAAGGTCTGGCAGCGCTGGAAGCGTAGAAAGCACTGGGAGCGCCCTTAAATATCCTAAGAGGCATCCAAGCCTCAAAAGAAAAGTCCCATCTAAGGGTGCTCATGCTAAACCGGAACTTACTCTAAAGGACGAAGACTTTGAGGAGACGGAGTCTGACGAGGTGGTTCGATGTTCAAAAACTGCTACAGATGATACAACCTCGCTGAGGTCAGATGACAAACCACCCAGTCCAAAATCAGACAAAGGGAAGACTCCGGTTGCTGAGGAAGAAGAAGAAAGTTCTGATGAAGAAAATGAACCAAAGGATGAGGAGAGAGCTTACCACAAGACTCTTAAAGAACTGAGGTTGCAGCATGTTGCTACTGAATTCAACCTTCAACAAACCAGAGGCCCTGGAGGTTCCAGTGGTGGTGCACTAACCATACCAGTTCTTGATGCGGTTAATCAACCCGATAAGGGAACTGGTACCACTACTAAGGAATGAACAGAGCAACAACAACAAGAGTCCGAAATCAAGTTCGACTTTAAAGAAGAAGAGGAACAAGAAAAGAATGAAAAGATAACAGATGAAGACATTGAACAAGCGACTATGGAAAGGGCTGAAGAAGAAGCTCGGGCTAAAGTAGAGGAAGAGGCAAGAGCTCAAGAGGAAACTGACAATGATCTTCAAGATAATCCAGAACATAACCCGAAACAATCTTCTGAGCCACCTAAAGACCCTGAGCCTTCTCATGACTCATCTTCATCAGATTCATCATCTCATTCATCACCACCACCATCCAAAGAGGCTACCACCAGATCTTCATCCAGATTGATCAAGAAACCCACTGATACTTGGACATCACATGCCAAAACCAAGATTGTTAAGGCTGTCAGGCAAGCAAGGAAACGAAATGTGGTTAACAAAAAGCTAAATCAGCTAGCTGACAGGGTTAACTTAATCGGTAAAGAAATGTTCCTTCTCGACACCGTCCCTGGAGTCACATGCAGCAATTCCTCAACCGATATCCAGCAATTCCTCAACCGAGATATTCAGGGTGAAATGGACAAGATGATTAGGGACTACAATCATAAGTTCCTTCTCGACACCGTCCCTGGAGTCACAAAAGAAATGTTCGCACGGAAACTCTATCCGTATCTGATGTCATTGGTCAAGCATACACTTTCAACTACACCAGCAATGATGCAAATCCGACCAGTTCCACCTCCTGTTGTCATTGATGCTGATTTGATTTCAAAACTGATTATGCAGATGTCTTCTCGATCTGGAACTTTCAATTATGATGAATCAAAACTTTTTGAGGCATTGCTTGCATATCAACTTAAGCAAACTTGCAAGGAAGGAGCTGGTCAAGAAAAGCGACCAAGAGACGAAGATGATGCGGACAAGGATTTAGAGCCTAAACGTCAGAAGAAAACAGGCTAATCCTCATCTATGCCTCCACCAACCCCAAGGACCACCACCACCACAAGCTCTTCTCAACGTCCTCCTGCTAGTGATAAACCTCAGGACTCTGAGTCTCCACCACCATCGGAGAAAACTGGTGATCATTTCCAATACACCGGCGGTGACGACGAAGAGATTCATGAGCCCCAACAACTGCCTTCATCAACAACATCAACTAAGAAACAACCAACATCATCCTTCAAGCCAAAGAAGAAAAAGTCTACCTCAGTTGTATCATGGTTGGATGAAGATGATACTGATGAATATGAATGGTTTTCCAAGCTTATTGATGCCACTCCTCGATTACCGGAAGGCCAAGAACCAGTAGATGGTCGAACTATGGAGCACATTAAGATCATTTAGGATAAGTTCAAAGTGAAGAAGATGACCAAAAAGGAATTATGCCGAATCAAGAACGATGCGTTCCAATTGCTAAAGGACAACTCCGATAGTGCTATTGAAGTCGAATATCATCTTGACAACATCGCACGAGCTATGTCCAACAACATTGATTGGCTCAACCCTGAATCAAACATCGACTTCACAAGACAAGATAAGACTCCATACTACACTGACTGGACCAAGCCACTACCAACCATTGGTCGACCTGATCAACCCAGGATTCCATACCAATACTTCTCCAACAATGACCTGGAATTTCTTCAACACGGTAGCGATGCACGCAAGAAATACGCTACGTCACTCACCTTTAACATCCCGACACCAGTCTTCTCCAACAATGTTGCCATCGAGGAAGAAGCTACAAGAATGTTTGTTGAAAATGTGGTGAAGTATGATCTCAATGCACAGTATGGCATTCATCATTGTCCTGCAAGAAGACGACTATACTACAGAAGCTGTCAGGTTCAGAAATCAAACAAAGAGGTGTTCAGTGACAAACGGATCATTGCTATCATGAATGTCAGTCTGGCTACGAAGTGGGGTTACTCATTCCTAGAGGAAATCAAAGTCAAACGCCAAGATGAGCAAGAATATGGTTTTACTGAAGCTGATTTTCCAAGATTGTCACTTAACGACATTGAAGACATGTATTTGGCTAAGGTACAAGGTAGGATGAGACATTTCTCCACAAACATCCAGCTCCAGTACATCACGTCTTTGTTGATATTCATTAGAAGCAAAGTGATCCAGGAATGTGTTGAAGATCTTCAACTTGCCGTAGAATCATACCAGAAACAAGTTAATCTCACTAAACCATTGCTACACTTTCCCGATATCAACCGACTCTCTCAGTACACCATTGTGAAGAAAACAACATTTGGAGTTGTTTACCGCAGTGAACTTCACCACAACTGTTTCATGGCGTGCTATGAGCTTCAAAAGTTTTGTGATCACACTCTGAAGAAGGTTCGTGATGGGTTAGCGTATCGGTTGAAGGAGATTCACGAAGGCATTGGGTCGAAGAAGCGGTGGAATTCTAAAGATAGGAGGGATGTTAAAAAGATTATCAAGAGGATAGATGAAAGGTTGTTTCATCGTGATCAGATGCGGAACCTTGAGAGCTTTTTGGGTGGACGACAGAGTTTCTCTCTTACGGGCTATCAACGTCAAGAGAGAACTCCCGGTCTTGTTGAAGGATTTCCTGGTACTCCTTAAATTATTTCTTTGATTGATATTTGGATGATATGATTTATATATTGACAATGGCTTGTGCACACATAACAGTGTACAACCTGTACTTGTAATGAAATGACCCTGTGGTACGCATCAGTGCCACAATCCTTATAAAAGGAGCGAAAGCTTCTTGCTTTTGAGTAAAACTTATCAAAACTTTCATTTTTAAAAGTTTTTCTCAAAAGAACAAGTACTTCCCCTTATGTTTTCAAAACCTCAAAAGTTAATATTACTTCTTGAGGGGGAGTATTTGCTATAACAAATCTTTGTTCACAAAACGTTCTTCGTGGAAATCTTCCCACAAAACTCGAAATGGACATATTCGATATCAAAATTTCGTCAAAAATAACATTTATATGCCATTTTTGAGGGGGAGAAAAATTGTGTGATTCAAATATGTTGGAAATTGTGATTGAATCTTCGTGCTAAGACTCAACCCATGAATTGACGAGATATGAACTGTCATACATCGAAAAGATTTGTCTTTCAAGACTTATCCGAGTAGATTGTACCTCTTCGAGAAACTTTTGGTAGATATGAACTTTGACGGGTTTGACAACCTTTTCAAGGTTTGTCCACACCTTCAAGGTAGTTATTAGAGCTAGTTGTCACCTAAAAGCTGGCAATGTATCTCTTTAACTATGCAACGTAACCGTGTCTCGCGGGGAATTGTCTATCTTGAGTCGATCAATTCAAAAGTGCAAAGCTCTACCCTCACTCTGCAGATTTTTGTCTAAACACTTGAGCACTTGTGGAGGGGGAGTATTTTTGAAAATACAAAAACTCTCGAAGTGTTATAAAATGTTTTCACTCATAAACACTTTGAGAGATTTTCGAGAAAATGGTTTTATGGCAACATAGGATAGTCATGGTGTTATAAGGTGACTAAGTTTAGGAATAAACATCCTATGATCCGCCAGAGCCGGAGGGATCTACCCAAGGACACCACTAATAGTTAGAATTTGTTGGATCGATATACTTTAATCAAACTAACTTAACTAGCTTGTTAAGGTTTAACAACCTCGGATAAATCCTAAGTTATTAACAAAGAAACACTGAGCAATCTTTATCAAGTACGCGGAATTTACTTAACAAAGCTAAGAAGAATAAATTTTATTATAAACTCTAAATCTGCTTATTATGCAGATACTCTAAACAACTCTAAGATTATCGAACTTCTCTCTAAAACACTAATTAACTTCTGAATTCGTAAACTTTAAAACTCATAAACTCGTACGTCTAATACCAATCAAGGAGTCCTTTTATAGGCTCAAGGATATCCTAGTCGGTTTACAAATTGTAACCTTGTACGACAAGTAATCTAAACATAGAATATTCTAGAGTTACAATACTTTCCATAAATGAATATAACAGTTCTTTGTTCTTTGCAGTACTTTGACTTCGTTGTGCAGTACTTTGACTTTATCTTTAGCAGTACTTTGACTCTTTGACTTTTTACAGTACTTTGCAGCTTATAGTACTTTCATATCTTCAGTACTTTCATATCTTCAGCACTTTCATATTCCAACAATCCTCCCCTAACTTGAATTCTACTTGCTTGACTTCAAGTTCCTTTGTGAATGTATCTTTAACAGCTTCATCTTTAAGAACATATTATTTCTATGTTTTTGAACTTTATCTTTGTAGTTTATGTGCTTGTCAAAGTATCTCTAGAATTATTCTTTCACAGCAGCATCCAACAAGCTCTATCTTTTCAGCAACACAGCATCATATGACAATTTGTACATTAATTAAGTTTAAGTTGCATACTATTCTCATCACTTCCAGGTGTGTTAACTCCTGTGAGAGGTGAATCATTAAAAATTTAATGGATTTAGATCTCTTTACCAAAGCCATTAACTCTGGAGTAGCCAAATGTTTTGGTGTGTAAGACCATGGTACATTGATAACCATATGATTTTTAGCAAATCATCAACTATCAACAGATTTGAGTTGTCTTTACCAAAAGTTGTACCCTTCTGGACTAGTTAATTCTTCTATCTAATGGTGAACTAATTACCAATAATGGTTTTTCCACTGCCTTTACCACAAGCCATTTTCTTGTGGGCTAGCCAACTCTTCACATTAACTGATATGGTGAGTTGATTACCATACAACTTATTAGCAAGTTGTCAACTAAAAACAGATTTGAAATATCTTTACCAGAGCCGTTTGCTCATGGATTAGCCAATCCTTTTGTAACCATGGTGGATTGATGACCTATTAATGTTTCCATCTCAAAATCCATTTATTTAACCTTTGTTTCAAAATATTTGTTACTTAACAAAAAGGTTTTATTCAAAAAATAACTTAACCGGTTTAAAAAACTGCAAACAGTACTTTGATGAAAGTATTGGTTGATCAGCAGTACTTTGAATAAAGTACTGATTTATCAAAAATAATTTATTCAATGAAATTCATACCAGTTTACTCATCTTCTTCAGCAATGGTAGTCCAGTTGATAAACAAGTTGATGACCATGCAAGCATTCTCATTATCCTCTTCTACTTCCAATCCGTGCTCTAGCATTCTTCTCATGAGCTCGACTGTGAGAGGGTATCTTCTGTTTACAAACATGCGTATCATTATACCATTTTCCAGCTCTAAAACATGAACTCCAGATTGTTCAAAGAATCTCCGACAAACAATTTCCCAATTTTCTTGATTCTTCCAAATATCATCAGTGCTCTCTTCTTCAGTTTCCCATGCAGTTGTAAGATCTCCAAGTAAAACTAAGCCAATCCCTTCTAATGGATTATGTTCAAAATAAGCTTTCACCACATGATATAGATAGAATAGATCCACTCTATCTATAATGTGCAATAAATCCCATAGCCTATTGAAAACTTTGAAGCTTTCATCTTCTTTATGAAAAATCATATAATCTCCATCTTTAGATTTCACAACTTCAAAAGCACTAATCTGAGATCTGTTCATCTTCATATCAGCATCTTCTTTGGAATATTCAAAATCAACTGTTCTGAGATAATTTCTTAATGCATCTCTAGTCTCAGATCTTAATTCAACTCTTTCTTTCTTTGAGAACTGTCTATCTGTAACTTCAGTTTTCCTTTTTCTTTTTAAACTCTTCTTCCTTTCTGCTTCAGTCCAAGTAGCTTCTTCTCTAAAATCTTTGATGCCTGCAACATCCTTCTTATAAGCCTCTGTTTCAGCATCATATAGTCTTTTCATATCAACATAATTCAGCTTCTGCAATCCTTTATATCCTCGACCTTTCAAATAAGCCATCATAGCATTTCTGTCTTTAGCTAGATTAGGTCTTCTTGGCATATATCTAACAGGAGTAGGTGACTGTAATGGTTCATCAGCTTCAGCATTTAATTGCTCTTGCAACTTCTTAGCTGCTTATCTACTTTGAGCTTCTTGACTTCCGAGCTTTTCTATCTTTAGCATTTAATTCCTCTTGAAACTTTCTAGCTGCAACTTCATTCCTAGCAACTTCAATTTCTCTAAGTTCTGCCAAAGTTAGCTTTTTCTTCTTAGTTTCAACCAGAACACCCTTTCCTTTATCTTTAGGATCAATTGCAGGTTGAGAAGTTCTTTGTTGTTCTTCTTCTTGCACTTCTCGAATAGTAACACCACCTCTTGGTTGTGATAAATCTTCTAAAATTGTAGCAATGAACTCATCATCACTTGCAGAATGAATAGGTTTGAGTGTAGCTTCCTCCTCTTCTTGTATAACAGTTGTAGAAGGACCAGCTTCTTTTTCAAAATTCAATACTCTTGGAGTTATTACCTCTTGTCTAAAAGTACCTTGCAAAGCAGTACTTTGTTGTTCAGTACCTTGATCATCAGTACCTTGAACTTGAACTTGAACTTGTTCCTCAGTATCTTGAATGTTCTGTTCTTCAGTCTTTTCATGTTCTTCAGTACCTTCAGGTTGTTTCTCAACATCTTATTTCAAATTTTCTTCTTCTAAATTCCTCCCCAATTGGACAGAAGAATGTTGGTGAACCTGTTGGCGTTTGCTTTTCCTAGACTTCTTTTGCTCCTTCTTCTTGGATTTAACCCAGATACAAAATTCTTGAACTAATGGCCACACAAAATTCTATAGCCTTCTAAACTTCATTTTTAATTTCTTTTTCTGTTTGGCTTGAGCCTCAGTAGTCTTTTTCAACTTAACCAACTCCCTTGTCAAAACATAATTATCTAATGTTATTTCTTCAGGAGGTATGGTATGTGAATCTTCTCCTTGAATTGGTGAATGTTCCTCTGATTGAGAAGCAGGAACAGATCTTTGTGGAGATGGAGAAGGTGAAACTGCAACATCTTCTTGAACTTCAGTACTTGGGGAAGCAGTACCTTGTGGAGATGCAGTATCCTCTTTTGATGCAGTTTGTGAAGAAGCAGTACTTGCAGATGCAGTACTTGCAGGCGCAGTACTTGCAGATGCAGTAGCTTCAGTAGCTGCAGCTTCTTCATCATTAGCTCTAACAGCAGCAACAACTTCCATCATGGAAGTAGTTAAAGGAGTATCCCTGCCAGTGAAGTGATCACTCTTTTTAGCCATAAAGGTGAATATTTTAGCTTGTTGAACCACAACAGGCAAAAGATTTGTTGGCTTAGGAACATCAGAAAGTTGCTTATTGAGAAAGACTTGAACAAATCTTGGATACATAAGCCATTTTGAACCATTTGTGATGTGGGAAAGCATTCCATCAAGAATGAGTCTTGAAAAATTAAAAAGACGATCAGTAGCCAAACCCACAATAGCAGATGCTATATTTGATCCAAATTGTTCCCATGAAGTACTCTTTGCACTGATACAGTGAAGCAACACATGTACTAAGAACTTCCAGTGAGGGCAAAAGAGTTGTTTCCTAAATGTTTGTTCATTCAAAGATCCTTCATAACCAATATGCCGAAAAGTATCCCATATCAACTGCTTATCAAACCGTGTAGAGCCATCAGCATCATTGAACAATAAATCTTCTCTTATGGAGGATTCAGTAATCTTAACAGTTCATCCAGCAACTGTTGATCGAACATAATATTCATCATTCTCCATGTTATCCCTAGCATTAGCCCAAAATTCTTGAATCCAGGGCTCAATTATATCCGGCTCCACTAAAAGAGCAAAACTGATGGGCGATCCAGTAAGACAATCAATGATATCATGAAATAGTGTATTCGCTTCAGTCTTATCTAAATTAGCCACCATATTATGTTTTGAAACGGTTGGAAGATTAGCCATGGTTGAATATGTGAGCACAGAAGAGATATAATCGAATAATATAGAGAAGATGAGAGAATTATGGAAAAGATTCTAATGTAGCAATATGAGAGGGAAAATCAGAAAGTAGTTATTTATAGGTGAGATTTGAAAAATCACAGCCAGAAATACCAAAGTTACCGTTGGAATTAATTACCTCTCAATATTACCGTTGGAACAGTACTTTAATAAGACAAACAGTACTTTCCACGTATGCAGTACTTTCCCAAGCAGTACTTTCGAAGCAGTACTTTCAGGAAAAAAAGTACTTTTCCAAATTCTTCTGTAAAAACTAAGTATACATAAATATCCTCCCCTCAAGCAATACACAGGACTATACTAATACTAAATAGTCCTCTCCTTAAATGTAGCTCAGTAGTTAATCATGCCAATGCTCACCACCAAGTGATTGAATCTAGAAACATCAAAGCCTTTGGTGAGTAAGTCAGCTACATTATCATCTGTGTGAACCTTAACCACATTAATGAGCCTGTGCTCATAGCAATCTCTGATAAAGTGATGCCCAATCTGTATGTGCTTGGTCTTGGAATGATAAACTGGATTCTTTACAATACAAATGGTACTCTCATTATCAATGTTGATAGGAGTGTTCTTGAAATTGAATCCATAGTCCAAGAGCTGATTTTGCATCCACAAAACTTGTCCACAACAGCTTGCAACAGCTACATATTCAGCTTCAGTAGAGGATGTTGCTGCAATTGTTTGTTTCTTGCATTGCCAGGAGACTAATCTTCTTCCAAGATATTGGCATCCTCCAGTGGTTGATCTTCTATCATAGTTATCACCTGCATAATCACTATCTGAGAAAGCTTCCAAGTGAAAAGGTGACTCTTTTGGATACCATAACCCCAACTTTGGTTGTTGCTTCAAATAACAGAAGATTCTCTTCACTGCATTCATGTGAGAGATCTTTGGTGAGACTTGATATCTTGCACATAAACAAACTGCAAACATAATATCAGGCCTTGATGCAGTGAGATACATAAGAGAGCCAATCATAGATCTGTATAACTTGACTTCAACAGGTTGTCCATCTTCATCTTTGTCCAATGAGTTAATAGATTTAATAGGTGTAGTAACAGTCTTCATATCATCAAAATTGAACTTCTTAAGTATGTGTGTAACATACTTGTCTTGACTGATAAAAATACCTTCCTTTGACTGCTTAACCTGAAGTCCCAAAAATAAAGTCAACTCTCCCATTGAACTCATTTGAAATTCCTTTTGCATCAGCTGCTCAAACTCCTTAACCATGGACTGTTTGGTAGCCCCAAAGATGATATCATCAACATAGACTTGAACTAACCTGATATCTTTCTTGTCTCTCTTGATAAACAAAGTCTTGTCAACAGCTCCCCTTCTGTATCCATGTTGCAATAAGAATGTAGAGAGTCTCTCATACCAAGCTCTAGGTTCCTGATGAAGGCCATAAAGAGCCTTAACCACCTTGTAGACTTTGTTTGGGTGTTTAGGATCTTCAAAACCAGGAGGTTGTTTGACATAAACTTCCTCTGTAATCTTGCCATATAAAAAGGCACTCTTGACATCCATCTGGTAAACTTGAAATCCCATATAAGAAGCAAAAGAAAGAAATATTCTAATAGCTTCAATCCTTGCTACAGGAGCAAACACTTCATCATAATCTACTCCTTCTTCTTGTCTGTAGCCTTGTGCTACTAACCTTGCCTTATTCTTGATAACATTACCTCTTTCATCTCTTTTGACTCTAAAAACCCATCTGGTTCCAATAACTCTCTTCCCATCCGGAAGATCACATAAAACCCAAACTTCTTGAAGTTTAAATTGAAGAAGTTCTTCCTGCATAGCTTCAACCCAGCTTTCTTTAGTCAAAGCTTGAGCAATATTCTTGGGTTCCTCTTGAGAGATAAAACAAGTAAATAGGCAGGTGTAATGGTCCTTATGATTTCAGCTGTTTTGTTTATACACAAAGCTAAGTAAAGCATTGTGAGGTGTAGAAAAAGTCTTAGCTCTGTGTCTAGTCATCACTCCAGAAGTAGAAGGACCAATGATTTGATCAGAAGGATGATTCTTATGAATTCTTAAGTTTGGAGACCGTGGAACTCCATAAGTATCCTCCAAATTAGTAACATCAGCACCTTCATTGGAATTTGGGAAAATACCTTCATCTTCAAACTCATCATCAGTTTCTTCTAATCCAGGCATGGTAGGCTCATCCAAATCATCTAAAGTACTGTCAACAGGTGCAGCAGTACTTTGGTCGAAAGTACTGTAAGAGTACTCTGCATACTTGTTCTTCTTCTTTGCCTCTTCATAAGCTCTCCTTTGTTCATCAGTGTAAGAGTGTGCTAAAACATCTTGAAGAAGCATCTGATTAAGTTCCTCTTGAATAGATTGATCCTCAGCAGATAATGGGGATTCTGGTGCAACAGTACTTTGCTGTGGAGCAACAGTACTTTGCTTTGGAACTTCAGTACTTTGTTTTGGACTAACAGGATCTTCATCAGAGACAGCATCAGGTCTAATATGAACTCCATGAACAACATATTGTAAATCTTCTCCATTGTGCACAGGTTGATTTTCTTCTCTAACAGGTACATAGTTCATTGAAGGAGTTAAAACCTCAAGATCAAACATCCAATCAGGACCTTTACCTTTCTCATTGTCTTGATCTTCTAAGAACTCAACATGAAGCCAATCTTGAACCTTCTTAGTAACTCTGTTGTATACTCTAAAGCCCTTACTGTTAGTGCAATAACCCAATAAGTATCCTTCTTCTGACTTTCCATTAAACTTCCCCAGATTATCAATGGTGTTTAAAATAGTGAGAGGGCATCCAAAAGGCTTCATAAAATGAATGTTGGGTTTATTGCCCATCAGCAATTCATAGGGTGTCTTCATCTGTGGTTTGGTGACTGAGACTCTATTAAGTACATAGCAAGCAGTACTTACAGCTTCTGCCCAGAATTGAATAGGTAGATGAGAATCTGCTAGCATTGTTCTTGCTGCTTCAATCAAAGTCCTATTCTTCCTCTCTGCAACACCATTTTGCTGTGGTGTTCTTGCAATACTAAACTCCCTTTTTATGCCTTTGTTTGCACAAAATTCATCCATAAGCTTGTTCTTGAATTCAGTCCCATTATCACATCTAATACCTCTAACCTTGAGTCTCAATTGGTTTTCCAGGGCTATTATGAGAGTTTGAATAGCATCAAAAGTATCATCTTTAAAACCAAAGAAAAAGACCCAACTGAATCTACTGCAATCATCTGTTACAACTAAGCAGTACTTTTTCTTGTTTAAACTTGCCACATAAACCGGTCCAAACAAATCCATATGTAACAGCTCCAAAGGTTCTCTAATAGGTCTCTCCTCAAGCTTCTTGCAGGAAGCTTTGTGTTGTTTACCCTTCTTGCATGCCAAGCATGATTGATCATTCTTGTAAGTCTTTGAAGGTAAACCTCTAACTAGATTGCCTTTGACCAGTTTGTTGATATTCTTGAAATTAACATTTCCCAATATTCTATGCCATTGATGTGCCTCTTCAGTTGTTGCTTTAGCCACCAAACATGTGGCTCTTCCATAAGAATGTAGACTCTTCATGTCTAAACTATACACATCATTTGTCCTTGGCACTCTAAGAACTACTAATTCATCATCAACTGGCTTAAAGTCAGAGGAAAGAATGAGACATTCTGTGTCAGTGAATAACACATGATGCTTTTTATCACAGATTTGAGAGACTGATAACAAGTTGAACTTAAGCTCCTTCACATATCTAACATTCTCAAAATCTATAAGTCCTGCTTTGATAGTTCCTTTTCCAGTAATCTTTCCTCCATTGGGATCATTCCCAAATGCAACTCTTCCTCCACTAATATTTCTAAAATCAGACAGGATCTCTTTGTCTCCTGTCATACTTCCAGAGCAACCACTATCCACAATAAGATGATCTTTAAGCTCCTCTTCTGGGTTGCCCTGCACACAAAGAAAAGAGTTAGTGATTTTTAGGAACCCAAGCCATTACTGACTTGTGTTCCCCTTGTGGAGTTACAAACTCAAATTCTTTGAGTATGTAATGTCCACTATCTTTCAAATGATGATCCAAAATTATCTTTTGATCTTTAGGATGTGGATTTTCAAAACTTTCTGGTTTTTCAACACAAATCTCTTTTTCTTTTATCACAAAAACATCTGATTCACTTTTTGTTGAAAGTACTGTTTGTCCCTCTACAGTACTTTCCCTCTTAACCCATTCTGGTTTAACACGTGGTTCCTGTGATCTAGATCCCCTATGGGAATTGTAATACCTTCTAGGTTGATAGTGAGATCTCCTAGGATTCCTATTCCAAGTAGTGTGATCATACCTTGTTTTGGCTGAGCAGTACTTTGAGAAAGTACTGGTCCAGTATTAACAGTACTTTGGAAAGTACTGTGAGATACTGAAGGTTTTGAAAAAGTACTTCTCTGGTGTGGGTATCTATGATTTGATGAGAAATTTCTGTGATTAACCCTATTTGAATTATTCCAAACTGGTTTGTGCTCTCTAGGTTTCTGGTTGGCAGACCTGTTCTTTGGGAATTTGCTAAGGTATTCTTAGTGATGTTCACAATCCTTGATTAAATGAGTAGGACTAAAACACACAAAACACAGTTTTTGACCCATACTTCCAAAGTGACTTCTTCTATGTTTATGCCCAAAATTATTTTGCCTTCTTGGTGAATGATTAAACCTGTTTTGACAAAAGTTATCCCAAAAAGGTTTAGCAGATCTTGTTTTGAAAAGGTTTTGCAGAAGATATCGCTTGTGGAGCGATACTTTGATCTGAAGGTACCGCTTGACTTTGAACATTGTTTTCAACAGCTTCTTTGGGTTTGTCAGACCTAGATTGAGCTACAAGCTTTTTCCTAAACTCAAGACTGTCTACTCCAAAACGAGAAACATCAGGCCTAGGGGGTTGATGAATGCTAGTTGGATGAGGAACTGCATGATACTCATTGTCTTTCTTATACTCAGGAGGTGTATCACTTAATGAAACTTCATTACTAGATGAGTCTACATAATTAATGAGTTCATCATCACTAGTGGTTATGTCCTCAAAATCACCTTCATACTGATCACTAGGTTGGTTTTCTTCTAGTTTACTAAAATCCATTCCAAAGCCTAATCCAGTTTTAAGGTAGGCTCTTTGCTGTTTTTGAACATAAGAAACATGTGACAGACCAGCCTTCACCCCAAGCAAGCAAACTTAGCTAACAAATCATCTCTTTCCTTAGTTAATTTCTCAATTTCAGCAATTTTACAGTTTAATTTCCATTCACTTAGTTTTAATTGGTAATCCTGTTGTTCATATTTTCAGCCCAAGCTACTTCATTAGTTTCATGTGCTAAAATTTTGGCTTCCATAGATTCTAAGGTTATTTGATAACCAGCTACCTCAGACCTAGCCCTAACACAATTATCTCTTTCAATCACATAACTGCTAAGTAATTTTTGATAAAAATCATAGCAATTTGAGCATACCTCAGAGATAGGAGATGAACTTGGTGAAGTAGCCACCATTGCAAGAAGAACAGAATCATCTTCACTTTCCTTGCTCTAATCAAATCCTCCAAAGCCATCATCGATTCCAAAGCGGCATGTTCAGTACCTCATCAAAAGCGCAGTGCTCCAGTCCAATACTTCCACCGATTCTTCAACTACTTCTTCCACTGCTGCTACCATACAAGAAGTCACGGTTCATCATCAAACTCTTCACTCCAGTCAACATCTGATAACTTCTCTTGAGCAACCAAAGCCTTTGTTTCAGTAATTGGAATTTCTTTGAGCTCAAGTTTTGGCTTCTCAGATGTCCTGTTTGCTTGATACTTAGCAAACCTGCACTCCCTTGCAAAGTGACCAGTCTTTTGACAATTTAAGCATTCAATTTTGGATTTTTCAAAAGTTATTCCTTGTTTTGGTTTGAAATCAATGCTTTTTGCTGTCTTCTCCATGTACTTTTTGATCCTTGCAGTGATCATAGCAACTTGCCACCTGATATCAATTTCTTCAAGTGCATCTTCTTCAATCTGTGCTAGATCTTCTTCATAAGTGACAGGTAAACTAGCTTGTTGTGCAAAGAAGGAGCACATAACTTCATCTGAGGGCATAGTGGTAGTTGGTGGGGCCTACTGAGCATATGAGGGGTATAAATAGCAGTACTTTGAGAAACAGTACTTTGAGGAGAAGCAATACTTTTGATGGAAGTCGCCTTCTTTTCGATGATAGAAAAGCAATACTGTGAGACTTGGAATTTGTTTGACCACTCATCTCATGCTCATACACCTTCAGTTGATGATAGAGATCATCAAAGTCCATGACATCCAAACCTTGTTGTCCTCTGATCATTGTAGTAATCACATGCCATGTAGATGGCAAACTCCTTAGAAACTTCAAATTAGCATCCTCAACTGATACTTCGCCTTGTATAACTCCAACATGTTGAGGAGATTTTGAAACCTATCATATGCAGCATCAAGACTTTCTCTTTCACCAAGCGTGAAAGTTTCAAAGCTGTTTTAAAGAAATTTCTGTGCATCTTCTTAGAGGCTTCATTCCTCCAAATCGGTCTTGAGAGCAGCCCAGAGCTGCTTAGCATCTTTAGCATCATGAAATTTGAGAAGATGACCATCGGAATGGCGATAATAGAATGTTTAGTGCCTTCTCTTGATTCCTTAAGGTTCTGCTGGTAAGATGGTTTTGGTGCTTTGGGTTGTCTAGGAACATCAATGGGTTCTGGAACAACTTCATTCCCATTAACAATTACATTCCATAAAGCATGGTCTGTAATGGCAATATATTGCCTCATCTTCATGCACTAGAGATCATATTCTCCTTCTTGATAATTGGAATTCGAGTGAGGTGATTGAGGATGGTGAAACGAGCTTCAATCGACATCTTGAATATTGTTGTAGTAGGGTCTCTTCCTAGTCAGAGTTTCCACACAAGCTCGATACCACTTGTTGGATCGATATACTTTAATCAAACTAACTTAACTAGCTTGTTAAGGTTTAACAACCTCGGATAAATCCTAAGTTATTAACAAAGAAACACGAGCAATCTTTATCAAGTACGCGGAATTTACTTAACAAAGCTAAGAAGAATAACTTTTATTATTAACTCTAAATCTGCTTATTATGCAGATACTCTAAACAACTCTAAGATTATCGAACTTCTCTCTAAAACACTAATTAACTTGTGAATTCGTAAACTCTAAAACTCATAAACTCGTACGTCTAATACCAATCAAGGAGTCCTTTTATAGGCTCAAGGATATCCTAGTCGGTTTACAAATTGTAACCTTGTACGACAAGTAATCTAAACATAGAATATTCTAGAGTTACAATACTTTCCATAAATGAATATAACAGTTCTTTGTTCTTTGCAGTACTTTGACTTCAAGCAAGTTACTTTGACTTTATCTTTAGCAAGTACTTTGACTCTTTGACTTTTTCCAAAGATTGCTGCGCTTACAGTACTTTCATATCTTCAGTACTTTCATATCTTCAGCACTTTCATATCCCAACAGAATTTAGAAGTCCTTAGGTATGATTATAAAAAAGGAGAAATTGAGAATCGGAGAAAGAAGGAGTTAAAGAATTAAAAAGAAAAGTAAAGAAAATGGTGAAAAGAAATAGCCCTTCAAATTATTCAACTTAGGGCAGACACCGGATTCAATACATATGCTACTGGTTGTCACTAGATGACACCGGTATTGAAGATTAAATTCCATAGACCCATGTGACGCATTGCACTAAACCTTCTTAGCCACTCAAGTTTCTCTCACCGAGCTCTGTTTCATTCTCAGGGAACCCTACGTAAACTATCGGCTTTCTCTTAGAGATTGCTGGTATTGAAGACGGAGACCCTCTCCCTAGTCTCCGCTCAGGAAAAACCAAAGCGCACTATTGAGTCTAGAGCCACGAGATTCATCAAAAGATCTCTTAGCAACACTTGACATTTCATCACTTGTCGTTCAACACTAAGGACGCAAGTGATAAGATTATCGAGTCCATCACAGATCTTAGCAATCTGTCGAGAACATTTATGAGAGGTTCACAATTGTGATCCTCAGTGATTGAATGGAAACTCCTGCCAGGGTCAACATCAAACAGCCTTGACAACATGTCGCCGGTAACTCCTCGTGGGTTACGCTTAGTGTGTCTCAAACGGTCTACAGTCGTGGGGTGATGCTTTGGTGAACCTCAGCGACTCACTAACTGAGGTGTACTTTGGTACATCGTGTTATCCTACTTGAGGGACTCCAGTTCAGAACGACCTTTGCTAGAATTAGTGATGTGTTTTGCACTATGTTGTTAACACGCCGAAGTTCGAACTTGTAAGTCCTGGAAATCCCGCTAAGGAGATTCCTTTCAAGAATCGAGTCCTGAAGATGTGGGTTGTTACTTGAACTTGTTCAATGTAATGCCAACTGTCCCTTATGGGATTTGGACGGTGATTCGCCGACCAAGGTGAATGGAATCAAGTCATTCATCAAGAACAATCGTAGTGGTCAATTCTAAGAAACGACCACGTGATCGATTGGTGTTTATCACTAACCCATTCTTATGTTTTCTTTTATGGATGCTCCACGGGAGTTGATCGTGCTAATTCTCCACATGCTCATACCAACAACAACACAATTTGAAGTTCTCTCGAAAGGCAACACAAAAGTCAGAATGATTCTTCCTCAAAGCCAAAGAATCTACAAAGTTTAAAGTCTTAGAGAACTACATCAAAACTGAAATCCAACGTCAAAGAGTGTGTGAGCATGGTGGAGAAGGACATGGAGACCCCTGAGCAATGAAGGACTGAGGCGGAGACAACAACAACATAACTTCACCATATCCACACCAGAACAAAGAACAAAGATTACGAAGACGTCAAAGCTCAAAACTTCAAAAGAAATAAGATCCTCACACTGGGGATATTGTTAGACTCAAGGCAAATCTTCTCGCAAGAAAGAAGAATGTCAGAAGACGTCAAAGCAACTGCTATTACATCAACACCAACAACTTTTCAAGATTCCTGGAGTCATTTATTAATTACCAACACTTAGGGGGAGATTGTTGGAATCACTCCTAACTTGTATTTCAAGTGTTAGTAATCAATATGTAATAGGTTGCTTAATTAGGCTTTTATGTTAGTTATAAATGGCAAGGCTTATGTAGAAAGCCCTTAGGCCTTGGTCCAAGCCCAATAAGTAAGGAAGGGACTAGACATGTTGCCCTAGTTCCCTTCCCTATATAAAGACTTGTAAACCTTCCTTGGAAGGTTGGTTGTTCATTTGCATTCAAATCCTACGCATAACCTTTCTTATCCATACGTGTATTTTGTGTGTGTTTGTTCAACCAATCTATCTTCACCTTATTTCTTACATATTGTTACTTGTGTCATATTATGGTGACCTAACAGGATGCTGTGCCAATGTATTATGGATGAAAAGTCAACTCAATAACTATGACATCCATTACAAAATGGTACCCATCTTCTATGATAACACCAGTGCTATTGCAATCTCCAACAATCCTGTCCTCCACCAAAGAACCAAACACATTGATATCAGATATCATTTCATCAGGGACCACATAATGAAAGGAGACATAGAACTTCATTTCATCCCCACTGAATATCAACTTGCTGATATCTTCACCAAACCTTTAGATGAACCTACCTTTAGTAGATTGAAAGCTGAATTAGGAATGCTTGACATTGAAAGTCAGCAAACTGAAAATCAATCCTAATCTCAGTGAGTTTTCTCTGAAATGGTCCATTCTCGCTGAACAAAACCCCAAAACAACCCTCACACTGAATGAGTAAGACTCATTCAGGGACCCTGACTTTAGATAATGAGCACTGAATGAGTAACTAAATGCACCAAGTATCAGTTACTTAAATGTCCTAGGTTGGTAAAGATACCAATTTAATAAAGGAATATGTGTCTCTTTATCTTACTGTCATCCAAGTCAAGGGTCCCTCAAAACCTTACCTCATCCCACTTGGCATTAAATGCCTCCCCTCACATGAAATATCTTAAGGATATTTTATTACTGCAGAATGCACTTTTACTGTGCACTGCAACTATTCCCTTGAAAACCAGGAAATTACTGCGGGTAGTGGAGTGGTGGCATTAAATGAGGTAAATAAAACGTTTTCAAAAACTGACTTTACAAATCCTCATTTATGCAAAAATTACCTCTCTCACCACTCTATAAATACCCCTCACAAAAACATCAAAAACTCACACAAATATTTCTGTAACAAATTGGTGTCAAAATTCTTTCACAAACCCCAGAAATACTTGTGTGATCCTTAAATCTTCAACCTGTTTTAACAAAATCTTCTCTGTAAACATTTACAAAAGATTTTTCTTCACCTTAATCAAAAGTTTTTCAACTTGGTGGCTGTTCTTGTCAAATATTTTCAAAAACCCTAGGTCTTCTATGGAAATGGCAAGAACACAACTTCTTCATTTTGCACCTCAGTGGGTGGGCGGTCTCGAAAATGTTGAGTTTAAAACAAACAATGTTATAGGCACTTTTGAATACCCCCTGATGTCCCAGCCTAAAAGGGCATCATGAAGTTTTTATTCAACTTCCCACTTAAAACGGCCTTTACTTAGTCCCTCTCTATCCTGTACCAAAATCTCCTCAGGGAGTTTTGGGCTACTGCTATGGCCTATGACCCGACACCCTCTACTGATGAGACTAACCTTAGACCCCTCAGGGAGTATCTCGTCAAATTCAGTTTGTTTAATGGGGAAAAGCTAGTCACCCTGGACTATAAAACTTTTTATACAGCAACAGGGTTAGACTATAATTCTGGAGTCTATGTTGCCCATCCTGAACCCTCCACAGTTAAGGATGGGTTAAAACAAATTGTTTTGGATTCAAAATTTTTGGACAAAACCCCTGTCACCAAGAACTCATTTCCTACGGCGGGAACCACTCATCCACAAAACAAGTTAATTCTATTCAGTTGATGGTGACATATTTCTTGATGAACGGAGTCACTGTTTATGTCCGACATAGGGAGATCATTTACGAGTGATCTCGTAACCAAGCTACTTGAGCAAAACTAGGGCGAAATACGTTTTGTATCCTAGGTTTGTCTCATGTGCTTTACAAGTGTTACTGGGTTGTAATTACCCTCGAGAATACAAATACACTGCTTTACACTTTATCCGAGTCAATCAAATTTTCAAAAAGACCCATCCTAAGTTACTGAAATCGAATTGACGGCCCATATGGTTGTCTGTAAACAACAGGAGGGACTCGGTGTCTCCAAACCCTGGCGCTAAAAGAGAAAGGGGAAGTCTCATACTGGAACTAAGACCAAACCCAAGTCTCAGGGCCCTAAGGCTTGAGAACAAGCCTCCCAAAAGGCAAAGAAGGGACCCAGAAAAAGACACCCACGGTGACCAAGCAACATCTACCGGTGACAAGAAGGACACTAATACATCACAGTCAGTGCCCTTGGTCCCAACTACTACTCCCCAAGATCCAGAGGGAAACAGACAACCCGCTGGTAGGGGAGCGCCTTCCACATTGCCTAAGGATGACACTCACAAATCACAGCTTTTGTCTGAGGGACAACTGAATGATCCCAAAGACTCAGAGGGAAATGATCAACCCGGTGATAGGGATATCACTGCCACTGCTTCTAGGGATAGCACTGGGAATCACCTATCAATGTGTTGGGTCTATTATAGATTTGATGATACAAAACAAGAAGAATGAAACATGAAGGACTAAAAGTGACAAGAAGGGCAACTACAAAAAGATGGAGGATTTGGAAGATTCTAGAAGATATGCTTAAAAGAATATTTAGTTTCCTAATTGTATTGTTTCCTAATTGTATTATGATTCCTCTTGTAAACCCTAGATGTCTCTAGTATATAAAGAGACATAGGGTCATTAGTTTTAAAAGTACGCATTCTCGAGATGTAGACGTCTAAAGGTGTGTGTGTGGGGAACCTAGGCGTAGGGATTGGGAAAACGCCTAGGGTTTAGTGGTTTAGTTAGTTAGTGTAAGATCAAGTCTTTGATCTTTATTATAGTTAGTTAGTTAGTTTATGATAATAAAGAAACCTTGTTCATAATGATATTGATTCTATGTTTGAATATTCCGCCTTTATTATTATGTGTTCCTAGATATAATATTAGACCTCGTCTAAGAGCTTACAACGATCTTCACATATGGTATCAGAGCGGGGAGCTCATGATATCTAGGATTACAAGGTTTTATGTGTCGAAGAATGATGAAAAAGACGAAAAATTCGGATCTTAAAATTTTCGTATGTTTATACAGCACTGTTTTCCAGAAGGCATAACTTTTTATTGAACCGTTGGATCGAGCTAAAATTCGAACTGGAGCTTCTTGGTATATCTATCTTTAATCTCACTGAATGGATTGTTGATCTAAACTCTCAATCAAAAGTTATTCAATGTCGAAGTCTGCTGCTTGGCTGAAATTTTTCGTATATACTTTTACAGCACTGTTTTGAAACGGCGATAACTTTTTCGTTAACCGTTGGATCAGGACGAAATTTTAGGTGGACGTTTTCTATATACTAATCTAACTTTCCACCGAAGGGATCTTCGATCTGAACTTCCAGTAAAAAGATATAAGGCGTCGAAGTTGGCTGCTGAAGGCGGTTTTCAAAAACGAATTTTAGAGTTTTCAAGTCATAAGGTTAATTGGAAGCTGGAGTTCCTAAAAACCCTAGTATGCTATTGTTCGTGGATTTTTTTCGTGCTGCTCTTTTGATCGATTACACTTGAAGGGTTTAGTGTTTACTGTTGATCGTTATTGTTTAATCTAAAAGGTACCTTCGCTAAGTTATTATGATTCGAGTAAAGGTAACGAAAGCAGAATGAGTATCTTGTCATGAGGGTTTATTGAGCGTGTTTTAGAATTGCTATTGTATGTTTCCCTTTGCTACACGGTTTAGAAGGTTGAATGAGGGTTCATGGAGTCTATCAAACCCAAAGCTCTTTGTGGAGAATTCCTTTGGATCAACAAGGTTGAATGACGAAATTTTAGCTTGGATATTGTACGCAGCAAGGTAGGATTTACAAGATTTATGAGTATGCATGTGGTTTCTACTATTCCATATTTATTTAGTTGCGAGCAAAAAGGTTGGAGGCTATATGATTTTATTTTTCAAAGTCATTTATGTTACAATGCTTGCTCTGCGTTTTCAAAGTACTACTTTGCGATTCAGGACTACTACGAGGGGTTTGATTTATTGGAGGTGCTAGGTATGCGGGGATGATAGCGAGGGCAAAGATGTTAGAGGTTTAGGCAAAATCTTGCCATATGATGAATGAAAGATCAAAGTCTTGTTGGTCCCTAAAAGTCTTGCTTGTTTAGGTTATGTCTTCTTGGTCAGTTTATGGATTGTAATTGGAGTTTAATGGTCCCCGATATTAATCACATGAGTCGACATATATCATATGTACGAAGAAAAGAACCACACTGCTCCGAATTAAGGTTATCATGACATAACATGTGATGAGGGTTTTGTTTTCTGCTTGTGTGTGAAGTTGAAGCGATATGGTATATGGTGGTGTTAGAAAGTTGGAGTCGATTAGCGATTGCATGGGAGAAAAAAAGGCAGTTAGCGAGATTATTGACTAAATGTTTATATTGTTCGACTTAAGTAACCCGCCAAGCTATCTTCTTTGTTTGATTAGATTCTATTGCATGGGATCATGAATGGAATATTGTTTTGCCTAAAGCCTTATTTAGTATATATTATGGTTCTGATTGGATACTTGTGTCACATGGGTCGTATTGATCATCGTGGGAATAGGAGTATTTTATTTGGGCTTTTACTAATCTCCTACGATTGTGTTCATGGGACGGTGAGCATTCTTTCGTTGAGTTAACTTGTTGACATGTGAATAAATATGGTATGTTCATGGGTAATTACGTTAAGAGAATAAGAGTTTCGGTGATCATTGGTTAAGTCTCAATCAAGGGTTAAAGTTGTTGGATAGAACCTGATTTGGTTGCAATATTTATTGGAGCAGTTGCATACCGATATGAAAAAAGAGAGCTAAAAAAACTTGGATGAGAAATACTGTTTGAAAAAGTACTTTGCTTTTAGATTTCGCGACGATGCAGCGAAAAAGCGCGTCACTAATTGCAATTGTGACAGGTTGGTGACGAATTAGTGACAGATTATGTGTCAATAACAGCAGCTGAAAAAGTGTTGCTAATAGGACTGATTTGGAATTAAGGGGAAGTCGACACACATACTTTGACAGATTTGGATTTTTAGTTGTCGGACGACACAGGTTGTTGTTCACACACACAAGGAGTTTGGTTAATTGTTCTTAAACGTTTTTAAAAGGCTCGTTTTGGAGATTTATTGAAGACTTGATTACGAAGAGGATTATTCATCACTTATTTGAAGGTGAAGTGGAATTACTTGGTTTGTGTTCTTATCATCTAGCTTGATGAATCTAGCAATGTGTGATTTTTCTTATGATGCTCTATGCACACATTGGCTATCACTTGAAGGAGTTACATTGTAGTGCTCAGTGTCTCATACTAGTTGAGGATTCTTGTCAAGGGATTGCGGTCTACTTATATTTGGTGATTCGTATAAGTATGGAGTTCCGTGGATAGTACAAGATTTAAGACACAAGTTTGAAAAATTCTACTTCTTCATCAAATTCGTTATACTCGGTTTTCTTCACAAGTAATCATTACATAAAGCTTACCGATTTGAAGAATCAAGAAGATGGTTAACATATGGGTTTCAAGGGAAGCTTATTGTTAAATGTTTAACCATCCACATGCATCACTCAAGGGAAAGTGTTTGATTTTTACTACTGTTGATCATTATTACTACTGCTAGTTGGAGTTTTCTACTGTTTTGGATCCATTTTTCTTATGATGCGTAATGGTGGGTGATTTGAAGCATTGGAAGTCTTAGATTGGAAGTATGATATTGGTTCATAGCGGTCAAGATCATTATTTGCATACGTTCTCTATTTGTTGATAACAAAAAGGGGAAGAGATGTTTGAGTGACATGTTTAAGTCAAGGGGAAGATTGTTTCATTTAAGGTGAGATTTAATTATATCAACTTCGCTACGTCTAGGAAGTTGCATTACAAATTGTGTTTGTTTTGTCATCATCAAATAGGGAAGATTGTTTGGGTCCTATTATAGAATTTGATGATACAAAACAAGAAGAATGAACCATGAAGAATATTCAAAGTGACAAGAAGGGCAACACAAAAGATGGAGGATTTGGAAGATTCTAGAAAGATAATGCAAAAAAGAATATTTAGTTTCTAATTGTATTGTTTCCTAATTGTATTATGATTCTCTTGTAAACCTAGATGTCTCCTAGTATATAAAGAGACATATT
>OU343225.1:97294209-97318317 GCA_910596185.1 Chrysanthemum makinoi
GTGACAACAAATATTGACCAATCAAAAATGATTTACGTTATTGTCTTGTACTCGAATAACATTGCAAAAGGCCAGCGATTATTAGGTTCAAATTATATTAGCTAAATAAGTTAACCAATCACAAAGCATGACCACGGTAACAAGTATACACCATATCACCGTAAAATTGAGCCCATGAATACTCGTAGAGAATCAAAACAATATCGGTATACCTCGCGAGATCACCGAAACAACGAATTGACCGGTCACAAAAATGACGGAATCATGGGACCAACAAGCAATGGAAGATTACAACATCATGTGGGATGACATCACTCGTGTGACCCACGATCATAAATTTAGACCAGAACATGGGATCATTAAATAAAACGACATCACGGTAAATCTAATCAAATATTAGAATTGATCAACAAAGGTGGGACCAGTATACCACGTGAGATAGCATCAAACAATCTCAATTGATTGAATAAAAGAAGCCTTTGTTATACCAATGCACTGACCACCATTAATGAGAAATAAGCGCTTGACCTTTTTATCAAATATAATATCACGAATATAGTACGAGGTTTTATAGAATCGATGATTATAATATACCGAATAATCAAAGCAGATAAAAACAATTACCTCGAAACCCTTTGTCACTGTTGTATCTGTTTTGGCAATTTAAGCGAATCCTTGTCTAACAATTTGAATACGGGTATAAACCAAAAAAAACATTAAAACCTTATTAACCTGATCGAAACCCGCGAGGCTCGATACCAATTAGAATCGGATCGGACTCAACTAGGGTATAATAACAATGATTGAATAGATGCAATGGGATAATAATTAACACAATCAAAAGTTACAAACAAGGTTTTTCTTGAGAAACAATGATCCTCATGGATCTTTTCACTCTCTCTTAATGTGTTTCCTGGAATGTTTTCACAGAGAGTTCTAGATTTTTCTAAAGACTTATCTAATACTAAATTCCTCACGTTCCTTTTATACACAAAGAACCTAAAATACAATAATATAAAATAAATGCATATGTACCTAAAATGGCTCATGCATATCCTAACAAACTAATAAATATCTGGAATATCTATATCCAGTAAAATAACTATCTTGTAATATAACTTCGTGAATTCCTTCTTCGGTAATCCATGTACTTATTGATTCCTTGACGAAGTCCATGTACTTAAATTGATTCAGCCGGCGTTATTTTATTGAAATTCCTACTTGAGAATTCCCATGAGAATTTATGTCAAGAAAAGGAATCTCCCAAAACTTTTCATCTCCTTACCCCCTGAACAAAATGGGGTGGTAAGAGAACTCTTATTGAACTATGTTAAATATGTTAAATGGCTCTCCCGATACATTTTGGACGGCGGTCAGCGGACTGTTACACTCAAAATAGGTCAATCATTGTCAAAAGACATAACAAAACCCCATATGAAATATTCAAAGGTAGACTTCGATATCATACTTTCATGTGTTTTGGATGTCTGTGTTCATTCACAACCATGAGATCATCTAGGAAGTTTGATGCTAAAGGCGATGATGGGTACTTTCTAGGTTACTCAGCGATCTCCAAAGCCTTGAGGTATTTAACACAAGGGAGACAACAAGTTTTGGAAACCTTTCATGTCACTGATGAGAGTTGAAGCATCAGGTTCACGACACCTCGATAGAAATAGAATTGATAACTCATCAAGATATCCTCTGATGAGTACTACCTAAAATCAATTCCTGTACCAAGTTGATCTTGACATCTCATATTATGTCTTACCTCACACATTCCCCAATAACTATCAATTGAATTCATTGATAATCAATCATTGATCAGGATAGGTATCTGAACCAAATGTTGAGAACCGTGATTCAAGAACCTCAACGACGAAAGCATCTTAACGGTGATCTTAATGATTCTATGGCTCCTTTTGAACTCACTCCTGAGTTTCCGGTGACCTCCTCTAGCTTTCGATCCTAGACCATAAAGTAAGTGGACAAGATCTCAGGACATTGAGCTTGTAAACATCATTGGTGAACCAGCTGAGAGCATGCTCACTAGAAGCATGACGCTAAGTTAATGGCACTTAGCCAATGAATGTCTATATGCTTACTTTCTATCGAAATAAAACCCAAAGTGTCACTTTGAGGCTCCTAAAACATCAAGGGTTCGGAGCTATGCAGAAACTTCAGCGGTTTGACAAAAACAAGGTCATGACCTTGATCAAATGTCCTCGGGATGTCATTGTCATAGGAATGAAGTGGGTTTTGAAAACAAAGCTGATAAAAATGACACTATCATGAAAAACCGGACTTGTAGCCAAAGGTCACAACAACAAGAATTTGACTATAATGAGACATTTGCTCTGTTGCAAGAATGGAAGCCATCGAGAATCTTTCCTTGCATTTGCCAACACATGAACTTCAAAGTTTACCAAATGTATATAAAAGTGCATTCTGAATGGAGAACTCAAGGAACATGTGTATGTTCGACAACCTCGGCTTTGAGAGTAGTGAATTCACGACTATCTCTGTAAGCTTGAAAAAGCCCTTTATGGATTTAAACAAGCTCCCAGAGCATGGTATAAAACTCTGTCGCTACTGATTCAAAACAAGTTTGTCGAGGAGGAAAGATAGACAATACCTTGTTTATCTATGGAACAAAACAAGATGTGATACTAGTCCAAGTATATGTTGATGAAATCATCTTTGGCTCAACAAACTATACTCTTTGCAACGAGTTTGAAAAACTAATGACAAAGAAGTTTGAAATGAGCATGATGGGTGAACTCGCATACTTCCTTGGACTACAAATGAAACAAGCCGATAAAGGAATCTCCATTAGTCAAGAGAAGTATACCATAAATCTCTTGAAGAAATATGAATATCGATTGTGCCTCGGTGAAGACACCAATGGTCCCTCACAACAACCTTGGACTGATCTCAGCAGAAATCGATCAATCAAACTCATTTTGAGTGGAGTTGGTTCGATGTATCTAGCGCTTCGGACCATACATACAATTCTCGGTCACGTCTAATAGCAAGATACCGGTCAATCCCAAAGAATCTCATCTCACTATGACGAAAAGAATACTCGAGATACCTAAAGGGAACTCCAAGCCTTGGACTTTACTATCCAAAGTGCTCAAGGTTTGACCTCAAAATTATCGACTCGATTATCTGGTACGCAACATGGACGGAAAAAGTACCTCGGGGTCTGTCAATTCCTTGGAGGAAAGCTGGTTTGTTGGAGTGCTAAAAGCAACAATCGGTGGTTGTGTCTTCAGTTTGAAATTTGGTATACAAGCTGCGGGATGTTGTGTAATGTATTATGGATGAAAAGTCAACTTTCGATTGACTATGACATCCATTACAAAATGGTACCCATCTTACGTGATAACACCGGTGCTATTGAAATCTCCAACAATCCTTCATCCTCCAAAAGAACCAAACACATTGATATCGAGATATCATTTCATTGGGACCACATATTGAAAGGAGACATAGAACTTCATTTCATCCCAATGAATATCAACTTCGATATCTTCACCAAACCTTTAGATGAACCTACCTGCAGGAGACTAAAAGGCTGAATTAGGAATGCTTGACATTGAAAGTCGACAAGCAAAATCAATCTCGGTGAAGAGTTCTGCTAAATGGTCCATTCTGTTGAACAAAACCCCAAAACAACCTACTTGCTTGAATGAGTAAGACTCATTCGGGGGACCTGACTTTAGATAATGAGCTTGAATGAGTAACTAAATGCACCAAGTATCGAGTTACTAAATGTCCTAGGTTGAGTAAAGATACCAATTTAATAAAGGAATATGTGTCTCTTATCTTCTTGTCATCCAAGTCAAGGTCCCTAAAAACCTTACCTCATCCACTTGGCATTAAATGCCTCCCCGCATGAAATATCTTAAGGATATTTTATTCTTGTAGAATGCACTTTCGTACCTTTGCAATTGTTTATTGAAAATCGGAATTAATGCGGGTAGTGGGGTGGTGGCATTAAATGAGAGTAAATAAAGCGTTTTCAAAATGGACTTTACAAATTCTCATTTATGCAAAATTACCCTCTCACCACTCTATAAATACCCCTCAAAAACATCAAAAACTACTTAAAAATATTTGCGTAACAAATTGCTGTCAAAATTCTTTCACAAGCCCAGAAATACTTGTGTGATCCTTAAATCTTCAACCTGTTTTAACAAAATCTTCTCTGTAAACATTTACAAAAGGTTTTTCTTCACCTTAATCAAAAGTTTTTCAACCTGGTGGCTGTTGTTGTCAAATATTTTCAAAAATCCTAAGTCTTCTATGGAAATGGCAAGAACACAACTTCTTCATGTGCTTTACAAGTGATCTCGTAACCAAACTACTGAGCAAAACTAGGACAGAATACGTTTCGTATCCTAGATTTGTCTCATGTGCTTTACAAGTGTTACTGGGTTGTAATTACCCTCAGGAATACAAATACACTACTTTACTGGTATCCACAGTGATCAAGTTTTCGAAAAGACTCATCCGTCAGTCTGAGAATTGAATTGGCGGCCCATATGGTTCTTGTAAACAACGGAGGACTCAGTGTCTCCAAACCTGCGCCAAAAAGAAAGGGAAGTCTCAGGGACTAAGACAAGCAGAGTCTTAGGGCTGGGGCTTGAGAATCTGACCTAAAAGGAAAAGAAGCCCCGGAATGAAAACCTTGGTGACCAAGCAACATCTACCGGGTGACAACGAAGGACGCGATACATCACGCAGTCGTGCCCTAGGTCCCAACTACTACTCCCAGATCGGGAGGGAAACAAATAACCCGGCGGTAGGGGGCCTTCACGTGCCCAAGGATGACACTTTCGAAATCCGCCTTTTAGGGCCAAGCTGAATGATCCCAAAGACTTTGAAATGAACAACCCGTTGATAAGGATATTCTTACCTTGCTTCTAGGGATAACCGGAATCACCACTTGAAGTGCTTGAAGAGCAACAGGGACCAAGACTCGAGAGGATTAATACCGGCCCGATATGGAACCTATCACCACCAGGGTCTATTTGATTCTTTGAAGTTAATGAAATCCTATTCTATGATGAAGAAGGCGTGATGAAGATGACATACTTTCGGCGAGGAGAAGAAATGGGCCGATGTTCAAACACATGAACAAGAGCATCGGCTGAATCACAAGAGCACGAAAAGTCACCTTTCAAGCACGATGATAATGACTCGACTCTTCTTCATCCCGTCACGAAAGAATTTTGAAAGTTTGACAACACTCTTCAGCAGCGAAGGAACAACCGTTATGTGGATCATTAAAGCTTCAAGGAAGTTATATTACGGTATTCTTGAAACTTTATGGGATCAACACACCTGAAGCGGTACCCGACTATCTTGATCTGAAAATTTAATATTTGGTCTGGCTCTTACGGCGAACCTGAGGATCTCATGTACCAACATCTTCACAAATTTGGATGAAAACTGGTTAAATTTCTCAAGCATCTTGAGGTTGTGGCACAAAGATAGATGAAATCGGGGATTCAAAAAGAAGACCGGCTTTCAACTCAAAGTCTTTGGAGGCTACTAAGGCTTACTTGAAATATTCCTCCGGCCTCACTAAACTAATCGACATGCTTAAATCTGCCAATTTTCAGGGTCTTCAGTCTTCATTCAGTCTCTTGAGGCCTTGCTAGGTTCTTTGGATGCTTTCAAGTATCTACTTTGGCTAAGTCATCCTCTTCATGGCACGGAATCTTGAGGCCTAGAATGGCGCTTGGAACTATCTCGGGCTAATCTGGCGAGAGCAGTCACTTGATGCAAAAGGAAACAAGCCGACATCAAGGCTATGGCTGGAGATCTACCAAGCCTTCAAAGGTCAAGCTACTCCAACTCCCGGTTTACGAGGCAACTCTTGCTCTCTGGATGTTGCGGCAATAGTTGAGGGAGAAAGCCAGCGAAGAGACCCTCTCACACTAAGGGGAGCGGTTCAACTAGTCTCCGGCAACACCCATATCATTAGTCCCACCACAACAACTACTATGACAATGGATGTGCGCACCCATCATGACAACAACACCACCCTTGGTAGCATCATCTTCCTCAGGGCAGGGATAAAAGAAAAGCCATAATGAAAACACGAGCTGAGAAGATTCCCTATGTCATCGGCAACACTCGATCTGCTTACTCCGCAACATCTAAGTGCCTACCTTACAAAGAAGAAAGGAGAAAACTAGTGAGGAAGAAAGAAAGAACAAAGAAGCCGGGGTATAAGTTGTTCTTTGAAGAAGGCTGAAAATATTGGAATTGATCCTAAAAGCTTCAAAAAGGTCGGGTTGGACAAAAGTTCAAGGATGCTCGAGTTTTATCAAATGGCTGAAATGAGAAAGAAGTTGGATGAAAGAAACAGGAAAGATGAAGCCATCAGGCAAGAAAGAATTGACCACTACAATTGGTCTGACAAATGAAGGCTGCACGAGAATCACAGATGTAAAATCCAACCAGCGGCAATGAATGTTTATAGGGGGATGATAAAAGACATTTCGAGGTTCATGATCCCATGAAATTCACTAACTTTGGGATCACTGAACTCGATGAGCTTAGTCAATCATTTCTAAGAAGCAAAATCACGGTGGTGAGGCGATGAAATCCCGAGCAAAGGTATGAGCGGTAGGGAAGCACCGGCCGCGGCTTGAAATTTAGCCCGGCTCTAAGCTGCTCCAAGATCTCGTCTCGGCCGACCCAAGGCAAAAGAAAAAGGGTTGAATCAGAACACGAAATCAAAGTCCAGCTTGGGCGCAGCCGGGGAGCTACTGAGGGAGTAAGTTTGTATCTTTGCATCGAAGAATCCTAAAGAGAATCTTCTTAATAGATGTCTATGGAAACCCATCATTCGAGATGGAGTGACATTGACCTTGCGGAGTATCTACAATGGCAAGTTATCTACCGGTGGCCTCTGGATCGAACCCCAAAAAGCGTCATGTTATGATGACTGAATAAGATAAAGAGCCACGATAAAGAAACACTCATCAAGAAGAAACCAAAGCTTGAAGCACTGGTAATCCACATTGAGTGACATCTTTTGTTTTATCTTTTGTACTAGTGATAGGAACTATGTCATTGATCAATAAATGATGTATGTTATATTAAAATATTCAGTGCTCCTTATTATGTTCATTAGTACATTAAGTGTAAGAAGAAGCCATTTGCTCACTTACACTGATCAAACACTTAGGCTATTTGTATATCCAAATAGGGGGAGACTGTTGGGTTCAGTAAATACCCAAACCCCTTGAATCTAGAATTTGAATAGAAAATACCCTAAGTGGTGTCCTTTAAACACCGATAAGTCACTAAGCATAGTCTCGTGAGGCTATCTTGAGGATACTGATGAAGAGACAGATGAAGTCTCTCCCTCAGTAAGGTGGAACTTAAAGGGTGAAGGTGAAAGAAGAAGATGGTGGATTAGTGAGTGATGACAATGCTAACTGAATCTCCCAGCTCCTCACCAACCTCTTTCAGACAAGCGAAGTTGAAGGCTGAAGAAAATGAAGGTGAAGAAAAGCGGGACAAGGTGGGATAAGTTGAATAGATAGGCGAAGTCCTTATCAACCAAAGTCAACTTTCCCTGAATGACTAATTATTAGGCTTAGTGTCATCACTGACTAGATATTAGTAACCTTGTCACTTACCCAATATAGTCTTTATGCTTGAGAGACAAAATACATCGGTATTTTGATATTACATAACTGTCGGTTGTCACTTAGGATAGAGTTAAATACCATACTTGTATAAATAGCATAAGAGTTGGAGTGGAAGATTTTAAGCTTACGTTATGCTAACATACACAAGCCATCTTTCACTCCTCCAAATACAACTCAGTCAGAGATAGCTGATGGTTCCATTGTAGTTGTGCACCGGACTTAGCATGAGCTTGTGAGGATTTATAACACTTTGTCATTTCAATCCCAAATCTTGTTTCACTTAAGTATTTGGGTAATGTATTCTTTTGATTGATTTCTAATAAAAGAATATAAGTTGAAAATTTATCAATGTGTTTTTACTTACATCATTTTAGTCATTGATTCACTATTTGTTTTTTTAAGTGCTTAAACTATTTTTTTACGATAGTGAATAGGGAACAACAGATACCGTGCTCATCTGAAAGGGCATCCCCATCGAGGGTCACTAGAAATTCCAAAGTGATCTATAGGGACCCGTTTCAAATGGAGCTTTCAAGATATGCATTGTATAGGAAATGGAGGAAGTGAAGTGGTGAGGAGAATGTGCTTTGCTTAGGAGGGAACAAGGATCGCCCCAGTCGTGCTTAAGCTTCATGATCTATTGCCTTGTGGCCAGGGCTAAGCTTCAATCTTGCATATTACATGATCAAGAATGGCCGAGTTTGAAAAGCATAGACAAAATGGTGCTCAGTACCATACTCCTAACCGTCTTGCAAGCTTCATCTTTGCTTTAGATCCTTCTATAAAGTACTCATGATCATGGCAACAAAGTTATTGTGCCTTTATCCGAGAGAAAAACTACAAGGTTTATGGTGGATGGCAAAAGACCTCACCACCATGATTCATAGGATGAGGAGAGACAAAGAAAGGAGAAGAAGTAGCAACCACGTAACAGATCTCAACCCTTGGATTACATCAATCAATTGCTGGACATTCCAAGGCCATCACAAGAATGGCAACAAACCAAAGGGATCTTCAGGTGCTTAGCCAACTTGAAGAAAAAGTAGAGATGGTGGGATGAAAGTGGAGAGGATGAAGGCGGGGAGTGATATGGAAGGAGATGGGAAGTAAAAGTTAAGGTCATAGGACCTTAATTTGTGAAAACAAATTGAAACAATGGTTTGTAACATATTAACAATACTTATGTAGAGTAGGATGTAGTATGTAGGAATTGCCATAACTTAGCATTGAACAATTTAACAAGGAGCAGTAGGATGATATTTTATGACATCTTGAAATCATTCAAGTAATTAGTAGTCACTCATCTTTAGCTACCTTTTAGTTCCCCACACTTGCTATGCGTTATACTTGTTGTGTTCTTGCATTTAATCATTGTAGAAATAACTATGAGAAGCATTTGCTAAAGTGTAATGAATTCACATTTTTGAAAGCCAACCGATGCCGTGTGGGATCCTAGAATTATAACTAGCGGATCCTCGAAGAAGCAGTATGGGATACAGGAAAGCCAGATATCGGAATCTGGATCACTATACATCCAAGTTATCCCCTTAATCACATCATGATGGCTAAACATGATTCTTTAATACCATTTAAGGCTTCCTCAAGCACAATAGGTCTCACATTCACCCGTAGGTAACTTAGGATCAAATTCAAAGTGCCTTTGATTTATCAAAATCACCAATATCCACTACATTTCCGCTCCAACGCTCACACATTATTCCTCACATCTCAAAACACTTAGTTTGATATTTCCATCAATTTTAGAAAATTGATTTTAAGTCACTCTTACCTCAAAATAGGCTTAAAACTAGTTTTTCATTTTTCTTTATTTTTTAGGATTTTCTCAAATTTCTCTTGAGTCATCATCGTTTCTAAGACCAATTGTCATCATTTTCCCATTTAAAATCAAATGGTGTCTCACCTAGCACTTAGTTAGACTTCTAAAGTCCACTTTCCTAAAATCATTAAACCATCCTCGCTCCTTATGGTTGAGTATTTAGGATATCCACCACTCAAGACATCTAAGGAAAGTCAAATCCTCAAGATTCATAGGTACTATACCTTACAAAAATCATAATCATTTCATCACATATACCATTACGAGGTGAGATCCTGGTTTATAACCAGACGGATCCCTAGTGAGAGGGATCCGTGGGATCCGTGTCTACAGAAAGACTTTAATCAGCTTTTCCTTCAAATTTAAGCCACCTTTGGTAACCTACAACACCAACTAGTCCATCATTGGAAACAAGGAACCACCAAGAACTTGATCATATGGAGGAATTTCCATTACCACCACCCTCATTTTTAGTAGAACCTCATCCTACATTTCTCAATGAAACCCACCAATTTGTAGAGCCTCCTCAAAACATCCAATCTCCTTCGGTTCCTAATCAAGACAATAATTGATCTAATTGTCATCGCTGGACTTGTTCAGAAGTCTGAAATGAGTTGCATTTCATGTTTAATCATCTTCTTGAAAGATTGGACCAAATCAACAAGTCTACTCATCCTTAGACTCAAGCACATTGGTGCTTTTTAAGTTTTAGTCACTTATTAGTATTAGTAGAACATGTATTACATGGCTAAATCATTCTCTTAGTTTTAGAGATTTGTTGATTATCTCTTATGTTTTTATTGAATGATAGCTTATATGTCATATTGCTTTGAGTATATGTTTGATGGTTGAATATATATCTCATTTTGATGTTAACATTATTTGTTACATCACCATTCTTCGAATACGTTATCGAGATAGGCGGATCCACGAGATTTGCCTAGGCGGATCCTCCAAGGAGAGCAGTGGGATCCGTCTGAAAGACAGTTTTCTACTAACTTGAGTCTTATTTGAGGAAATTATGCACTATAATTGTTTTCTAACCTTTGTTTATAGATTTTCAAAATACATGAAGACTTTGACACCTAAGCTAGGGGAGCTTTGTGTCAAACATTACATTCAAAACCATTTGCAATATAATCCTCATTTGGATTACATTTCATGACGTCCCTTTGCAATGTTGCAATCATCGAGAACATTATCGTCACTAATACAAAACCATTTGCAAACATAGTTGCAATACATTAGCTTTAAGTTTTATTTACTTGGCCAGCCGTCAAAGGGATGGACTTGTCAAGGGGAGTTAAGAGCGAACTCTTCCCGTCACTTGCTATATTTTCTTTTACATGTTTTCTTAAAACATTGTGTTAGTTCTTTTAAGCATTTCTTTTGTTTAGACAAAGGGGGAAAAATAAAAAAATTCGAACTTTTCTGAATTTTAGTTTTCTAAAATAATTTTATGTTTGTCATCAACAAAAGTTGTTAATACAAATAAGCCGTGCGTTTATTTATATTTTGAACTTAATGTTTTGTCGATAACAAACGTAAAATCATTTTAAAGAAACAAATAAAATGCGTAAATGGTTTGAGCCAATAGTTTTCTTACACACTTACGTTTTCACATAAAACACTAAAACAAGTATAAGTGATTTTATGATTTAATAATACATATGTACAACAACTAGTGTTTACATATTGGGAAAATATATACATAACTAGTATGTATTATAATGGGTAAAACAATTGGGTAGAAACTTAAGTATTTGACCCATTGACCAAATACATTGAATGTAGTTGGGTACAACCCAAATTCCATGACCCATACCCATGGATCTTGACCCATAACCTATTGCATGACATCATGTTTATGTCATATATGGATAATATCCATGACCCATGGTTTTAATCCATGGCCCATAGTTTTAATCCATGAACCATGGACTAGATACATTGCATCTTATAGATACATTGTATCTACTTGGATACCCATGATCCATAACCCAAGACCCATGACTCAAAACCCATGGGCAAAAGGGAGGCGTCCACGGATCCCGATATGGATGGATCCTCGATTGAGGATCCAGGTGGAACAATAGTTGTTTTTCTTCTATAAATAGTGAGCCATTTCTTCCTTTTGTGTTGCCACTCACACACATACTTTCCCCAAGTATTGTAACCTTCTAACCATAGATCCTAAAGGATCTTTCTATATGGTTGTCTTTTGTTTTGTATGATTCTCTAGGTTTCTCTTAAAGGTGAGATCACCTTCTTGAAGTCGAAAGCTCCAGTCCATGAGTTGCCATGCTTAGGTCATCATCAGAGATCTTGAGGTTCTCTTGATTGATGCTTCTTTCTTCCTCCATAGAAGTGTTTGTCTAAGGCATTAGTGAAGGATCTTGAAAGATTCAAGGCAGCATTAGTGAAAGAATGCTAAAGGAGTCAAGAGCGAGGCATTAGCGAAAGGTGCCAAGCATTAGGTGTCAAGTGCATTAGTGAAAGATGCATGATTCAATTCAAGTGTGGCATTAGTGAAGGATGCCAGGTATTATATAATGAATGGTGCATCGTTATACAAATAGTGATAGTTTGTTTCAAGGATATTGATATCCTTGATGGGTGTAATAAGAATTGGGTATCCTTTGGGGTTAGGTGTTGTGTAGTGTTGGGTAGTAGTTCCTCCATTGTAATGGAAATCGGTACTTAGCCTAATCTGGGATAAAAGGGTAAGCTGACGTTGTGGTAGGTGTGGTTCTTCTTCTGTGAGAAAGAGCGGTGGTTAACCTAATACAGGAAAAAGAGTGGCTGACATTGTGAAGGCTTATGCTAGGAGTTGGTGTGGAGTGTGGTGATTCGAGGAACTCTGAGTAGGTGACTGGGAGAGTGGAGTGGTCGCCTCAAAGCGGTCAAGTTTAATCACACAATGACCCACTTGTGAATGTGTAGTAACAAACTTAAGCTTGATCACGGAAGCAAATCACGATTTAGATCGAGGAAGAATATAATTGGATTCTGTGTGCAGTTTAAGTCCACGGAGACTCAATGGTGCTTAAACACAATCAGGAGATAGAATAATCACTAAGGATAGTGATCTGATGGGATTTTGGAATATTTATACCAAAGAAAAAGTTTGTAAATTCACAGTGACTTAAATGCAAATTAAGAAAATTAAAAAGTTAAAATATATTAAATAAGCGCTATCACTATTTTTACAATGATGTTTTTGTGATTTTATAAAACAAAATAACTTAAATAAACTATTTTAATTAAAGCGTAAACCTAAATTATCTAAAAACGTGACTTAAAATGAAAGCGTCACGATATTTATAAAAATTAGCAGTGCATAAGTAAAAGCGTAAATTTTGTGAAATAAAAGTCCTACAAATGTAAAAACAATTTTCTTACTTACTAAATGACAAAAGAAAATTTTAGAAAAAATAATTATATTTTTGACTTTTTATATTTTTTATTATGAATTAAATCTGATTTTACACTAATTAAATGTTTAAAAATACTAAAACTATTGAGAAAAATCTGAAAAAATCACAAAAGTTACTTTGCATTATACTAAACTTAAGAAAAATAAAAACTCTTGTAGTTGCTTTAGAAATAAACCACGAAATAAGCTAAAGTGGCTTAAAATCAAAACTGCCAGAACTACTTCAAATATCTAATATGCCTAAATAAACACAAAAAACCAAGTAGAAGAGGTGGTAAGTGGTGTGTTCTTTGTGTTGTGTCTGGCGTGTCTTGGTGGTCTGGGTTATTCGGTTCCTCCCCTTTTGCTATTTATTTTATTTTTGGAATTTTCTTTTACAAACTTATTAAGCACACTAAAATAAGCACTTTTTATAACTACAACTTTTTATGAAATCTACTAATAAGCTCAGGTTTAAACATGTTTTCTAACATGGGTAAAAAATGGAAATAAGCACAATTATTTAACAAAATGACTTAGAAGCTAGAGAATAAGCAAAAGGTAAAATGGAAATAAGCTTAAACTAATGTTAATAAGCTAATATGACTCTTGAGAAAGCATAATATCTTAAAATAAGCACTTAACAACTCGAACAAGCACAAGTTAAAATTTTTTGCCTGGACCGTTTTGAAAAAGGACTTGAAAGAAGGTGATGAATAAGCTTGAATAAGCTAATTATAAAGTGAACTATTATTTTCTAATTTTGTTAGCGGCTAAACTTTAATATCCCAAAAGGATTTAAGCTAAATCTTAGTAATAAACACACACTAAAATTCTAAAGTTTATTTAAAAACTGCTTCTAGGAAAAATTTGACTTTTTAAAGAAGTGAACTAGGTTGACTTTTATGAACTTCTAATGATCCTATATGATCTAATTTGATGTATTAAGCTACTATAAGACTGATTTAGGCTATATAAACAACTTTTACACTAGTATGCACGATTATGGAATCTAAATGTCTAACTTGATGAACAAGTAGTGTAATATTAAAGCTACTTTTGACTTTTTTAACTAATAAGCACATGTTTTATATGTAGAAATGAGTTATTAGACATTCATGTGGCATGAAACAACAATAAACAACAACAAATGGCTATAGCCAATTAACTTAGCAAATCCAAACACCTTTAAGAAGGTTTTGAAGCTTTTCAAAGGATTCAAAGGATTAAGTTCATGCAACTAATTAAAAACCTTATACTAAGCGTATTTAGACATGTTTTAAACTAGAATTAACAAGTTTTAATTACTAATAATAGAAAATGCAAATTTCAAAGAAATGGCTTACAAATTGATTTCAAGCATAAAGCCGAGGGTGATGATTAATACCACTTCTATAGCTTTCCATAAAGCTCTAAACCAAATAAATCCAAGATTAGCTGATCCAATATCATATTCATGGAATTTTTATTTTCTAACTATTTTTTTTTTGTATTTTGGAAATTTTCTTTTTAAGCTGTAAACTTACTCTTTTGGTTTCTAAAACATAAAGAGCTTTTAAGAGCTTATATGAGCTTTTAAGTCCAAGACAACAATCAAATATAACATTGAACGGTGAGATTTTTAAGGTAAAATTGCATAATCTTGAAATGGCATAACAAGATTGGCCCGAAAATAGATTATTAATACAGAAATTTTATTACAAAGTTAAAGCTTAAACTTGAAGCTGACTTAAAAAATTAACTTCGACATACATAAAATAAAATTACCTACTTGCTTTCCTGATGCTTCATTCTTGATATTTATTGACTCTTTTGATTCATTTTCAACCTCGATCAATTCCCGCTGCCTCTTGAATTCATTCGGAAGCAGATCCTTAAAATTTGGCGGGAAAAAGTGGTTTTATTGGGTTTGCAATTAATAGGTTTGGTTTGTATGTAGAGGTGGAGGGGGTTGGTATCTGGCGGGGAGCAGTGTGTAGGTGAGTGGTGGTGGTGAAAACCAGCGGTCTTGTTCGCGACCATGGGAGATCAGGCAATTGTGCAGTTTAATTCCTTGTGGGTTGGTATAGGGTAGGCTTGGGTAATGGATTTGGGCCTTGGATTGTTTATGTTTTGAATTTGTTGGGTTAATAACCTGAGAATTAGTTTGGTTTTAAGTTAACCTGAGGACCTTACTTGTAATTTGAAAGTATAGGGACTGAATCACGTAACATTTCCAAAGAAAGTTATCACAAGGGTTAAATTTGCCAAGTTTCATTTACCAAAGGACCAATAATGTTAATTTTAATCGTCGAGGTCATTTTGTCAATTTTGAAACTTGAAGGACCAATGATGTAAATTCTCCAAACTTATCATATAAGAACCAATTATGCCACATTTTAAATAGTACAAGGGTGTTGTTTGAATAATTTCCATTTTGAACACCCAAGGGACTATTTTGGACATTTTCAAAGTTGAGGGGCCTTTTCGTCATTTGCCCAAGATTCATTCAAGGACCATTTTGACAATTTAGAATATTGGGGACCTTGAATGATAAAACTTTACATTTTGGATTTAGGGACTAGATTTGACCTTTTTGAAACTTGGGGGACTAAAGCGCCAATTATGCAAACTTGATGCGTTTTCATCGATTTTGATATTTTTATTTAAAACACATAAAACACTTATTTGTGATATTTTCATTATTTTGATGCATTTCTGAGTGTTTTCAGATGTTTTTGCAGTTTAAATGGTATAAAAATGATGAGTATTTAGACACTCATCATAGGGCAAGGAAGATGTCATTTATGCTAGAACCTATAAATACTTTGTAATGGTTGTTATGTGCCTCTTTATATTTCATTACACTTTTATATATCTATCTATCAATGTCAACATACACATCTAAATGGCTGACATAAGTCGATCTAAATATTTTAAAATGAAGTTTTAATTGGTAAAACTATTCAACCCCCCCTTCTAGTTTTCCACAGAGGAGGTTTGGTAAACCAAGGTGTGGGAAGTAATGGGCATAACCATGTGAAGCGAGAGGTTGAAGGGAACCATGGGAATCAGGGTGTTGGAAATCAGAGAGAGAGCGTGGGAAGCGGGGAGTGTACATCATTGGGAAGGAGTGTGGGGACAGAATGTAGTTACAGTGCGTTCGCCACCGATATAGCTATGCTCCCTACTGTTTGATACCCCTGCCGATATGAGTTTCGTATCCACCACCTTTATGCCATTACTAGGAATTTCCCCAACACCTTTAGGATTAAGTTATGATGTGGAGTTAGCTAATGGGAATAGGGAAAAGGATAAACACTGTAGTCCGAAGTTGCACACTAAGTTTCCTAGACTACCCATTTAGCGTAGATCTTTTGCAGGTTACCTTAGGAAGTTTTGGCGTCATCGAGATGGATTGGTTGTGAAGAGCGGTCACCGCATCATCTGCGATGAGAAGATCGTGCATGTCTGATTGGGAGAAAGTTAAATTATACAAAGGAAATCAGGCCTTGTGGAGGTCCCTCGGGTTGAGCATCATCTCTTGTATTAAGGCTCGAAGTACATCGATAGAGGAGTTTGTCTTTTCTTGGCTCGAATTTCTCAATAGAAAAATGAGAAAGAAAGTGAAAGGTACCTCGAGGATGTCCGGTCGATTGATATTGGGATGTATTTTTCGACGATCTTGGGATTCCACCGTTCGACAAGTGGAATTCAAATTGAGTTGATACACGGTCTTTGCACAGCCGGACACCCTATAGACTTGCTCCAAGAGCCCGGAATAGCCATGCCTAAGTTGGCGAATTGTCCGAGAGAAGGGATTCATTCGACCAAGTTAAATCACCAGTGGGGAACCTGGGTACTATGATAGTGAAGAAGAAGGATGGATTTTTTTGTATGTGCATAGACTATAGGGAGTTAAACAAGTTGACGGTGAAGAACCGGTACCCATTACCTAGGATAGTTGACCTGATTCGACCAACTCAGGATCTAGTATCTTTCTAAGATGACTTGCAGTGCGGATATCACCGACTTAGAGTCAGAGAGGAAGATGTCCCTAAGGCGGCATTTAGATCTCGTTATGGGCATGATAGCACGCTACTGCATCGTTAGGGGTCAAAGGAACTTCCTTTTAGGTCGAGCAAGTTTTCAACACCCTAGGCAGTGAACCTAATCATTGTAGTGTAGTATTAGGGTAAGCCTTGGGAATTGATATCGTTCTCTAAGGGAATAGGAATGCTAGTGAGAAGTTACTAAGCTAAGGTTGGGGTTGAGGAAGATTATTTTTTATCTTTTTATATTGTTTTAGGAAATGGAAATATGCGAATCTCGGGGTTTGGATTTGGGGTTGGTATTTCTCCGATTACTTCCTATCTAATTATCTAATTAACTAAGGTGAGGATAATCTATGTCTATTGTTGTGTGCTCGTATGATAGTTAAAGATGTGTTTACCTATATGCTACTACTCTAGTTATCTCCTATTGATGGTTGAATTGTCACGTCCTTATTCTTAACGCGTTGTGTTTTCTAAGGTCGTAAGGTGTGCATTTCCTAACTCTTTGAAATCACCTTTAAGTGTAGTAATGAAATCCACTAAGTCATTCATTCATAACTTTTGAGGTTATCTTTGGGTTTAGTAGCGAAGTCCACTAAGTCATTCATAAACTATCAAAGATTTATCAAGTATTAAACACAACGATAGCCTAGTGGCACTCTAAGCCAATTACAATTAAGATAAGAGACAACCTAACAATAATTAACAACTAGGTTTCATATATCTAAGAAAACACACAAGTAATTTAGCTGGACATGGTAAACATGCAAGCATACTGCACAATCAATTGAAGACATAATTGAATTAATGAAGTAAAACACTTATCTTGATGTAAGTGAGGGTTTGGAACCCTAATCTTACTAGCCTTGGTTTGGTTTAGGTTTTACTCCCAAAAGACTACCCACAAATCTTGAAAAATTCAGATTCTATATATAGATTACATATCAGCGAATTCCTTATGATTTGTGAAATGATGGTTAGGGCGGCTTGGAAGTTTGGGGTTCAATCTGATCTGTCAGTCAAAATCCGTCAATCTTCAAACGGCGAAAATAAGAAGCGGTTGGCGATGTCACAAATGCCTGACGGCGTCCCGCAGTTAAGCAAAGGATGCCGCCACCTTGTATTTTAGCAGCTCGAGTGTCTACGATTTCTTGACTTTGGCCATTTTCTTCAGATATCTGGCTTTTTTCCAAATAAGTGCCATTCAAGCAATTTGCCTTCAAGAGACCTAAAAAGTGAAAAGGAACGATATTAAGTAATAACGGATACAAACGTGATCAAATAAGGGCTTAAACGATCCCTCAAAAAGGTACATTTTAAAACCTTATCAAATATCCCTACACATGGTATTTGCTTGTCCTCAAGCAAATGTGCTTTTAGCCAATTAATTTATAAGTTAGGGGTCATGAAGCATTGGTTTAAAGCAGTCCACAACACATATAAGCCCCTTGAAAAGTCATAACAAGCACCGGAATTACATACTAGCACCTCACATGGGGTGTTTGGATACTCACATCTCTCAAGTGTATATGAAATATATCAAAGTGGAAATGGAAGATAAACACTCATTAACCGGTCCTAGTACATAGATTCCCCTAGGCTTGAGAATAGATCAAACCTCCATCGCTTTGGCGTAAGCACCTAGGAAAGACTATCAAAGAGGTCTTTAAAGGGTTGTAACGTTAGGCTTACGGTAGGGAAACAAAGGGTTAGGTGGGATAGGCTATTTAGTGGTGGCAAGTCAAAAATCTTATTGTTACAAGCATACGAAGAATGGTGTTACTAAGCCAAGACTCGACACTCTAAACTCTAGATAACTGAAACAAACAAACATAAATTTAAAGGATAGATGTAGGATGGTAGCCCGTATGTTTTTTTTCTCTTTTTTTTTTTTCATACACTTTTACTCTACCATCCTCTACGGTAACATCAAAATGATAGGGATTTATAGGCACATCCCTACACTTGAGTTTTTATTACTCTAACACTAATTTAACCCGAATTGAAAAGATCAAAACACTTGGGGTATGTTATTACGCAAATAAGGGAATTTAACGCTCTTCCGTTATTTCATAAACTTTAACTTTTCCCATGAGTTCCAATCGTCCCAAAAGCTATTGTACAAAGGATATGACTCGACTTAGCAACTCATGCAAGCAACTAGATAATTGAACTAAGGGTTTGGGGTGATAACAATAATGCACTAAAAGTGAGTGCATACAAGGTAGGCTAAGAAGATTTGGGTGTACATCACGGGGTGGGGTGTAAAATGCTCTTCATGATATTGGAAAAACCGAAACATCACGAGAACCGCGAAAAGGATAGGCTCTGAGGGTTAACTAGGGGTATCGTGTACTAAAGATGAGTACAACGCAAAGGGTGTGGGGGAATTACTCAACCGATGTGGAAGAAGTAATTATATTACGGGTATCAAACGAGGGTTATCCTAATGCCTCTTATCATTTAGTTATTCCTAACTACACAAGTGTAGTCTTACTAGCGATCTCGGAATGCATCACAAAACAAGTTCTAGAATCTAATATACTACCGGTTCACACTCTAAGCATTAAAGATGAATGCTTTAATTCCTACTAATCTAAGGGCGATCCTCACATTTTGGGTGGAATTTAGGTGGTAAAGGGTTTTTTGTGCTAGTCATGAAACTTCCTATCCGTGAGACGCTTTTGTTAAGACTAATGGCCCACTCCTATATGTCATGAAAAATTTTAAATTTGGTGCCAAAATTACCCTAACCGACATTTTCTCATGGTTTATTACACAAATACAATTGGACAAAGCAAATAGTCAAGGATAACCATAGTTTCAAAGTTCCCGTTTTATTTTCCCTCCCTACACTTAAAATGAACATTGTCCCCAATGTTCCCGAAAGTATCAAAGTTATGATAATAGAAGGTAATTAAAAACGAAAGAAACTAATACTCCCCCGATTAGCTCGGTAGGATCCGTGTGTGAAGTAGTGGTTAAATCCTTTCCAAGAAGAATGTATGCGTGAAAAGCTCCTTCCAATCTTATGTAACTTCTTCTTGATAAATTAAACCTGCACACTTGAAGAAAACAAACGAGACCTTCGTAAAATCGGCGGTAATAATATATATAAGACTCTACTAAACTAGGATATAATGCATGTGGAATGGATGTTTTGAATTTGGAAAATTAAGACCTGGAAAATTCCAAAAATTTATAAGTAGCTCAGAAAACGAGAAAAAGTAATTTGATGTTTTTACTCCTTCGGACGCCGAAGTTGCAATCTCCGACGCCGTCAGGTTATCCTGAACAAAATTGGTCTCTGCGCGTTTTCTGGAAAATTTACATCTTTAGAATGAAAAATTTCTCGCAAAACATCCATTATGACTCGATACAAGCATTTGACTCGAACAAACACACATATATATCTTTTAATGAATTGCTATTCTCATGTTTACATTTCTTTTGAAAACGTGTGTAATCCTCCCTACACTTATCCTTTATGTAAAATATCTTTATATGCAATTAAGACGAGGTTAAAAACAAAATAAAGCATTTTTACAAATTTAAACATGAGATTAAACAATCAATAAAAGATATATGACACTAACAAGCAAAAAATTAAGCATGGGTTGCCTCCCACGAAGCGCTTTTCTTTATTTATGAGTCTTGTAGCTAGACTCGTAGTCGTGCTCCTACGTAACTTCATTGCCGTCCTTCTTTTCTTCCATTAAGCCTTCATCATAAGGTTGTAGACGTTGTATGCTCACCGTGAGTTCTCTTCCAACATCGTCTATTATGATAACGGTTTTATTTTTTAGATTAGTTTCTTTCACCGTATAAGGCCCAAACCATCTTGGCTTATTCCTTCCCCATAATGCGTTTATTCTTGATTTATACAAAAGAACCTTTTCTCCATTCAAAAATTCCTTAGGGTTCTTTTGATTTTGTGGTATTGTGGTATAGTTATTTCCTAAATTTTTATCACGTTTCCACAATGTCGCATTTAACCCTTGAACCATGAATTCTCTAAGACCTTTTTCCAATTCAGCCATTTTCTTCTTAACAGCATTATTGGAGACCTGCGAATTCTTATCTTTTACCTTCTCCATAATCTTCAAAGGATATCTCGGAACAACATGTATCCTAACTTGTCCTTTTCCACTTTTGAGTATCATAATCCCTTCACCGCATTTGATGCTTGCCTTGGCGGTGGTGGGAAAGGTGTTCCCTGATTAATGGCAGGTTTTTATCTTCCTCAATGTCTACAATTGTGAAGTCCACCGGATAGACAATATTGGCAATCTCAATTAAGACATCCTCCGCTATTCCTATGGGATAAACATATGAATGATTTGCTAAGGAAAGTCTAAGATTGGTCTTGGTTGGTTCCTCCTTAATCAACTTATTATAGACCGACAAATGGCATTATGTTTACATCGGATCCACGGTCGGCCAAGGAATTTAGGTTCTCTAAGTCACCTATGCTACATGGAATTACAAAGTTCCCAGATATCTCTTGCTTCTTAGTTACTGGCTTTCTCAGAATCGACTACGTACATAGGCCCAATAGGCATGGTGTCATACTCTTCCTCTTCTATTTCACCTAAGAGGGCTTTCCTAAGAACATCATTGCACCTAAAGTTTTTCACTTGGTTAACGATTGTTTTCTTATTGATCTCATGCTTAAGGTAATGCTTGATGAATTTGGGTTCATCATCAGTCCGAGCCTCATTCTTACCCTTACTATCCTTGCTCTCGGGCTCCTTCTTCTCAACTGCTCCATCCTCATCGAAGCAATGGAAATGGCGTTAACGAGACAAAGTGGGGTGGTGTGCTCATTGTTCCTCACTAGCTTCTAAGAATCTTCGTCTTAGTGTACTCTTTCACTAAGTCCATAATCTCCGCCATTTTTTCCTATATTTCATCCCTTTGTCCATTGAAGGCTTTTAAGAGGGTGTCAAGCTTGGTTGTCATCTCGCTTTATCGTTGCTTGAAATCGGCTTCAAGTTGCGTCAATCGAGCCTCTTGAGATCACATGAATTTGGATACCATTCCCTCAAGACTAGTGGAAGTTAGGTGTTTGGAGGGTTGTTGTAGGATTTTCCTAAGTTATTTGGCTCGAGCTTAGGAGTCTCGTAGGAGCTCATTAGGAATTTGACTTGATCTTCAAGTTCGAGCATCTTACGATTGGAAGGTTGTGAGTCAATGGGAGGCAAAGAGACTGCCTTATCAGTTTTGGACAACTCACGGGGGTCATTTCAACATTCATTTTCATAGAGGGAAAGGTCCTCTATTGTACCCCATGATTCTTCCGCCGTGAGATCACTAAGTTTTCCACCGGCCGCTTGGTCAATGGATCGCTTGGTGGGGAAGTTGACATGATCATAGAAGAGTTGGACTTGGAGCCAAAGATCAATGCAGTGATGAGGGACTTTATGAAGTAAGTCCTTGAATCGAGTCCATGCTTACGTAGAGATTCACCTTGACATTGTTGGAACATCAAGATATCATTCCTAAGCTTAGTGGTGGTTCCCGGTGGGAAAAATTGAGCAAGGAAGTGAGAGGTGAGATCAACCCAACTTGAGATAGAGTCGGCGGGAAGTCGCTCAAGCAATTTACTAGCTTGGTCCCGTAGAGAGAATTGGAAGAGACGCGGTGAGGCTGGTCTCCAGAGTAGTAGCATCGAGGTCGATGGAATCGACAATTTTAAGAAAATCCTTAAGATGTTTGATAGGATCTTCGTAACGAAGTCCATGGAATGCACATCCATTTTGCACCAACCGGATGGTGTCGGATCACAAGGCCGTAGTTTGGGCTTGGTCGGGAAGCTCAATGGTGTTTCTATAGCCTAGGTGGCTTGGTCTCAAGTATTCACCAAGAGTACGGCCTCTTGTGAGGTCATTTGGTGGTAGGTTGATGAATGGTGGGTGGTTATCACCTTTCATGATGAAAAGTGATGAGGTTACGAACAAAGGTCACGAAGAAGGGGGATAGACTACGATGAAGCTAAAAATTGAAAAAAAAAGTTTACTTGATAGGAATCAAGCAAAGAAACCTAAACGAGGTGGACTCCTAATTAGCTATTCTATTCCCTGCCAACGGTAAAGCGGCCAAAAACTTGATAACGCTACACGCGTCGTTAGGGTCAAAGGAACTTCCTTTTCGTCGAGCAAGTTTTTCAACACCCTAGGCAGTGAACCTAATCGTTGTAATGTAGTATTAGGGTAAGCCACGGGAATTGATATCGTTCTCTAGGGGAATAGGAATGCTAGTGAGAAGTTACTACGCTAAGGTTGGGGTTGAGGAAGATTATTTTTTATCTTTTTATGTTTTTTAGGAAATGGAAAGGTACGAATCTCGGGGTTTGGATTTGGGGGTTGGTATTTCTACCGATTACTTCTACTATCTAATTATCTAATTAACTAAGGTGAGGATAATCTATGTCTATTGTTGTGTGCTCGTATGATAGTTAAAGATGTGTTTACCTAGATGCTACTACTCCCTAGTTATCTCCTATTGATGGTTGAATTGTCACGTCCTTATTCTTAACGCGTTGTGTTTTCTAAGGTCGTAAGGTGTGCATTCCCTAACTCTTTGAAGTCACCTTTAAGTGTAGTAAACGAAATCCACTAAGTCATTCATAAACTAACTTTGAGGTTATCTTTGGGTTTAGTAAACGAAGTCCACTAAGTCATTCATAAACTATCAAAGATTTATCAAGTATTAAACACAACGATAGCCTAGTCGCACTCCTAAGCCAATTACAATTAAGATAAGAGACAACCTAACAATAATTAACAACTAGGTTTCATATATCTAAGCAAACACACAAGTAATTTAGCCGGACATGGTAAACATGCAAGCATACACACAATCAATTGAAGACATAATTGAATTAATGAAGTAAAAAACTTATCTTGATGTAAGATAGGGTTTGGAACTCTAAAATACTGTACAAGACAGCCTTGGTTCGGTTTAGGTTTTTACTCCCAAAAGACTACCCACAAATACTGAAAAATTCGGATTCTATATATAAGATTACATATGCGACGGCGTCACCTTATGATTTGTGACGCCGTCGGGTCGCCGTCATTAGGGTTTCGTCTTGGCCATGTTAGTCTTGTAACGGCGTCACCTTGTGCTTGTGATGCCGTC